>JANAVB010005597.1:33988326-34073326 GCA_029216955.1 Iris pallida | reverse complement strand
TCTCAATAACAGTCAGTCGTCCTACAGTCAACTAAAAATCGATAAGCTGGAACTTGTTTTCCGCAATCACCTATCTCGGGAAGTTTTCCAGATCAAAGTTAAAAGCAAAAAGTTCAAAAGTCAACTAAAAAAAAAATTAAAATGGAGAAATTAACTTATAATGCATGATGCATCTGTCTTTTGTCTTTGCCATTTTGCATATTACAATTTATTCAATGTTTATCATTCATGTTACCTACTTCAAATGGTTTGTTATAACTAACACATAAAAAAAATCCAACTCATACTGTACTCCATGGCCATGTTGTCCAGTTAGGAGAAGGTTGGCCAACCATGTTAACCATGCTCTTTGTCGCCTTCTCCACAAACCTCCTATATATAACTGCAAACCTCTCTTTCACTCCCATATAATATAACTCACATCCCATCTTCTCGTCAATATTAAGTCCTAAAATGGCTAGCAGAGTGATGGAGATCAGCCTGGCCCTGGCCCTCGTGTCCGTGCTCTTCGCACACCACGCCTCGGCGCAGCCAGCGACCTGCACGACCGCGATCGTGAGCCTCGCGCCTTGCCTCGGCTACATTACGGGGAACTCCTCCACCCCTTCGTCCTCGTGCTGCACACAGCTCGACAGCGTCGTCAAGACCCAGGCGCAGTGCCTCTGCACGCTGCTCAACGGCGGCGCGTCTTCGTTCGGGCTCAGCATCAACCAGACGCAGGCGCTGGCGCTCCCCGGTGCCTGCAAGGTCCAGACGCCACCCCTTAGCCAGTGCAACGGTAGGCTATACAACCTGTAACATTAATTTGTACATATTAAAATGGTTGTGATTATGCATGTTTGTCGCAGCGGCTGCACCAGCACAGTCTCCTACAGCGACACCCGATACTCCGGCGGCGGTACCATCCGCCCCGACTACACCATCAACTCCCGCTGGCTCTTCTCCTGCCGCCCCATCTACACCTCCTGTCCCCAAAGTCCCTTCAGGTGCAGTAACACTCACCATATATAAACCAAGTGGATATATATATAAATACATCTTTTGGTTGTCATGGTCCCATTAGAGCATCCATCGTGGGAGAGATTTTAAGTGCTACATTTTGACTTTAGCCAAATTTTGTAGCACTTAAAGGCTACAGTGGACACTTGTCCATACTTGAAAATTGTTATAAAGCTAAGAGACACTCCAGATTTTGAACGTGTGCTAGCTCCACTACATTAATTCTTGGACCCACCAATATTATTCAATTTTACCAAACATGGAAAAAAAATAAAGAAAAAAAATAGAGAGAAAAAATCTTACCAAACATGAAGAAAAATAAAAAGAAAATAGATAGAAGATGTTAATTTGGAGTATTTTTTTGGAGTGTACCATTGTGTGTCAATATCAATGGGACACTCCAAAAGTAATGCATCTGGTAGTGAAGTATTTCTCAAAATGTTAGAGCATCTAGTGGAGACACTCCAAACACATACTCTAAATTATTAAAAATTATATAAATTATTATTTTTGGAGTGTCTCGTTGATATTGTCACACAATGGTACACTCCAAACAAATACTCTAAATTAATTATTTTTTCTCTTTATTGTCCTTCCTTGTTTGGTAAAAATTTTACTTGCTCTTTATTTTTCTTCCATTTTTGGTAAAACGGTTAATTTTGGTGGACGCAGGAATTAATGTAGAGGAGCTAGGAATTAACTTTCTAGCAATTTTCAAGTATGGACAAGGGTCCACTGTAGCATTAAACTACTACAAAATTTGACTAAAGTCAAAATGTAGTACTTGAAATCTCTTCCACTATGGATTCTTCCAATCAAACAGAAAAAAAAAAAATGAATGATCAGCTTTTATATATATATATATATATATATATATATATATATATATATATATATATATATACACGTGTGTGTGTCTCACGAGCATTATTTTTTTTTTTGGGTATTAAGGATTCTTAATGATGCAGGAAAAGGTTCCAACGCAGTCCCAACTGCCGAATCTTCGGATGGAAGTTCCTACATATCAACCAGTTCGATGATGTTTTCAACCCTCTTCCTTGTTCTATGCATCTCGTCGACGCTCGCTCTCTGATTATAGCTCTGCTTCATCTTTGTATTGTGGCATGTACCATTGTATTAATTGTTATCGCTTCTTCATTTGCATATTGTAAAAGCCTTCGGATGATTCTTTACTTGGTGTTTATTGGAATATGATTTGAATGAGATTTACTACTACTCAAGAACGATGGTCGCATTGTTAGTTTGCTCGGCAGCGCCACTCAACTTCTGAAAAACATGTTGAGTTCTCTACATTCTTCAAGTCAGATGTGTCAGTAAACATTTTTTTTTAAATAAGTCAATAACATCTTTTACTTCCAGAAATCAAATTTGAAGTTTACTTCTTCTTGTCTGAGCTCTCTAGCCTAGTGGTATTAGAGCGGACATCCGGAGGGGCCGGCAAGGTTCGAGCCCCCAATTGTGTGTGTGCGTGTGATTTCAAAAAAAGTTTACTTCTTCTTTTTTTTCCTTTAATGATGAAAATTTCGAAACTGATCTTCTCCTCTTCACTGTATCTTCTGATACATCACCAATGGATTTTCCGTCTTTGGTGATTGACGAACGCGAACAAACAAGCAAAAGAAGTAATCTGCATGTAAGTAGTCAGGAAAGGGTGAGTGAAAAAGAAGAAGTAAAAATTGTCGGAAACACAGTCGGACCTAAATAAGAGATAGATCCATAAGATATGATATTAAACTTGGTCCATATGTCTTTATTAAGTTTGGACTACTAAACTTTGTAACCAACCCCTTAACTACGAGAAATCAATCTATGTTGCACATGCAATGCAACAAGATACAAACACAATGGCACGGATTTTGATGTGTCATACTGTATTTTGGCCTATTTGTGCTCAATACATGTTCAACATGATAATACATTAAAACAACCCGATTTCTTAGTGCTTCCTAGAACCAATGTAATAAAACACAACTATGAGTAAGGTTGTAAAAGAGAAAGATTGATATCCTAGGCTCAAAACCTAGGGTTAAGAGGTGAAAATGAAATAAGAAAATCGTTTACAAGGATAAAAATGACTTAAACTAGGGGCAAATTTATTTCATCTCACCCTTAATGAAGGTATGAAAGACATGGCAAAGAGCTTCACACGTCTCTAGAATAGTGATGGCACAACGAAGGATTAGTCGCAGTCAGGGCTGGCCCGGGGATTGGATTGTCCTAGTCGGCTAATTTTGGTTGTCTTTTGTCCTTGACTCCAAAAAGAGAAGGTATCTTGTTCGGGAGTGTTTGTCCCTGGAATTGACGACGAGTGGGGTTGGTGTCGTCGTTGAAGTCTCCGGTCCTAACGATGTCGTGGAGCTAAGATTCCGAGTTCCTCTCCTGGCTCTTGAGCTACTCAAGACATTTTTTGTGTTAACTCAAAATATGGACATAAGAAATTACCAGTTCAACTGATAAGAAAAAGTTGGTATGGATCAATGGCTCTATTGGCGGAGGACTGGAGACTTAGGGGCCTTGGGGGTTGACCTAACTGGAGTATTTGTCCAATCCCGATAACTTGTCTGGGTTACCCCAATGCCGGCCCCTGATGGAAATTTTATAAACTAGGAAACAACCACCACACAGCCATGTCTCTAGGATATAGAATTCAACTAGTAAAAGAAAATTACTTGACTTGGACCATATATATATATATATATATATATATATATACACACATACCGAGGTTCATGCCCACCGGCACGGACTTGAGCACATGTATGATTCTCAACAACTATACAAGAATTTCTCAATGGTAATTATACCCTTGATAGCAAACATTAATTTAGTTAATCGCTCTAGATATCAGACACAAGCCGTGGTCATATACACATTATCTGGAAATAAGACTTTGGGGTCAGCTAAAATTATTATCAAATCCTGACCCTGACTAGCTATCAGTCTGCACCATAGATTCAAGAAGTACTTGGACATGTTTGAAGTCAACTTGTCTACTGTCCCTCCTCTAGCTGAAGTTACTAGTATGAAGAATCCAATTAACTTCAGCACTGTAATCCTTTTATTCATTTTCCGTGCTTCAGTTGATTCTCTCCCATTGGACTACTTTTATCATATAGAAACATGAGGGGAAAAGGTTATTCGATTCATCATACATTGGTATGTTGTAGATTATGCCTTTATTTTAATTATCAGAAAGAATAGACTGCATCTTTCTAGATATTGCATTGTTATGTTTTTCCTTTGTTCCAAATAGAATTCAAGAACTTTATTTACCATATAAGGAAGAATGAAACTATATAAACATTATGTTTTCTGTTGGTGGCCATAATCAAGGGAATTGCTGGAGTTGTATGTTGCGGTTAGTTTTAGATACTGATTAATAATACAGTAGTAATTTTGAATGCGCTTGCCTACAGTTCCATTCCATTCCACTGCTGGGATGAAACACAAATATCCAGTCCAAACAATCTGAACAATCCATTCGAATAAATGTAATAAATACATAACAGGCTACAAACAATCCATTCAAATAAATTCAATACTAAACAATCTACTCTACAACATAGCCTACGCAATACAATCGTATATCAATCTCAGTATGAATCTCTGCCAAGCAACATAAAATGGGTAGGTAGATATGTGCACATAACGAGTGTCATCAAAAGGAGCATGCAGACTTAGAAGGCGGAGAAAGCCGAAGCCACCAGGAGGAGGACTAGCAGCGCCGGGGGGTAGCTAGTGGCAATCTTAGCCGACGATGATTGGTTGGTCGTAGGAACTGTTTTCGATCCATCCCCTGCACATTTCATCAGAAAATGGCAAAATGCTATCACTATCAACAAGTCATTTAGCTAAAGCAGGGGACAGAAGTAAGAGAGTAGCATATATTGCACACACACACCTGAAGGAGCTTGTGGAACAGGAGTCGCCGAGGCGGTGGGAGAAGCATCGCTTGGGACCGTTGGGGTTGATGGGCTGGTCGGAGTCGCGTCTGATGGCGTGGACGGAAAAGTCGGTGAAGGAGCGATGGATTCTGACGGCGTGGATGGAGAAGCCGGTTCCGGTGCTGGTGCTGGGGCTCCGATGGGCGATCCTGCTGCTGCCGGAGGCAGCTGTCCTGATGCAGCTGCTGCAAGAAACATAATTTTTGATTCAGTCTGATAGACAAAGTCAGTGTTGCTAGCGTACCGTTACAGGGGCTATTACATAGCAATGTAATCAAATGAAAAAAAAAATTATTTTTTTTATTTGTTCACATTACGATTACGAGAACCAAACGGGATCACATCTGATAGACAAAGTCAGTGTTGCTAGCGTACCGTTACAGGGGCTAAGGGGCGTGGTCTGGATCTTGCAAGCGCCGGGGAGGGTCAGAGCCCGGGTCTGGTTCACGACAAACGGCAGCTGAGGGGTGCCGTTGAGGACGGTGCAGAGGCACTGGGTTTGCGTCTGGATGATGCTGGCAAGCTGGGTGCAGCACGCGGAGGAAGGGCTTGTTGATGACGAGTTGCCGGTGATGAAGCCAAGGCAAGGAGCCAGGCTCGTTATCGTTGGTGCGCAGTTCGGCTGAGCCAATGGTGTTGCGCACATCACGGCCAAGAGGATGAGGGCTAGACCCATGTTGTACGCTCCTCGAGCCATGTTGTGAACTTCAGGTGAACTGCTAATTAGCGAGGAGAAGAAAGGTTTAAGAGTATGGGGAAGCTCCTGTTAGCTACTGCTGTGAACTTGATTGAGGTTGGGTACTTAGAACTTTGTCTGGTTATTTATAGGTACATGTGGGAAGTGGAGTGAAGAACTGGACATTGTTGTAGGTGATCCAACTATTCCTACTGACTACTGTTACTGGTTCGTATGTTGATATGATTGGAAGTTGTTTAGTCTAGAGCCATAGGCAGATGGAGTTCCTAACAACAAAGGAGGTCCAAATCCGATGATTGAGTGCAAGAATTAGGTTTAACAGGTTGCAGATTGAGACAAGATGTGTAGGTGAACCGAGCTTGTTGAATGTTTGATCCTTTTTTTCCTGTTCGCATATTTGGCCTACTTTACTAATTTGGTTGAGCTACTACTGATATCATGTTTGACAAGTGTCGTGGCCTAGGGATAATGAAGGCAGTCAGTGTCACGCCCCGATTCGATAGAATCGATAGTCGTCCCCCGGGCGTGATGTCGTGCAAGCCTAAGTTGCGCTTGCACAAGGCGGTTCATAAGGTTATCCGAAACAACAGCATATTTAAGAGTACGCAGAGAAATTGAACACATTGATTTGTAAAAGAAACTTGCATTTTCATTGATAATAAGTAGGTTACAGACTCGATTACAAAGTGGCCTCGCGGGCTTACAACCGACATCGATGAGATAGACATTCCATACATTTACATCCCTTTTTACAAACATCAAAATGACTCTCTAAGACCTGGGATCGGCAAGAGTCTGTGACTCATGATGCAGTTGGGTCGGAGTCTTCAAAATGTTGCAGAACTAGCCTTCGCTCTAGCAAGGCTTCAAAAGAAAGGAGCGTCGCCTTCAGTTCCTTGGCACGCTATCCTGGTCCCGAGCACCTGTTGAGAGCGAGGGTCAGCACTTTACACTTTGTGCTGGTGCGTGGCAATTTAAATCTCGTGCTCTCATTTGTTGAAGAATTCAAGTGGGCGTGCATACAAATATTTAATGAAGTTTCTAGCCATCCTACTCAATTCAAACTTGTAATTGAAGGCACATCGTAAAATGACGATAGATCTTACCCCCGGCAGAGCGTGCCGTCGTAGCGTAAACTTACCATGTTCTTCCCTGTCATGTTGATAATAATGATACGTATTTGAGTGCGTTCGTGAAGGTCACTGGCATGACAAGCCATCCTGGACATATAGCTTGGTAGACAGAGGTCCTTCAGCGCGGGTAGCGAGCCCCGTTGAAAGCCACTGCCTATCGTGGCATGCATCCGGCATAGCTATCTGTGTTTCTTCCTAGGCCGGAACGGTCCCGTGGCCTCGGGATACCGTCCGAAGAAACAATCGCCCTTGTCGACAAGTTGTCCATGACCGTGCTAAGTTAATTTGTTATTTCGAAGCACTTCTTATAGTATCGTTGCGACATTCATTTAAATCGATTCATCCATTCTTAGCACGGTTCTATATGATTTGATAACTGCAAGCACGATAGTATTATATGACAAGCATCTGTATGTTCGTGTTCGTGGGACGTCATGTGACCGTTCATCGGAATATCATTCATGTCGTTATATTTCATCTAGCATAGCATATGTCTAGTATTGATAATGTATTAGAGAAGAGGGTCGAGGGGAGAAGGGTCAGCCACTCACCTTAGTATTTACTTGAGACGAGAAACTGGTTGGCCGCGCTAGACGTTGCCTACGCGATCACCTGAAATCGCACAAGCAACCGATTAGAACACTGTGTTATTCAAGGAAATTCGATACGAATGCGAAGTTCGAAACGTAAGCCATGAAAACCATCGAAAACTTTCACGAAAACGCATTTAGAAAACAAAGCCAAAACCAACGCAAGCGGCGTGAAAAGCAGAGCAACGGGAGGTCTCTCCCGACTCAGCCGCAGAGTCAATCCTTGAGGCGCAGCCCGCTGAATATGGGACTTGGTTCCGAAGAAGCCATTCCATAACGGGGAATCGATCTTAATTCAACCGTTCCCGTTCGATCGATTCGATCGATCCCGACCTATCGGTCCCGACCGAGTCGATAGCGACAGTGTTCCTTTCTCGCGCACCCCGTGGACGAACAACGGGGCACGATGTAGGGACGGGGCACTACACCATAACCAACTAAGAAAAAGTTTCGTCCTCGAAACTTAAGAACAGAACCTACCTCTACGAAAACAATGAAGGAAACTTCTCCTTCATCTCTGACTCGAGTTCCCATGTCGACTCTTCTGCCGCATGGTTCCTCCAAAGTACGCGGACGAGAGGGATCGTCCTATTCCGCAATAGCTTATCCTTGCGTTCTAAGATTTGAACGGGCTCTTCAACGTAGGATAAGTCAGACTTTAGCTCCAGCTGGCCAAAATCCACCACGTGGCTAGGGTCGTGCACGTACTTCCGCAGTTGGGAGACGTGGAAGACATTGTGCACACCTTCAAGCGCCGGCGGTAGGGCAATTTTATAGGCCACTGGGGCGACCCGCTCGAGTATTTCGAACGGCCCAACGAATCTCGGACTCATCTTTCCCTTCGCGCCGAACCGAGTAACTCCTCGCATAGGCGACACCTTCAGGAACATATGATCGCCCACCAGGAACTCAAGCGGTCTTCGATGGGTGTCGGCGTAGCTCTTTTGCCGACTCTGTGCAATCTTCAGTCTTTCCCGAATTAGCTTGACCTTTCCACAGTCTGTTCCACCAGCTCCGGGCTGAGTATCTGCCGCTCCCCGACTTCATCCCAGCAAATGGGCGATCTGCACTTCCGGTCGTACAAAGCTTCATACGGCGCCATTTGGATGCTGGACTGATAGCTATTGTTGTATGCAAATTCCGCCAGCGGTAGGTGGACGTCCCAGCTTGATTTGAAGTCAATTGCGCAGAGCCGTAGTATGTCTTCGAGAATCTGATTAACGCGCTCCGTTTGGCCGTCGGTCTGAGGATGGTAAGCTGAGCTGAACTGCAACTTGGTACCCAGCGCCGACTGAAGGCTACTCCAGAACCGTGACATGAACCGTGAATCCCGATCAGAGACGATGGATACTGGAACTCCGTGCAGCCGTACTATCTCGTGAAGATAAATCTGCGCCAGGCGATCAACGCTCCAAGTAACTTTGATGGCAATAAAGTGCGCTGACTTGGTTAGTCGATCGACGATGACCCAGATGGCGTCGCTCCCCCGTGGTGTCTTCGGCAGGCCAACAATAAAGTCCATCGTGACATGATCCCATTTCCACTCTGGAATGGCAAGGTTCTGCATCTCTCCGCCCGGTCGCTGATGCTCAGCTTTCACCTGCTGACAGGCCATGCATTGCGACACGAAGAGCGCCACATCTCTCTTCATCCCGTGCCACCAGAAGGTCGTACGGAGGTCCTTATACATCTTGGTACTGCCTGGATGCAAAGTATATTTCACATAATGCGCCTCCGATATTATCTCCTTTCGTAGTTCTGAATCATCCGGAACACATAGTCGGCCATTCATTCTCAGCACGCCGGTCTTATCTTCCGCAAAGTCGGTCGCACTACCCGTCGAAATTCGCTTGCGCATTTTCTTCAGGTACGGATCATCCTTCTGAGCGGCCATGATCTTTTCCAGCAAACTCGGCTCTAACTGCAGCTGTGCCAGCCGTATATCCCTGAATCGAACCCGGAGATCGATGCCCATTTCTTCTAGATCTTGTAGTAGTCTGCGGTTGATGGATAGCGAGGCAAGATATTTCCGACTCAGAGCGTCCGCCACAACATTTCCCTTGCCCGGAGTGTAGTCGATCGTCAAGTCATAGTCTTTGATCAGTTCGAGCCAGCGCCTCTGTCGCAAGTTCAATTCCTTCTGAGTGAAGAGATACTTGAGGCTCTTGTGGTCGGTATAGATCGCGCACGCCACACCATATAGATAGTGATGCCACAATTTTAACGCGAACACAATCGCCGCTAACTCCAAGTCGTGCGTAGGATAGTTCTTCTCGTGCGGCTTTAACTGTCTGGAGGCGAAGGATATCACCTTATTTCGCTGCATGAGCACACATCCCAAGCCCTGGCCTGAAGCATCGCTGAATATCTGAAAACCCTCTGGCCCATCCGGAAGTGCGAGTATAGGTGCCGAAATTAGTCGCTGCTTCAGCTCCTGGAACGAAGCTTCACAGTCATCCGACCACTCATACACGACTCTCTTTTGAGTGAGGCGAGTCAGTGGCGATGCAATCTTCGCGAAGTCTTTCACGAAGCGTCGATAGTATCCCGCCAAACCAAGAAAGCTTCGAATCTCACTAGCAGATGCAGGCCGCTTCCAATCAGCAACAGCTTCCACTTTCTTCGGGTCGACTGCAATGCCTTCGGACGAAATAATGTGACCAAGAAAGGATATGCTGCTTAGCCAAAATTCACACTTACTCTGCTTCGCGTATAACTCATGTTCTCGAAGTGTCTGGAGCACGGTCCGTAGATGTTCTGCATGCTGCGCCCTGTCATTCGAGTAGACGAGAATATCGTCAATAAAGACTACCATAAATTTATCAAGGGTCGATACCCGATTCATCAGATCCATGAAGGCGGCAGGAGCGTTCGTCAGGCCGAATGGCATCACCAGGAACTCGTAGTGGCCGTATCGAGTGCGAAAGACGGACTTTTGCACGTCGTCTGACTTGATCTTGAGCTGATGATAGCCTGAGCGGAGATCAATCTTCGAAAATACCGAGGCGCCTTGCAGTTGATCGAATAGGTCATCTATACGGGGCAATGGGTACTTGTTCCGGATGGTGGCCTTGTTAAGCTCTCGGTAATCGACGCACAGACGCATGGACCCATCCTTCTTCTTCACGAACAATACGGGCGCTCCCCACGGTGAAACACTAGGCCGAATAAACCCTTTATCGAGTAACTCTTGTATGGACCTTGAGTTCCTTCAGCTCGGCGGGAGCCATTCTGTACGGGGCCTTGGAAATTGGTCGAGTATCGGGAAATGTATCGATGCTGAACTCGATTTCTCGATCGGGGGGCATGCCGGGTAGCTCATCCGGGAACACATCGGGGAATTCTGCCACAACGTCGGTCTGATCCGCGTTTACACCATCCTGTCGCATGTCTCGGACGGACGCCAAATAGCCTTCGCACCCAGAATGCAGCATCCTCCAAGCAGAAATTGCCGAAATCAGCATGCAGGTCGACGATGCCTCACCACACGAAAAGTAGAATTCAGGCACCCCTGGAATGCGGAAGGTGACCGTCTTTCTGGCGCAGTCTATGGTTGCGTTGCACGACCCGAGCCAATCCATTCCCAGAATGATATCGAAGTCCTTCATATCTAGGACTATCACGTCAAGACCGATCTTTTGACCGCCGATACAGATAATCCCGTCGGCGCAAGCTAAATTAGTGAGTATTGGTGTGCCCGAAGGTGTGCTTACGCTAAGGTCGAGGTCTAACGATATCATCAGAAATTTGTGCTCGGCAACAAAGTCCGCCGATATAAAACTATGTGAAGCACCTGAATCAAATAATACACGATGTAACGACCCGCTCCGCCCTAGCGGAACGCCGATTCCAAACGGCGCGTGCAACGACTCAAAACGAGCCGTCGACCCGAAGAGTTGCCTCGACCCGATGAAGTATCGATGCAAATCGATGCAAGACTTGCATTGGCCCGTCAAGAAGAATCCAGACTTAGACTTGCAAAGGCGCGCTCGGAGGATCGCTCGGCCGATGCGAACATCGCTAAGGTGGGTGGCTCCGATGAACCCGTCTGTGCTTAGCCTAGACACCTAACAATGCGGACACTATCACGGGAATCGCTAGGCGATAACACCCTGCATGCTAACAAATGATTCAACGCACCTAGCTAAGGGAATAATCCCATCTTGCATGCTTGTTTAGAACATGGAAAAGAACTTGGAAATCATAGAAATGCTCGCACCGCGCTCTATGCTCGTGCTAAGGCACAAGCTCACGTTCATGTCCCTTATACGTTCAAACAATGAAACAATGAATGGTTTACAACAATGAAACGGGAAGGCTATCAACATAGTCGCTCCGAGTAGAGTTTAGCAACATTGAAAGGCTATGGGACCGATGGGTCGCCAGGGCGACTCCCACACTGGGAGTTGCGTAATGCATGAATGAATGAATCAACGAATGAATGAACAAACACATGAATGACTCTATGAACATACGAACAAGTGAAAGAATAACATGAAAAGAAAGAATACATGAAAGATAAGACATGGAAGACGCTAGCGACAGGTATGACGGGCACGTGCAACGGGGCTCGCTACCCGCGCTGTACGGACGCCAACCTGGTCGTTAACGCATTATGGCTAAGGGTTAGCCTACGGCTCGGAGATAGCCGCTAAGTTAAAATGACAAGACAATACGAAATGGTCGTGGACAAACGGCACGGGCGATGGGGGGGAATACCGTGGCCGTCGTGTGGAAGGATTCTGCGGCACGGGCGTTGGGGGGGGTAAACCGTGGCCGGCCTAGGCAGAATCAACGGCGCTTACGGGCTGCTTGGGTGCGGGCTTGGGCACCAAGAGACGTAAGTAGGAGGGTATATTCAAGAGACTTAACGGGGTGTACCAGCCATCACCCTACGCTAAGTTGAGAATTGCCACAGGGGAATGTCCTAAATGGCTTGTAAAGCCAGCGACCCGTGCATGTAGATTAAGTGGACTATGCTGGTGGCAATCCACGTGCAAGTTCTTGCATTGAAATCAAAGTAGTCTAAGTTAAATGAACAAGTGCTTCCTGAACATGCTTGAAATACAACACACCCAGAGTATGCTTGAAATATAACATCCTGAACATGAACATGCTCGATATGTAACACTCCTGAACATGCTTGAATGAAATACTCGAAACATGCTTGAATTGTAACACTCTAAAAACGTGCCTACGACGTGCTAGAATTCCGAGACATGGACACACACTTGATATTGAATGCGTGCATGAATCGTGTTATGTTATTATTCATGAATTGTGGTTTAACTTGGTTTACCTTGAACAGGGAAGGCCGGACGGTAAGTATGGGTAAGTCGTACATGTATTTCCATGCGACACTCGAGTTCGGTAACACGAGATAGGCTATGCAATATGCCATGAAATTGATCCTAAGGCAAGATTAGAAAGACAATGAATGATAGAGATGCACAAAAGATTATAGAACGTGTTTGGTAATGATGGCATTGTGGGCGAGCCAGCCTCCCCACCAGTGCATAACAATGTACTGATAACCCCACAGTATGCTTGCAGGATAGCAGGAGACGCCGGCGGGTGCGGAGCTTCCGTCGAACGTGTCAAGGCGCGGAGCCAACTCTGGGGCCTTGGAACGTTGCAAGAAGCTGAAGCACCCTATACAGGACATAATGTATCGGAACATCGCCATGTATCCTTCCATGTTGTAAGCCATTTGGCACGCCTTTTATGTTTCAGAGAGAGAGAGTTTGAGCGATTTGTAATATCGGCCTAGCGCCGCTTGTAACTTCTTGAATATCAATAAAGAGTTTGATTTCGTATTCAACTTGTGTTCATTTACTTTCCGCTGCAAATGGGGACACTCTGTGCGACTCTGTGGCCTAGTAATTAAATCGGCCGTTTCTGGACTTGGCCTTGCACGGGCGCAATCTAGGCCCGTGCGGCATCACGCCTTAGCGAGGACGATCGCTCCTACGGGAGCGGGGCGTGACAGATTGGTATCAGAGCACGGCTTTACGTCCTTGGACATCATTTCGATTCTCTCAGTTTTGAAAGCTCGCGTTGGAAACAAAAGAAGTGTATGCTCTCTCTCGTTGTGCATTGGGATGTTCCATACAATAAGTCTAATATCGCGAAAGCTCATACGAGTACTCGGTTGCACGGGATCGATAGGCGAAGGCCTTTGTGCCGAACGACGTTAAACATGACTCGATTGAGAACACATGCAAAGTTAACATGTCTCGTACGTACCTAACTAGTCTTGCGTTGACCCTAGCAACTGAGCGTGCAAAACATGAATATAGTCCATGCGGGATGGTTAAGCGGTACAACTTAGTCCGCGTGTCGCGCACCTCGACTCTTGGGTGCAATCGGGTTGCGAGCGATATCAGGTATCGCTCGATCGAGAACGGAGATACACTTTGAGTGTATATCGATAGGAACGCTATCGAGTTAACGCTTAGGCGTACGCGAATGATTGACTTGGATTTTGAGGACTCGTGTGAACGACTTAGTACGTCGAGACGACGTAAGCGAGTACGCTAGAGATTCGTCGAATGAATCTGAAGGATATCTTAGTGCATGGCACGAACGTGATTGAGGATTAGACCGTATGGCTTGAACCCGAGTGGTGTATGTGATAGGTTCGAAGAAGAATAAGAATGAGTGTCAACGACTAGTCGAGTGGCTCGAAACCTGAGTGGTGTATGGACGTTATAGAAATTGTTCGAGCGAGACTAAAGGAATTACGAATAGAACAAGTATGTCGGCGAAGCAATGCGATCGCGCAAAGCCTTAGAACGCGTCACGCTTATTTGATCGTGACTTCGTGTGTCCCGAACGAGATATCGTTCGGACAACTTGTGAATGGGTAACGCGTGTTAGAAATGATTCGAAACGATGGATAAAAATAGATGGTCTTGATCGAGGAAACTTAGAGGAACGTGCGTACGATGTCGAATTGATGCAAATGAAATGTGACTTGAGTTTTGAATAACGATCTTGAAACGAGCTTTGAGGAAAAGCGACTGAACTTGATCTTGAGTATCGGGAGAAATGGTGGAATATCCAACTCGGACAACGGCATCGTCGCATGACTCGAAATTGGTTGCAAAGGAAGATCGTCAGGTTACGCATATCGTCGATGGTATTGAGGCGTATCAAAGATCGATATGCGATAACTCGGGGGTACTCTGACTCGGCGAATGACGATCGTGCAAATGTCATTGTTCCGTTGGATGCTATACTCGGGGTATTAAAACGTGTCAAGGAAAATATAGACGTGACTCGAGGATTCTGGTTGAATGAATGACGGTCGGACTGTCGAATTGAAATCTTGACTTGGATGAAATGAAATGCTTGGATTTACTTCGACGATAACCCCAACGTCGACATTCTTGTCTTATGCGAGCGCAACTCCAGCCTCGCACATGCGTCGCGCCGATTAGGGCGATCACTCCGCGTGAGCGCTGGTATGGTGATTCATCCAGCGGGGGTGATCAAACTTGCACGGCATGGCAATACGATTGCTTCGACTTGTGGTTTGACGCGAAGATGACTTGAGAATGATTCGGTGTGCTTGAATGATTAAGTTTGAGGATTGAGTAGGTCCAATCCGCGTATCGAAAATGATTTAGTCTAGACGCAAACAAGAGTTACGCCCCGATGAGAATGATTATTCCGCGGGAGCGTTGCATGGTGATTCATGAACCACCGTGGATAATCGGACTCGCGTGAGATTGGGGCGCAACATATTGTCAAAGCTAGATGAACTCGTGATCGAATACATGAATTGGAAAGAATGGATATGTGAAGTACGTGATCAGAATGAATTCGGATATACGCGGCGAATGCCTTGACGAGAATAGGTGATCGTGCTCGATGTTTAGAAATCTGAGTGACGCGAGCTTGGGTAGAAAATCCCGTACTACCGATTTTGGTTTGACCCTAGGATTGGGGTCAGTGTTGGCATTATTGTTGGGGAACTATGATTCCAATCCTGACATTGACTTAGCCTCGAAAAAGATGGCCTAGCGGTTAGGCGAGACGCCCCTGTTCCATGTGTTAGCAATCAAAGGATTGATCTTGAGGATTGGCATGAATGGATAGCATGAATCACGAATGTAGGAAACCCTGCTCACAAGACTTGGCTGACATGCATATATTCAGGGACGCTTGAGTATGTGCACGATGCGACTCGAGTGAGAATGACAAACTCACTATCCTGCGGCTTGGCTGAATGCATGTATTTTGGGGACGCTTGGAATGCGTGTACGATCCAACCAAGTGATACGTTGAGTTCTAGCACGACTTGGGGAGTGAACGAGTATCGTGAACGTGAAATCGTGCTAGTAAAAGTTGGTATAACGAAGTGAAGCATTGATAGGAAGTTATGCTCGACGATAGTGCAATACTTGGTCTTGAATTGGATGAAAATTTCCTAGACTTGGTTGACCCCGTTAAGTAGAAATCATACTAATTTCGTGGACACGAACGCTTGAAAAGCGAATCGGGCCATCTCGATGATCGAGATAAACGAAAGTGAATTTGCCTTAGCCTGCGACCCTCGCATTTGATGACTTACAACGTGCCTCGTGCAGCCATTCCAGTTCCATGACATGTCGAAATGGCAACCAAGACGAAGAAATGCTCGAATTGAATAAGTACAATCAACTCTAAAATGAATGAAAGGCTATTCGATAAAATCGACCCAACGCGTGCGACACGGGACTTAGAAATATATCAAGTATGGTTCGATGTCGTCGAACGATAGGACCGCTCGATGAAATTGTCTAAGGAACACGAAAACACGAGTTAAGAAATGGTAGGATGACCTGCACTCAGAAAGTCTCGAGGACGAGACTTATTTTGAGTGGTGTATTATGTAACGACCCGCTCCGCCCTAGCGGAACGCCGATTCCAAACGGCGCGTGCAACGACTCAAAACGAGCCGTCGACCCGAAGAGTTGCCTCGACCCGATGAAGTATCGATGCAAATCGATGCAAGACTTGCATTGGCCCGTCAAGAAGAATCCAGACTTAGACTTGCAAAGGCGCGCTCGGAGGATCGCTCGGCCGATGCGAACATCGCTAAGGTGGGTGGCTCCGATGAACCCGTCTGTGCTTAGCCTAGACACCTAACAATACGGACACTATCACGGGAATCGCTAGGCGATAACACCCTGCATGCTAACAAATGATTCAACGCACCTAGCTAAGGGAATAATCCCATCTTGCATGCTTGTTTAGAACATGGAAAAGAACTTGGAAATCATAGAAATGCTCGCACCGCGCTCTATGCTCGTGCTAAGGCACAAGCTCACGTTCATGTCCCTTATACGTTCAAACAATGAAACAATGAATGGTTTACAACAATGAAACGGGAAGGCTATCAACATAGTCGCTCCGAGTAGAGTTTAGCAACATTGAAAGGCTATGGGACCGATGGGTCGCCAGGGCGACTCCCACACTGGGAGTTGCGTAATGCATGAATGAATGAATCAACGAATGAATGAACAAACACATGAATGACTCTATGAACATACGAACAAGTGAAAGAATAACATGAAAAGAAAGAATACATGAAAGATAAGACATGGAAGACGCTAGCGACAGGTATGACGGGCACGTGCAACGGGGCTCGCTACCCGCGCTGTACGGACGCCAACCTGGTCGTTAACGCATTATGGCTAAGGGTTAGCCTACGGCTCGGAGATAGCCGCTAAGTTAAAATGACAAGACAATACGAAATGGTCGTGGACAAACGGCACGGGCGATGGGGGGGAATACCGTGGCCGTCGTGTGGAAGGATTCTGCGGCACGGGCGTTGGGGGGGGTAAACCGTGGCCGGCCTAGGCAGAATCAACGGCGCTTACGGGCTGCTTGGGTGCGGGCTTGGGCACCAAGAGACGTAAGTAGGAGGGTATATTCAAGAGACTTAACGGGGTGTACCAGCCATCACCCTACGCTAAGTTGAGAATTGCCACAGGGGAATGTCCTAAATGGCTTGTAAAGCCAGCGACCCGTGCATGTAGATTAAGTGGACTATGCTGGTGGCAATCCACGTGCAAGTTCTTGCATTGAAATCAAAGTAGTCTAAGTTAAATGAACAAGTGCTTCCTGAACATGCTTGAAATACAACACACCCAGAGTATGCTTGAAATATAACATCCTGAACATGAACATGCTCGATATGTAACACTCCTGAACATGCTTGAATGAAATACTCGAAACATGCTTGAATTGTAACACTCTAAAAACGTGCCTACGACGTGCTAGAATTCCGAGACATGGACACACACTTGATATTGAATGCGTGCATGAATCGTGTTATGTTATTATTCATGAATTGTGGTTTAACTTGGTTTACCTTGAACAGGGAAGGCCGGACGGTAAGTATGGGTAAGTCGTACATGTATTTCCATGCGACACTCGAGTTCGGTAACACGAGATAGGCTATGCAATATGCCATGAAATTGATCCTAAGGCAAGATTAGAAAGACAATGAATGATAGAGATGCACAAAAGATTATAGAACGTGTTTGGTAATGATGGCATTGTGGGCGAGCCAGCCTCCCCACCAGTGCATAACAATGTACTGATAACCCCACAGTATGCTTGCAGGATAGCAGGAGACGCCGGCGGGTGCGGAGCTTCCGTCGAACGTGTCAAGGCGCGGAGCCAACTCTGGGGCCTTGGAACGTTGCAAGAAGCTGAAGCACCCTATACAGGACATAATGTATCGGAACATCGCCATGTATCCTTCCATGTTGTAAGCCATTTGGCACGCCTTTTATGTTTCAGAGAGAGAGAGTTTGAGCGATTTGTAATATCGGCCTAGCGCCGCTTGTAACTTCTTGAATATCAATAAAGAGTTTGATTTCGTATTCAACTTGTGTTCATTTACTTTCCGCTGCAAATGGGGACACTCTGTGCGACTCTGTGGCCTAGTAATTAAATCGGCCGTTTCTGGACTTGGCCTTGCACGGGCGCAATCTAGGCCCGTGCGGCATCACGCCTTAGCGAGGACGATCGCTCCTACGGGAGCGGGGCGTGACACACGAGCAGGCACATTATTGAAACTAAGTATACCTGTCACGACCGTATCTGATGCAAGCACTTCATCTCGGGTCATGGCGTAGACGCGGCCCTGGGCATTGGGGCGACGGTCTTGGCCATTTTGCAGTACGGGTTGAGGTGCTCGAGGTGCCGGAACTTGATTCCCTGGACGGTGCTGTGGATGCTGAGGCGCGTCTAAGTTGTTTCTTCTACGCTTCGGACAATCTCCATGAAAGTGACCCCTTTTTCCGCAAATGAAACATCCGCCATTTTGAACTTCACAGTCGATGGCGAGATGTCCGTTCCGGTTGCATTTTGTGCAGTGAGGTCCCTGGTTCCGCTCCTGGTGTCCGCCCTGGGGCCCGTTGTTCGAACGCTTGGTCACGTTGTTTTCTCCCGCGTGGCTAGGGCGTTTGTGATTGTAGGTATGCACAGCGCCGACAGCACCTGGAGGATATTGGCGTTCAAGGCGGAGAGCGTGGTTGAGAGACTCCTCCATCGTTTTGTATTGTGGAACGGACACATGGGCGTAGATGGATGGTCGTAGACCGACTTCAAACCGTCGAGCACGACTCGCCAGGGAGGGCAAGAATTCTCCAGCAAACTTGGCTAACTTATTGAACTCTGCCGCGTACTGCCGCACCGTCATGTTCCCCTGCCTTAGCTGCATGAATTCATTTTCCTTCTCTTGTCGAACGGCTTCGGGGAGGTACTCGATCTCGAACGCCTCGCGGAAGGTGGCCCAAGAAATTGTCGTTGTCTCGTCGTCGCGTCTGATCGCTCGCTTTTGCACGGCCCACCAGTCGTGCGCATTCGACCGGAGTAGAAGTTGAGCGCATGCGACTTTCTTGGACTCTTCAACGCCCCGCAGCTCGAACTTGTCTTCTAGTTCCTCTAACCAGTCGATCGCCAAGGACGGATCTTCCGTGCCGTTGAAGGAAGTACGGTAACTCTTTGTGAATTTCGACACGTCGAAGTTAGAACTTTTTGGTGCTGCATGTGTAGGCTCGGGTGCCTCCGGATCGACTTCGCTTTGTCTGACCGCAGGCTCGGTTACGGCATGGGTTGTCACAGAGTTGTTATTGTTGTTGGCCACCACCGTCTGAACAATCTGCTGGAGCGTGTCAAGCTGCTTCTGCTGCAACTTGAATTGTGCTTCGAATCGGGCCTCGAACTGAGTTTGACGTGCCTCCGCCTGCCGTCGATGTTGCTCATTCTGGCGTTGACTCTCCTCAGCTTGTCGTTATTGCGATTCCAGCATGCGCAACATCCGCTCCATGCCATCGTTTGAGGGTCCGGGCCTCGAGCTACTCGAGCCGCTCGAAGCACTTTCTTCGTTCGCCGCCACGTTCATCGACGTTCCTTCTGGGATTTTGAAGGCAAAATATATTAGTCACCAAACTTATTACGGGCGCACTCGTATGGAACGACATATCTCATCGACACGAGACCAACGATTTTGAGACTAAAAACTCGACACTGGAGGCCAAGGACGTAAAGCCGGGCTCTGATACCATTATGTCACGCCCCGATTCGATAGAATCGATAGTCGTCCCCCGGGCGTGATGCCGTGCAAGCCTAAGTTGCGCTTGCACAAGGCGGTTCATAAGGTTATCCGAAACAACAGCATATTTAAGTGTACGCAGAGAAATTGAACACATTGATTTGTAAAGGAAACTTGCATTTTCATTGATAATAAGTAGGTTACAGACTCGATTACAAAGTGGCCTCGCGGACTTACAACCGACATCGATGAGATAGACATTCCATACATTTACATCCCTTTTTACAAACATCAAAATGACTCTCTAAGACCTGGGATCGGCGAGAGTCTGTGACTCATGATGCAGTTGGGTCGGAGTCTTCAAAATGTTGCAGAACTAGCCTTCGCTCTAGCAAGGCTTCAAAAGAAAGGAGCGTCGCCTTCAGTTCCTTGGCACGCTATCCTGGTCCCGAGCGCCTGTTGAGAGCGAGGGTCAGCACTTTACACTTTGTGCTGGTGCGTGGCAATTTAAATCCCGTGCTCTCATTTGTTGAAGAACTCAAGTGGGCGTGCATACAAATATTTAATGAAGTTTCTAGCCATCCTACTCAATTCAAACTTGTAATTGAAGGCACATCGTAAAATGACGATAGATCTTACCCCCGGCAGAGCGTGCCGTCGTAGCGTAAACTTACCATGTTCTTCCTTGTCATGTTGATAATAATGATACGTATTTGAGTGCGTTCGTGAAGGTCACTGGCATGACAAGCCATCCTGGACATATAGCTTGGTAGACAGAGGTCCTTCAGCGCGGGTAGCGAGCCCCGTTGAAAGCCACTGCCTACCGTGGCATGCATCCGGCATAGCTATCCGTGTTTCTTCCTAGGCCGGAACGGTCCCGTGGCCTCGGGATACCGTCCGAAGAAACAATCGCCCTTGTCGACAAGTTGTCCATGACCGTGCTAAGTTAATTTGTTATTTCAAAGCACTTCTTATAGTATCGTTGCGACATTCATTTAAATCGATTCATTCATTCTTAGCACGGTTCTATATGATTTGATAACTGCAAGCACGATAGTATTATATGACAAGCATCTGTATGTTCGTGTTCGTGGGACGTCGTGTGACCGTTCATCGGAATATCATTCATGTCGTTACATTTCATCTAGCATAGCATATGTCTAGTATTGATAATGTATTAGAGAAGAGGGTCGAGGGGAGAAGGGTCAGCCACTCACCTTAGTATTTACTTGAGGCGAGAAACTGGTTGGCCGCGCTAGACGTTGCCTACGCGATCACCTGAAATCGCACAAGCAACCGATTAGAACACTATGTTATTCAAGGAAATTCGATACGAATGCGAAGTTCGAAACGTAAGCCATGAAAACCATCGAAAACTTTCACGAAAACGCATTCAGAAAACAAAGCCAAAACCAACGCAAGCGGCGTGAAAAGCAGAGCAACGGGAGGCCTCTCCCGACTCAGCCGCAGAGTCAATCCTTGAGGCGCAGCCCGCTGAATATGGGACTTGGTTCCGAAGAAGCCATTCCATAACGAGGAATGGATCTTAATTCAACCGTTCCCGTTCGATCGATTCGATCGATCCCGACCTATCGGTCCCGACCGAGTCGATAGCGACAGTGTTCCTTTCTCGTGCACCCCGTGGACGAACAACGGGGCACGATGTAGGGACGGGGCACTACAGTCAGGCATTGAAAGAAATAATTGCACACCTGAAGTCTTGATTTCTTTTTGTATTAGTTTGCGGATTTACATTACTGGAGAGATGTTTATTATCGATATGATGTTGACAGAGGACAACAGTGTCATTAGTGATGCAGTCATACCTGTTTTTGCTTGTGTAACAATTCTAGAAAAATATCTGTTAGTTAGTACTGGTACAACCTCAAATTTGGTTGGTGATGATACATTACATAGTATCAGTTATTAGCACTAAACTATTAACAGCTATGAGGATATCTCTAGTCATCTTTTTTGTCTAATGATGTTCAATTATTAATTTATCAGCGGATAAAAAAGGGAAAAAAAACAAAGGAAGACAAAATATTAGGATATCTTTGCGCTTGGGACAATGACGCAGTAGGGGTGCAACTCGGGCGGGTTGGGTCGGGTTTGAGGTCAACCCGAGCCCAACCCGATAGATCATAAGCCTAGCCCAAGCCCAAGCCCGACCCGACTTCGGGTTCAACATATGAAGCCCAAGACCAAGCCCGGAGGATCGGGTTGGGCTCGGGTTGGGTCGGGTCCATCGGGTTTATCAGACTCTAATATGATATTTGAAATAATTTTAAACAAGAGTAATATTTAATGCATAATCAAATAACAATCAAGCCTCAATCATTACAAAATAAAACTGAAATGAGATTTAGGACAAGGAATTGAAAAGTTCGGATGGAAAAAAAATTATAGTTTAAACTTTTTATTTAAGTAGTATGAAATAATATATATATATAAATTATATGTATGTCGGGTTTCGGGTTCTTCGGGTTACCCAACACATGAACCCAAGCCCAACCCGATTTTTGATCGGGTTCAAATATTTTAACCCGAGCCCAAGCCCGAACCCGAATATCTTCAACCCTAACCCAACCCATTAACGGGTTTACCCGATCGGATTCGGGTTTAGCCCGCCCGAGTTGCACCCCTATGACGCAGCTAATGAGGTTATAACCGCGACACTTCATTTGCTGGTTGAAAACCATTTCCAAACTCCCTCTTCGATCCAATCTTTCATTGCGCCCTAGAGAGTTTCTGGAAGGGCTCCCTCTAACCAAGGGTAAGTCCTTACAAAAAGGGAAAAGGAAAACCAAAAGTAAAATATCAACAAAGTCATGTATCAAAATTAAGCTATGGGTGACTGGATTTTCCATTAGATGGTGGCACTTCTGACAGTTGCTAATCAGAAAACCGTTATATATAACCTGATGTAAATGGTAGCTGAACTAGTGTTGCCTAACATATCCTGAACGCATGTTTAATTGTAACCTGAAGGTTGAACTGAAACAGAATGCATCTGGCTTCGGAACAGTTTTTCTTTTTCTTTTTTGAATTCAAGAGTTATCAAGACGGCTAAAAGGTTGAGTTCAAGTACCAAAATAGGTCAAAAATGCAAGTAATTATCCTGAAAATGAGTGGAAAAAAAAAATTAAGTAGAGGAAAATCCTTTGGCTTCGTCTATGTTGTTAGACACCACTTCAATTCCAGTTGCTCAAGTTCTTAATAGTAAATATGGAGATCCACCCCAGATATCTGTAAAGGTAAATTTCATCGTAGGTATATAATAAGTTGCACTCGAAACTGAGGGGGTTTGAAAGAGGGATCGAATTTTTGTTTGCGCCTTATAGAAGCCAGATATTTTAGGAGCAAGATGGTTAGGTTGGACGCATAAACTATACAGGGATTTCTCAATGGTAATTATACCCTTGATAGCAAACATTAATTTAGTTATCACTCTAGATATTAGACACAAGCCGTGGTCATGTACACAATATCTGGAAATATGACTTTGGGGTCGGCTAAAATTATTATCAAAGCCTGACCGTTGACTTATTCTGTATGGTCTTATGTGCCTGCAGATACTCTTTCTTGCTCTTCTACTACTTTTATTATATAGTAACATGAGAAAAGGACGTTATTAGATTCATCAGACACTGATATGTGGTAGATTACGCCTTCATTTAGTAATCTACAGTAATTGACTCGGCTAAAAGTTGCTCATATCTAGCCATATGTGTTGTTAGAATGTCCAATACAAATGATGAACACACTAGGCATGGATTTTTTTGAGTTGATTGGAAGATTACAAAAGGTCTGCAAGTTATGTTATTCTTTGAAGCAGTACTGTGAGAGATTGCATGAACACGAGCCCATAGAAATGTTCGCCAATTTTGGAAATGTACCTAAAATGGTTTCAAATCGATTGTAGATCAATTTGTAGGTCGTGTATCTTTGCTGCTTGACAATATTCTCAGTGCCCAGAACTAAGCATGTCTTGATTTAGTTAGGAAAGAGTAGAAAGCTTGGACATTCTATATCTAGTGGGAGGACAAATTGGACACGTACACTCTTGGATCATTGCTGAAAGAAGATTTACTCCCCATTTGAATTCCCAAAGATGGTGAACAATGAAATAATACAAAATGAAATACAAAGCTGATAGCTATGATCATACAAACTAAATAGAATTAATGCTCTCTCTTTTGTGATGTTTACAGAACAACAAGAACACATGGAAGAAGAAATATAGAGGTGGAAACACGAAATGCACGAAGGAATGCAAATTTAGAAGCTAGAGAACACCGAAGCTGCCACGAGGAAGGACACGAGAGGAAGCGTGAATTTGGTAGAGCTACTAGCGGACGACGAGGCACCAGTTGTCGAGCCAGTCTTTGATCCACCTTTAGCTGACGGTACGCTTGGAGCTGAAGGGGTTGCAGGGGTCGCAGGGGTGGTAGTGCCACTAGGGACCGGTGGAGTCGATGTTGATGGTGAAGGAGCAATTGTTGCTGATGGTGTCTCCGTAGAAGTTGGTGCAGGCGCAGGAGCAGCTGATCCTGAAGCAGCTGCAACAACACAGCATATTAGTTTTGTTACACAACATTTATTTTGACTAACAAACACTTAAGACCAGACCAACTACACAGAACAGAACGAGTTCAGGTGAGAAGAGCCATCATACCATTACACTGGCTAAGGGGTGGGGTCTGTATGTTGCAAGCACCAGGTAAGGTGAGAGCCTGGGTTTGGTTCACGACAAATGGGAGTTGTGGGGCGCCATTAAGGACTGTGCAGAGGCATTGGGCCTGGGTTTGGACGACGCTTGGCTAGCTGGGTGCAGCAAGAAGTCGATGGGGTTGACGAGTTTCCCATGATGAAGCCGAGACACGGGGAGAGGCTAGTGATTGCCGGCATGCAATTTGGATTGGGCTGAGCCGATGTCTCCACCCACATTGCGGTCATAAGGACCAAGGCCAGGCACATTTCAAGCCTTCCTTGAGCCATGTGATCCTTTAGGTGTAATGTGCAGTGAAAGAGAATTATTGGTGTTTGATTGTGAATTGGAAGTGTTTTTGAGAGGCTTGAGTGAGATGGGAAGGGAAGGGGAATGAGAGAGATTTATAAGAAGAACAGAGATTGGTGAAGTGATAGAAGCAACTAGTTAGTACTTGCTATGGGGCCCTAATTTGTTGGTGGCCAAACTTTTCCTACCACCTGATCTGATTCCTTGTGGGTTGTTATAAACCGTTATTTGAAATTGAGTGTGGTTTAAATTGGACACGGATAAATTATTAGAACACCTGTAACAAATGAAGCACAACATTTAGTAATCTCCTTTCATATATAAATGGGTCATGCTACAAATTGAAGTACCACTCGAAACAAGATTATACATGTGTCTTCATTGCAACTGAAGTTGTTGACAGTTGAGTTGAGCTGCTGTGTTACTGATTAACAAACCTAACAACCTGTATATTTCCCTTTCACTACTCTACAAAGTATCTCTTTTGCAGTGGTAATGTTTCTTGCATCACCCATGAGAGGTTAGGGTTCAAATGTAGCTCGCAGAGATCGTGTTTCCTTTATCCTAATAGAAGTTTGTCAATATGTATGATATTAAAACTTGTAAGGATTGAAACAGAACCAAAAATATTACAAGTTTCAGAACGAAAAAGTACTAGTAATATGTTTGAAGTAGAAATGTGGAGAGTTCTACATGAGGTGAAATGATTGGGACTTGATTAGTCTTAATTAGCCACAAGCAGATGGAATTCCTCAACGACAAAAAAGTTTCAGATTCCATTGGACGCGATAAAGGTGTTGAATGTTGCTGTCAGCAGTTGCAGAACCAGCTGTTTCTTGAGCTAACAGGATTGAGTGCTACAATTAGGTTCAACAATATGATGCAGATGGACAAGATTTGCAGGTGAAGTGATCAGTTTGTTAATGTTTGATCCTTTTTCTTTTGTTCTGAAGATCTGGTTGAGCTACTACCTATTTCATGTTTTACAATTGTCATGGGTCAAGGATAATGAAGGGATCAGTACATGACACCTGGGTTTGGCTATTATTGATTTAGTTTGTTGGTTTCCAGAGTTTGATTGGAAATCTTTTCTTTTATCTATATGATGTTGACAAAGGTTCTCGGTCCTGATATCATGTTTGACAAGTGTCGTGGCCTAGGGATAATGAAGGCAACCAGGCATTGAAAGAAACAATTGCACACCTGAAGTCTTGATTCTTTTTTTTTATTATTAGTTTGCTGATTTGCTTTACTGGGAGAATTATCCATATGATGTTGACAGAGGACAACAGTGTCATTAGTGATACCTGTTTTTGCTTTTGTAACAATTCTAGAAAAATATCTGTTAGTTAGTACTGGTACAACCTCAAATTTGGTTGGTGATGTTATATTACATAGTATCAGCTATTAGCAGTAAACTATTAACAACTATGAGGATATCTCTAGTACATCTTTTTTGTCTAATGATGTCCAATTATTAATTTATCAGCGGATAAAAAAGGGGGGAAAAAAGAAGGAAGACAAAATATTAGGATATCTTTGCGCTTGGGGCAATGACACAGCTAATGAGGTTATAACTGCGGCACTTCATTTGCTGGTTGAAAACCATTTCCAAACCCCCTCTTCGATCCAATCTTTTATTGCGCCCTAGAGAGTTTCTGGAAGGGCTCCCTCTAACCAAAGGTAAATCCTTAAAAAAAGGGAAAGGGGAAACCAAAAGTAAAATATCAACAAAGTCATGTATCAAAATTAAGCTATGGGTGACTGGATTTTCCATTAGATGATGGCACTTCTGATAGTTGCTAATCAGAAAACCTGAAGTAAATGGTAGCTGAACTAGTGTTGCCTATCATATCCTCAACGTATGTTCAATTGTAACCTCTAACCTGATGGTTGAACTGAAACAGAATGCATCGGGCTTCGGAACTTCTTTTTTTTTCTGAATTCAAGAGTTATCAAGATAACTAAAAAAATTGAGTTCAAGTACCAAAATAGGTTAAAAAAAAAATGCATGCAATTAGCCTGAAAATGAGAAAATAAGTAAAGAAAAATCCTTTGGCTTTGTCTATGCTGTTAGATACCACTTCAATTCCAGTTGCTCAAGTTCTTAATTGTAAATATGGAGATCCACCTCAGGTATCTGTATAGGTAAATTTCATCATAGGTATAATAAGTTCACTTGAAACTGAGGGGTTTGAAAGAGGGGATCCTAGTGAATTTTTGTTTGCACTTTATAGAAGCCAGAGATTTTAGGAGGAAGCCATTGATTTTGGTTAAATGGTTAGGTTTGGTCGCATAAACTATACAGGGATTTTCCAATGGTAATTATTGAAATGAGTCTAATATCTCAGATAATTTTATTGAGGGCTACTGCCTACTACTTATAGAGGGCTCAACCCCTCTTCATATTACATCTAACCAATGTGGGACTAAAGTCCCTTATTTACTCTCAACACTCCCCCTCAAGATGGGCGATAGATATTAATCATCCCCATCTTGTTACATAGCTTTGACAGACTCAATGAACTAAGACCCTTAGTCAG
The DNA here is from genome assembly GCA_029216955.1 of Iris pallida. Classification (NCBI taxonomy): domain Eukaryota; kingdom Viridiplantae; phylum Streptophyta; class Magnoliopsida; order Asparagales; family Iridaceae; genus Iris; species Iris pallida. The sequence goes on along the minus strand of JANAVB010005597.1, from coordinate 34,045,823 downwards.
ACAGTCTGCCACTTGTTCTTCTGAGCGAACATAATCAATCTTCAGTATCCCTTGTTCCAGCTTTTCCTTGATGAAGAATCGATCGATCTCGATGTGCTTCGTTCTGTCGTGCTGAACCGGATTGTTCGCTATACTTATCGCAGCTTGACTATCGCTCAGAAGGCGCAATGGTGTCCCCTTGTCTAGCTTCAACTCTGTCAGCAGCGCCTTTACCCATAGCAATTCTGATACTCCTAGAGCCATTGCTCTGTATTCTGCTTCAGCTGTCGACCGTGCTACCACTGACTGTTTCTTGCTTCTCCATGAAACCAGGTTTCCTCCTACAAAAACACAGTACCCTGTGGTAGACCTTCTGTCGTCTATGCAGCTTGCCCAGTCTGCATCGCAGTATCCCTCAACATCTGTGCATCCATTCTTCTTGAACCACAGTCCTTTTTCCGGCGTCCCTTTCAGATATCTTAGGATCTGAAATACTGCATCCATATGACCCGTTCTTGGATCATGCATATAGCGGCTTACAACACTTACTGCAAATGAGATATCAGGGCGAGTATGCCCTAGATAAATCAGTCTGCCTACTAGCCTTTGATACCTTTTGCGATCAACAGGCTTTCCTGCTTCTGCTCCCATCTTGCACTTCTGGTCAATTGGAGTGACTGCTGTTCGGCATCCCAGCATTCCTGTCTCCTTCAGCAGATCTAGTGCATATTTCCTTTATGAGAGAACAATTCCTTGTTCACCATCACACACCTCGATACCCAAAAAGTATCTCATCTCTCCCAGGTCCTTCACCTCAAACTCTTTGGTGAGTTTCGTCTTCAGTTTAGTGTTCTCAACTACATCGTCACCTGTGATCACTAAATCATCTACATATACAGCAAGTATAGTAATGTGGCCCCTTGCATGCTGGAGAAAGACAGTATGATCTGCATTTGTCTGATGGTACCCCCATGCCAGTGACAGTCCTTCTGAATCTGTCAAACCAGGCTCGAGGAGATTGCTTCAGCCCGTACAGCGACTTCTTCAGTTTGCACACTTTTCCATGTGACGTTCCTTCACCTGAATCTGACACAGAGTAGCACCCCGGAGGAGTCTCCATGTATACTTCTTCTTGTAGGTCTCCATGAAGAAATGCGTTCTTTACGTCTAACTGGTGTAGCTTCCACCCATAGTTTGCTGCAATGGAGACCAATGTTCTTACGGTACTCATCTTCGCTACTGGGGCAAAAGTCTCATCATAGTCGATACCATGTGTCTGGGTATAGCCTTTTGCAACCAGTCTCGCCTTGTATCGTTCAACTTTTCCTTCTGGTGTCTCCTTCACTGTGTAAACCCATTTGCATCCCACAGCTTTCTTCCCTTCAGGTAATGGCACCAGCTTCCATGTCTTATTTTTCTCTAGTGCCCCAAGTTCTTCCATCATTGCGGCTTTCCATCTTGGGTCCTTCTTTGCTTCCTGCCAATTCTTAGGTAAAGAAGTGGAGTCTAACGAAGTGAGAAATGTTTGATAAGTCGGAGAAATATTAGAATAAGATAGGTAGTTGGCGATATCATGTTCATAATCTTTATAACGAATAGGAGCCTTTCCCGCATTAATGCGAGAAGACCTCCTTAAGGGAGCAATGGGTGGTGGAGAAAGCATACCATCCGAATCGGAGAGATCCGCTTCCGAATCCGAGCGATCCGGTGCGGGAGTAACATCTTCAGGAGTCGGGGCAGGAGTAGACGAGAGACTTGGCACTATAGGCACAGGGTACGGCACAGTACTGGACCTCTGCTGTCTTCTTCTGTAAACTTGGAGCTCCTTTTCCCTTGTCTGCTTCTCCCCCTGCGAGATGTACGTATTGTCTTCTTCATCCTCCGTATCAGTATCATTGATGCTTTCTCCCCCTTTCTGCCAGTTTGTCACGACAGGACAAGGTACCGATCCGACAACTACGTTTGAGCGTACTACCTCCCCCTCACGTCTAACACCCGCTGTATGAGGCGTGTTCCCAAACGCAGAACCTTCGTCCGAACCATAATAAGGTTCCAGCTCTCTGAATGTAACGTCCATGCTTACAAACAGCTTCCGTTCAACCGGGCTCCAGCAGACGTAACCCTTCTGTGTCCCGGTGTACCCAACAAAGACACACTTAAGTGCTCGAGGATCCAGCTTACCAACACCAGGCCTGTTATCGTGGACGAAGCATACGCAACCAAGTACTTTCGGAGGAACGGTGTACGCAGTTGTCCCCGTGAGCATTTCCAAAGGCGTCTTCCAGTCCAGTAATTGAGAGGGCATCCTGTTGATGAGATAAGAGGCTGTCAAGACAGCCTGCCCCCACAAAAAGTTAGGGACATTCATAGCCAGCATCATCGTCCGAGCTACCTCCAGCAGGTGCCTATTTTTTCGTTCGGCAACACCATTTTGAGCCGGTGTATATGCACAAGAGGTTTGATGTAGTATACCATGAGAGGATAAATACGCAGCAAACCTCTTATGGGTATATTCCGTCCCATTATCCGACCGGAAACACTTAACACGAGCGTTATACTGTGTCTTCACCCGTTGATGGAAGCTTTGAAATGCCTCAAAAACATCACTTTTATGCTTTAGCAGGTAGACCCACGTTACGCGGGTAGAGCAGTCAATAAAAGTAACAAACCATCTATAACCGTTAACACCGTTTGTAGGACAAGGGCCCCACACATCGGAATGAATCATATCAAAAGCAGCAGAACATCGATGCTCAGAATGCACATAGGAGCTTCTGGTATGTTTTCCCAACTCACAAGCATCACAAACTAACAACTCTTTATTTGCTTTTTGATATAATGACGGATACAGTCGACTAATAACGGGAAAAGAAGAATGTCCTACACGCTGATGATGGAGGAGCAGCTCGGCTTCGACACTTCGACTTCGGACTTCCGGTTGGGCGTCTGCAACCAAAGATGCCAGTGCTCTATCCAGATCGTTCCTGTCCAAGTACCATAGACCCTTATGCCATGTGCCAGTGCCTAGTCGTCTCCCCGTTCCCTTCTCCTGAAAAGTTACCTTAGGAATATCAAAGGAAACAATACAGTTTAGATCAAGGATAATGGCGCTAATGGAAATAAGATTGACAGGAAAGGAAGGAGCATGTAAGACATTAGATAGAGTGATGGAAGGAGCGCAATCAACAGTGCCTTTACCCGTAACAGGCCTGGAGGTACCATCAGCAGTCTGAATGCTTTCCGGCGGCGTTAGAGGAGAGTAATCCCGGAACTCTCCTCGGGACCCCGTGACATGGCAAGATGCTCCAGAGTCCATAATCCAAGCTGGCTGAGAGACAGATGCAAGAGCACGCGGAGGTATACCGGCACTGGTTTGGGAGAAGTAAGTGCAGTAATCTCCTGTAGGGGACGGCGCCCCAGGAATGACTTGTCTTTCACCAGAACCAAGCTTTGAGCCGCGCATCTTCTCGAGAACTTCTCGCGACAGGGTGGGAAGTGTCGGCGACAGGGGGGGAGGGTCGGCAGGGGGGCGAAGGGGGGAAAAAAATAATTTTTTTTTTGTGTGGAGAGAGAGAGAGAGTTATGGCTCTGATACCATATTGAAATGAGTCTAATATCTCAGATAATTTTATTGAGGGCTACTGCCTACTACTTATAGAGGGTTCAACCCCTCTTCATATTACATCTAACCAATGTGGGACTAAAGTCCCTTATTTACTCTCAACAGTAATTATACCTGGCCTTGATAGCAAACAGTAATTTAGTTATCACTCTAGATATTAGACACAAGTTGTGGTCATATACACATTATTTGGATATAAGACTTTTGGGTCAGCTAAAATTATTATCAAATCCTGACCCTGACTAACTGTCAGTCTGAACCATAGAATCAAGAAGTACTTGGAGATGTTTGAAGACAACTTGTCCACTATCCCTCCTCTAGCAGAAGTTACTAGTATGAAGAATACAATTAATATGGAAGACTGGAAGACTGAAGGTGATCTTTTGGACCTTTTCATATCTCAGTACTGTAATCCTTTTATTCATTTTCTGTGCTTCGGTTGATTAACTCCCATTGGACTACTTTTACTGTATAGAAACATGAGGGGAAAAAGGTTATTAGATTCATCATACATTGATATGTTGTAGATTATGCCTTTATTGAAGGTAATTTCTAAAGGCACTCCACATATTACTCCAGGACAGTCAGTCGTAGGACTGCCAACTTGTTGGCAGTCCTAACATAAAGTAGGACTGTAAAGAATTTGAATATTAAGTTAGACTGTGAACGAAGTTGGCAGTCCTCCTTAATGTTAGGAGTGCCCTGGAGTAAAATATGGGGTGCCTTTAGAAATTACCTTATTTAATTATCTACTTTAATTGACTCGGCAGAGTAGACTAAGTTGCTCTGTTACATATCTAGCCATATGTGTTGTAAGAATGTCCAACAATACAGTTGGGTTTTGTATGTTTCTTTAAATCTGTGCGATACAAATGACGCACACGCTAGGCATGGATTTGTTTTGAGTTGATTGGAAGATTACAAAAGGTCTACAAGTTATGTGATTCTTTACTGAATTAGTGTGAGAGATTGCATGAATAATACGAGAGATAAACCTTTAGAAATGTTCGACAATATTTTCGTATGTGTTGAGAGTCAATAAGGGACTTTTAGTCCCACATCGGAATATGTAGTATGTAGAGGAGCTAGACTCCCTATAAGTAGTGAAGTAGTCCATCAATAAAATCAACACAACTATTATTTTCTACATGGTATCAGAGCCATAACTCTCTCTCTCTCTCTTTCTCCACAAAAAAAAAATTTCTTCCTCCCACCAGCCGCCGACCCGCTCCCCCGACCGCTGCCCCACCCCCCCTCCCTCCTCTCTTGCAGTCGACCCCAGCCCCCCTCCCCCCCTACAGCTACCCCCCCGACCCCCCTACAGCTACCCCAGCCCCCCCCTACAGCAACCCCCCGACCCCCCTACAGCCTCCCGCCCACCCTGCCTGCAAACTCCCGACCCCCCTACAGCCTCCCGCCCCCCTGCCTGAACCCTCCTGCCCCCCTACAGCAACCTCCTACAGCTACCCCCCCGACCCCCCTACAGCCTCCCGCCCCCCTGCCTACACCCTCCCGCCCTCCTGCCTGAATCCTCCCGCCCCCTACAGCAACCTCCCACTCCAGCGACCTAACGCTGCCCCCCCCCTTCAGCCCCCCCAACCCCTCTGCAGCAGCACCCTCCTGCCCCCCCTCCTAACCCTAGCCTCTTGCCATGGAAACCCTAACCCTAGCCCTAGGAGCCCCATCCAAACCCTAACCCTAACCCTAGCCGTCAAAAAAAAAGAAAAAAAGAAAAAAGAATATAAAAAAACGGCGTATTTCAAAGACTAGTCGAGATGTCAAATTCTTTATTTGCACCGACTATGTTCCTAGATTGCGCCGTTTGGAACTAACAAATGTTTATGTTGTTATTCTTTCTTCACATCGGGATCTATACAGAGACTGATCATGTCTTCTCTGGTGTCCTGACGTGTTCACTTTACATGCGCACGTCGGTGCTGGCCAAGTTAGTAGCGCATTCGTAAAGTCTGTGACGTCGAAGACGACGACGAAGCCGAAGAAGACGACGAAGTTGGAGAAGTTGCCGACTCAAACGTCCAAGAAGCCGACGAAGACGACGAATCGGGTTCACAGTTGACGAAGCCATGGATTCGATCAGTGGCAAACTGACGGCCGACGAGATGAAGGCCTTGGTTGATGATATCTTGTCAAAAAGATTAACCGAGGTAACCCCACGTGTGATCCATACTGATGTGGATCCGTCCCCTTACAAAATGGAGAAATTGGAGAAGCTGGAGACGAAGTTGGAAGGAACGTCTAACTACTTGAAGTGGTCGCGGCAGGCGATGCGGACACTGAAGGGACGTGGCTTGGTTGGCTATGTCACTGGTCAGGCCAAGGCGCCACCCGATCACTCCACCAAGGAGTTTGCTGTGTGGGAGATTGTCAACAACGTCGTGGCTGGGTGGTTGACTGCCTCTTTAACCGACCAGGTGTCGGGCAATGTCGAGGCTATGGAGACTGCTGCTGATATATGGCAAACTCTCAAAGATATGTACTCCGGCTCCGGCAACCCTATGCGAGTCTTTCAACTGCAAGATGAACTCGATAGGGTGGCCCAAGACGACCGTACCATCTCTGAGTACGCGGCCCTGTTGAAGAAGTATTGGTCTGATCTGGATCATTATGATCCTCTTGGGATGGAAGATGCACAAGTCGAACCAGCCTTCGCAAAGTACTTTCAGACGTTCCTGGCGTATATTTCCCGGCAGCGTATGATAAAATTCCTGAAGGGACTACACCCTGTATTTGAGCAGCGACGGAATATCCTCCTATCCCAACCCACGCTTCCGACATTGGAAGAAGCTATAGCTGTTATGACACAGGAAGAAGCTCGACTGAAGTTGATGCCCAACAAGGGCTCCTCCCAGGGGGAGCCAGCCGCGGTTGATAAGTCTGCCCTTGCTGCCTTCAATCAACCTCCATCTATGGGTGGTGTTTGTCACAATTGTGGTGACTCCGGATATTACATCTGATTTTGTCCAAAACCCTTGTGCAATCAGTCTACTGATCGAGGACGGGGTCGTGGAGGCCGACGTGGTGGTAGAGGAGGACGTGGTGGTAGAGGAGGATATGCTGGTCGAAGGGGCGGCCACAAAGCAAATCTGGTGGAAGAAGGGGGAGAGCATCACCTGGCTGAAATAACCCCGCTTGAGCGGGAGTTCCTTGAGAGGTTGCGTGGCACAAAGCTGGGTTCGGCCGACAGTCCTGGGGCATCTTCAACCTCGGGAGATAACTTCACTTGCTTTGCCCAAACCAGCATCGATGATTCTGCACGTGCTCTTGCATCTATCCATCAGCCAGGATGGATTATGGACTCTGGGGCATCTCGCCATGTCACGGGGTCCCGTTGTGCGTTTCGGGAATATACTCCCCTACCATTGCCGGAGAGTATTCAGACCGCTGATGGTACATCCAGCCCTGTAATGGGTAAAGGCACTGTCGCATGCACCCCCTCCATCACTCTAACCAATGTTCTTCATGCTCCGTCTTTTCCTGTCAATCTTCTATCCATTAGTGCCATTATACTTGATCTTAACTGTACTGTTTCCTTTGACATTCCTCAGGTGACTTTTCAGGAGAAAGGGACAGGACGACGGCTTGGGACTGGCACATGGCATAAGGGGCTATGGTATTTAGACAGGACTGGACTGGACAAAGCATTGGCATCCTTGGTAGCAGACGTACCACCAGAAGCTTCCTGTCGTAGTGTTGAAGCCGACTTGCTACTCCACCACCAGGGTGTCGGTCATTCCTCTTTTCCGGTTATTGGTCGAATGTATCCGTCCTTATATCAAAGGGCTAATAAAGAGAAGTTATTTTGTAATGCATGTGCTTTGGGAAAACATGCCAGAAGCTCGTATGTGAGCACAGGGAATAGGAGTTCAGCTGCTTTTGACATGATACATTCGGACGTATGGGGCCCTTGTCCTACAACTGGGATTAACGGCTTTCGATGGTTCGTCACCTTTATTGATTGTTATACCCGCGTGACATGGGTCTACCTTCTGAAGAATAAAAGTGACGTCCTTGAGGCCTTTCAGGACTTTCATAGACGAGTGAAAACACAATATGGCGCTAAAATTAAGTGTTTTCGATCCGACAATGGGACGGAGTATACGAATAAGCGGGTTGCTGAGTATTTTTCCACTCATGGAATCCTTCATCAAACTTCATGTGCTTATACTCCGGCTCAAAATGGTGTGGCGGAACGAAAGAACAGACACTTGCTGGAAGTTGCCCGGACGATGATGCTGGCTATGAATGTTCCGAAACACTTATGGGGGCAGGCTATATTGACGGCCTCTTATCTCATCAACAGAATGCCATCTCAGGTATTGGACTGGAAGACACCATTGGAAATGCTTACTGGAGCAACTACATACACTGTTCCACCAAAAGTTTTTGGATGTGTATGCTTTGTCCAGGATAATCGGCCAGGCGTTGGCAAATTGGATCCTCGGGCAGTTAAATGTGTCTTTGTCGGTTACACGGCGACTCAGAAGGGTTATGCCTGTTGGAGTCCAGTCGAGCGGAAGATGTTTGTAAGCATGGACGTTACTTTCAGAGAACTCGAACCATACTATGGTTCGGATGAAGGTTCCGCATTTGGTGACACACCTAACACAGATGGTGTTAGATATGAGGGGGAGATAATAAGCCCAAATATGATCGTCGGATCGGTTCCGTGTCCGGTTGTAGAAAAGTGGACGAAAGGGGGAGAGCACAGTGACTCAGATACAGAAAATGAAGAAGAAGATCCATATGTTATGCAGGGGGAGCAGCAGACAAGGGAAAAGGAGCTCCAAGTCTACAGAAGAAGACAACAGAAGTCCAGTACTGTGCCTATGCCGTGCCCTGTGCCTACTGTACCAAGTCCCTCGTCTACTCCTGCTCCAACTCCTGAAGATGTTGCCCCCGCACTGAATCACTCGGATTCTGATGCGGATCTCTCCGATTCGGACGGTATGATCTCTCCACCACCTATTGCTCTCTTAAGGAGATCTTCTCGCATCAATGCGGGTAAGGCTCCTGCTCGTTTTGATGATTACGAACATGACATTGCCAACTTCTTGTCTTATTCTAACATTTCTTCGAATTATCGAGCCTTCATTGCATCGTTAGACTCTACTTCGTTGCCCAAGTGTTGGCAGGAAGCAAAGAAAGATCCAAGGTGGAAAGCTGCAATGATGGAAGAACTTGGAGCACTGGAGAAAAATAAGACATGGGAGCTGGTTCCATTACCCAAAGGAAAGAAAGCTGTGGGATGCAAATGGGTGTACACAGTGAAAGAGACGCCAGAAGGAAAAGTAGAGCGGTACAAGACGAGGTTGGTTGCAAAAGGATTCACACAGTCATATGGAATAGACTATGATGAGACTTTTGCCCCAGTAGCAAAAATGAGTACCGTGAGAACTCTGGTCTCCATTGCAGCGAACTATGGGTGGAAGCTGTACCAGTTGGATGTGAAGAATGCCTTTCTTCATGGGGACCTGCAAGAAGAAGTATACATGGAGCTCCCGCCTGGGTGCTATGCGACGGAATCAAACGGAGGAACGTCGCAAGGAAAGGTATGTAAACTGAAGAAGTCACTATACGGGCTCAAGCAATCTCCTCGAGCCTGGTTTGACAGATTCAGAAAGGCTGTTACAGGCATGGGATACCGTCAAACAAATACAGATCATACGGTCTTCCTTCAGCATGCAAGAGGCCACATCACTATACTTGCTGTATATGTGGATGATATAGTAATCACAGGTGATGATGAAGTCGAGATCACTAAGCTGAAGTCAAAACTCGCGAAAGAGTTTGAAGTGAAGGATTTAGGAGCGATGAGGTACTTTCTAGGTATCGAGGTGTGTGAAGGCGAACAAGGAATTGTTCTCTCACAGAGAAAATACACACTAGATCTGCTCAAGGAGACAGGGATGCTGGGATGCAAAGCAGCGGTCACTCCAATTGACGAGAAGTGCAAGTTGGGAGCAGAAGCAGGAGAGCCTGTTGATCGTGAAAGATATCAAAGACTTGTAGGGAGATTGATTTATCTGGGACACACTCGCCCTGATATCTCATTCGCGGTGAGTGTAGTGAGTCGCTATATGCATGATCCAAGAAAGGGTCATATGGAAGCAGTATTCCAGATCTTGAGGTATCTGAAAGGAACGTCGGGAAAGGGGCTATGGTTTAAGAAGAATGGACGCATAGAAGTTGAGGGATACTGTGATGCAGACTGGGCGAGCTGCATAGACGACAGAAGGTCTACCACAGGATACTGTGTTTTTGTAGGAGGAAATCTGGTCTCATGGAGAAGCATGAAACAGTCTGTGGTAGCACGGTCGACAGCTGAAGCAGAATACAGAGCAATGGCTCTGGGAATGTCAGAATTGCTGTGGGTGAAAGCGTTGCTGACAGAGTTAAAGCTAGACAAGGGAGCACCATTACGTCTTCTGAGCGATAGTCAAGCTGCAATAAGTATAGCTAACAATCCCGTTCAGCACGACAGAACGAAGCACATCGAGATTGATCGATTCTTCATCAAGGAGAAGCTGGAACAAGGGATACTGAAGATTGACCATGTCCGCTCAGAAGAACAAGTTGCAGACTGTCTGACTAAGGGTCTTAGTTCATTAAGTCTGTCGAAGCTATGTAACAAGATGGGGATGATCAATATCTATCGCCCATCTTGAGGGGGAGTGTTGAGAGTCAATAAGGGACTTTTAGTCCCACATCGGAATATGTAGTATGTAGAGGAGCTAGACTCCCTATAAGTAGTGAAGTAGTCCATCAATAAAATCAACACAACTATTATTTTCTACAGTATGTTTGCTGCTTGACAATATTCTCAGTGCCCAGAACTAAGCATGTCTTGATTTAGTTAGGAAAGAGTAGAAAGCTTGGACATTCTATATCTAGTGGGAGGACAGATGGGAAACACTCTTGGATCGTTGCTGAAAGAAGATTTACTCTCCATTTGAATTCCCAATGATGGTGAACAATGAAATAATACAAAATGAAATACAAAGCCGATAGCTATGAAATACAAACTAAATAGAATTAATGCCATCTCTTAGATATGTGATGTTTACATAACAACAAGAACACATGGAAGAAGAAATATGGAGGTGGAAACACGAAATGAACGAAGGGATGCAAATTTAGAAGCTAGAGAACAACGAAGCTGCCACGAGGAAGGACATGAGAGGAAGGGTGAATTTAGTAGAGCTACTAGACGACGACGAGGCACCAGTTGTCGATCCAGTCTTTGATCCACCTTTACCTGACGGAACGCTTGGAGCTGAAGGGGTTGCAGGGGTTGCAGGGGTTGCAGGGGTTGTAGGGGTGGTAGTGCCACTAGGGACCGATGGAGTCGATGTTGATGGCGAAGGAGCAGTTGTTGCTGCTGTTGGTGTCTCCGTAGAAGTTGGTGCAGGGGCAGGAGGAGCTGATCCTGATGCAGCTGCAACAACACAACACAACACAGCATATTAGTTTTGTTACACAACATTTATTTTGACTAACAAACACTTAAGACCAGACCAACTACACAGAACAGAACGAGTTCAGGTGAGAGGAGCCATCATACCATTACACTGGCTAAGGGGTGGGGTCTGTATGTTGCAAGCGCCAGGTAAGGTGAGAGCCTGGGTTTGGTTCACGACAAACGGGAGTTGTGGGGCGCCATTAAGGACTGTGCAGAGGCATTGGGCCTGGGTTTGGACGACGCTGGCGAGCTGGGTGCAGCAAGAAGTTGATGGGGTTGACGAGTTTCCTGTGATGAAGCCGAGACACGGGGAGAGGCTAGTGATTGCCGGCATGCAATTTGGATTGGGCTGAGCCGATGTCTCCACCCACATTGCGGTCATAAGGACCAAGGCCAGGCACATTTCAAGCCTTCCTTGAGCCATGTGATCCTTTAGGTGTAATGTGCAGTGAAAGAGAACTAATGGTGTTTGATTGTGAATTGGAAGTGTTTTTGAGAGGCTTGAGTGAGATGGGAAGGGAAGGGGAATGGGAGAGATTTATAAGAAGAACAGAGATTGGTGAAGTGATAGAAGCAACTAGTTAGTACTTGCTATGGGGCCCTAATTTGTTGGTGGCCAAACTTTTCCTACCACCTGATCTGATTCCTTGTGGGTTGTTATAAACCGTTATTTGAAATTGGGAGTGGTTTAAATTGGACACGGGTCAATTATTAGAACACCTATAACAAATGAAGCACAACATTTAGTAATCTCCTTTCATATATAACTGGGTCATGCTACGTACAAATTGCAGTCAAATTGAATGTTGAATGTTGCTGGCATAACTGGTTAGTCTTATTAGCCACAAGCAGATGGAATTCCGCAACAACAAAGAAGTTTCAGATTCGATTGGACGATAAAAGGTGTTGAATGCTGCTGTCAGCAGTTGCAGAACCAGCTGTTTCTTGAACTAACAGGGATTGAGTGCTACAATTTGGTTCAACAATATGATGCAGACGAAGACAAGATTTGCAGGTGAACTGATCAGTTTGTTGAATGTTTGGTCCTTTTTCTTTTGTTCAGAAGATCTGGTTGAGCTACTACCTATGTCATGTTTTACAATTGTCATGGTTCAAGGATAATGAGGGGATCAGTACACACCTGGGTTTGGCTATTATTTATTTAGTTTGTTGGGTTTATGAGTTTGATTGGAAATCGTTTCTATTATCCATATGATGTTGATAAAGGACAAGAGTGCAAGGTTAATACAGTGATGCACAGAACTCGAGTGGCTCTTTTGGTTACCGAGAAGAGGTATAAGACCCCGGCTGGATGACGGAAGATCAGTGGATCGAGCCACATGAGCGTATTATTCCTTCCATTTATTTGGTAGGAGTTGGGGACAGAGGGCCCAACATACATGCAATGCAGCATGCACTAAGTCCCGTGCGTATCGCCGAGCATCTCAAAAAAAAAAAATACAGTGATGTCGTTCTCTCTTTGTTGCTTCTGGATATACGAAAATGTAGTTCAACGTACTATGGTGCGGATAGAATCCTTGTGCATAAAACTCGAGCACATGGGAATGCCGCACATAGAATTTTATGCGCAGAGAATGGCCGTGCATGAGACTCGAGCTCAGAAAAACTATTCCGCAGAGAACACTAGCCGCACAGATAACTCGGACGCAAATTGTCAGGCCCCGATTCGGTAGAATCGATAGTCGTCCCCCGGGCGTGATGCCGTGCAAGCCTAAGTTGCGCTTGCACAAGGCGGTTCATAAGGTTATCCGAAACAACAGCATATATAAGAGTACGCAGAGAAATTGAACACATTCATATAGAAAAGGAAACTTGCATTTTCATTGATAATAAGTTAGGTTACAGACTCGATTACAAAAGAGGCCTCTCGGGCTTACAACCGACATCGATGAGATAGTCATTCCATACATTTACATCTCTTTTTACAAACATCAAAACGACTCTCCAAGACCTGGGATCGGCGAGAGTTTGTGACTCATGATGCAGTTGGGTTGGAGTCTTCAAAATGTTGCGGAGTTAGCCTTCGCGCTAGCAAGGCTTCAAAAGAAAGGAGCGTCGCCTTCAGTTCCTTGGCACGCTATCCTGGTTCCGAGTACCTGTTGAGAGCGAGGGTCAGCACTTTACACTTTGTGCTGGTGCGTGGCAATTTAAATCCCGTGCTCTCATTTGTTGAAGAATTTAAGGGAGCGTGCATGCAAATATTTAGTGAAGTTTCTAGCCATCCTACTCAATTCAAACTTATATTTGAAGGCACAACCGTATAACGACGATAGATCTTACCCCCGGCAAAGCGCGTCGTTGTAGCGTAACTTACCATGTTCTTCCCTGTCATAGTTGATAATAAGAAAACGTAATAGAATGCATTCGTGAAGGTCACTGGCACGACAAGCCATCCTGGACATATAGCTTGGTAGACAGTGGTCCTTCAGTGCAGGTAGCAAGTCCCGTTGAAAGCCACTGCCTACCGTGGTATGCATCCGGCATAGCTATCCGTGTTTCTTCCTAGGCCGGAACGGTCCCGTGGCCTCGGGATACCGTCCGAAGAAACAATCGCCCTTGTCGACAAGTTGTCCATGACCGTGCTAAGTAATTAATTATTATCTAAGTAATTAATTATTATTTCAAGGCACATCTTTATGTATTATTGCGACATACATTTAATCGATTCGTCTTTCCTTAGGACGGTTCTATATGATACGGTAATTGCAAGCACGATAATGTTATACGACAAGCATTTGTATAGTTCGTGTTCGTGGGACATCGTATGACCGTTCATCAGAATATCATTCATGTCGTTGCATTACATCTAGCATAGCACATGTCTAGTATCGATAATGTATTAGAGAAGAGGGTCGAGGGAAGAAGGGTCAGCCACTCACCTTAGTATTTACTTGAGACGAGAAACTGGTTGGCCGCGCTAGACGTTGCCTACGCGATCACCTGAAATCGCACAAGCAACCGATTAGAACACTGTGTTATTCAAGAAAATTCGATATGAATGCGAACTTCGAAACGTAAGCCATGAAAACCATCGAAAGCATTCACGAAAACGCATTCAGAAAACAAAGCCAAAACCAACGCAAGCGCCGTGAAAAGCAGAGCAACGGGAGGTCTCTCCCGACTCAGCCGTAGAGTCAATCATCGAGGCGCAACCCGCCGAATATGGGACTTGGTTCCGAAGAAGCCATTCCATAACGGGGAATGGATCTTAATTCAACCGTTCTCGTTCGATCGATCCTGACCTATCGGTCCCGACCGAGTCGATAGCGACAGTATTCCTTTCTCGTGCACCCCGTAGATGGAAAACGGGACACGGGGCACTACACCATAACCAACTAAGAAAAAGTTTCGTCCTCGAAACTTAAGAACAGAACCTACCTCTATGAAAACAATGAAAGAAACTTTTCCTTCATCTCTGACTCGAGTTTCCATGTCGACTCTTCTGTCGCATGGTTCCTCCAGAGTACGCGAACGAAAGGGATCGCCCGATTTTACAGCAGCTTATTCTTGTGTTCTAAGATTTGAACTGGCTCTTCAACATAGGATAAGTCGGACTTTAGCTCCAGCTGGCCAAAATCCACCACGTGGCTAGGGTCATGCACGTACTTCCGTAGCTGGGAGACGTGGAAGACATTGTGCACACCTTCAAGCGCCGGCGGTAGGGCTATTTTATAGGCCACTGGGCGACCCGCTCGAGTATTTCGAACGGCCCAACGAATCTCGGACTCAGCTTTCCCTTCGCGTCGAACCGAGTAACTCCTCGCATAGACGACACCTTCAGGAACACATGATCGCCCACCTGGAACTCAAGCGGTCTTCGATGGGTGTCGGCGTAGCTCTTTTGCCGACTCTGTGCAATCTTCAGTCTTTTCCGAATTAGCTTGACCTTTTCCACAGTCTGTTCCACCAGCTACGGGCCGAGTATCTGCCGTTCCCCGACTTCTTCCCAGCAAATGGGCGATCTGTACTTTCGGCCGTACAAAGCTTCATACGGCACCATTTGGATGCTGGACTGGTAGCTATTGTTGTATGCAAATTCCGCCAGCGGTAGGTGGACGTCCCAGCTTGATTTGAAGTCAATTGTGCAGAGTCGTAGCATGTCTTCGAGAATCTGATTAGCGCGCTCAGTTTGACCGTCGGTCTGAGGATGGTAAGCTGAGCTGAACTGCAACTTGGTACCCAGTGCCGACTGAAGGCTAATCCAGAACCGCGACATGAACCGTAAATTCCGATCAGAGACGATGGATATTGGAACTCCGTGCAGCCGTACTATCTCGTCAAGATAAATCTGTGCCAAGCGATCAACGCTCCAAGTAACTTTGATGGCAATAAAGTGCGCGGACTTGGTTAGTCGATCGACGATGACCCAGATGGTGTCGCTCCCCCGTGGTGTCTTCGGCAGGCCAACAATAAAGTCCATCGTGACATGATCCCATTTCCATTCTGGAATGGCAAGGTTCTGCATCTCCCCGCCCGGTCACTGATGCTCAGCTTTCACCTGCTGACAGGCCATGCATTGCGACACGAAAAGCGCCACATCTCTTGTCACGTCCCGCTCCCGTAGGAGCGATCGTCCTCGCTAAGGCGTGATGCCGCACGAGCCTAAATTGTGCTCGTGCAAGACAGTTTCATAACGGCCGATTTCATCGGCGGCGACGGGGTCGTCGCACAGAAGTCCCAAGCAGAAATATTGAAACATGCAGCAAAAATTTAGAACAAGCACACATGAACACAAGTCATTCAAAAGAAGCTCTTTATTGATATTGAATACAAGATTACATTTGTGGGCGCAAGACCAAATTACAAGTCTCTCGTGCTCACTTTTCTCTCATTTACAAGTCACTCTGCTCTCTCTCATCTCTCGATACAATACTTGAATCCAGCGGAAGCTTCGGAAGGCGATGTCCATACATTATGTCCTGTATAAGTCTTCAATCCATGCAGCCGCACGCTTCGAATCGCCAAGGAACTCCGTGCCTCGACGCATCCAAGCGAGCACCACGTCACGAGCTTCTACATGTGCCTGCACATGAACACTGTGTGGGTGTCAGTACTCAACTGTACTGGTGGAGTGAGCTCCTCGCCCACCAATACAAAACCGACACGTTCATTTACTTTGTGCAGCTTAAACCCTTTCGATTGTCTTTCTAGTCTTGCCTTAGGATCAGTTTTATAACAGACGCCTTGGCATACTTGTGTCTGAGGACCATCTCGTGATTGCAACAGTAACGTCCACTTGACAACGATAACCTATCAAGTCGTACTTGCCTTACGGCCAAAATCAGAGACGCAACTACGTGATAGACTCCATTCCCTTGCCTCTAGACCTTTCTCGTGCTTGTATTATCAATGCACCGACTTATACTTGTCTTTCGTGCCAAACTCTGGGACGTAACGACTCGGTCGTGCCATGAACTCAATTCGTGCTTCAATATCTCTGAGGCAGCGCCTCCTCGCTAAATCTTGCCTATACTTGTGTTGTGACAATGCGGCCGTACCTCATATTTCGAGGTCGTGCCCAGCAACTCGACGTAACTTCACACAAATTGTCCTACGGCCCTTCTCGACTTAACTCGCAACAGCTCAAGCCTAACTCATGCAAACTCTATGCCAAACTTAACACACGATGCCATATCCCGTGCCGAAGCACGCTGCCTTCGATGTAGCCAATTATTAGGCCCAGACATTGTGTCTTCTAACTCCATACACATTCAACTCAATCCAAAGGCACACACGCGGATTGCCACCCGTGACGACACATCTATATGAAAGGTCACTGGCTAATAGCCATCGTGGACATAGCCTGGCATTTGGGACCCTTGCACCACCGGTTGTGATCCTCGATGCAAGTCCCCGACCTACCGGTTGCCTATTATCCAGCTCGGCTATAACCTGGCTCTTCCTAGGCCGAGTCGGTGCCCATGGCCCAGGGCTGCCGTTCGAAGAAACCATCGCCCTTGTCGACAAGTTATCCATGACCACGCGCCTACGCTAACTTCTAGACTTAACGTAATGCATGGTCTCATCATCATCATTTAGCTACTTTGCTTTACTCTTTTCATACTTCCTTTGCAGAGCCCAAACCAGGGTTGCCTCGACGATTGAACTACAGTCCCGATATAATTCCTCTCGGCGACTAACCATCGCTTAGACTTAATATTCTTTGAACTCAGGGAACGGCTACTGCATAGCCTTCCAACTTAACTTGAACATAACGTATTCCTTAAGTATCAACAGACCGTGGCTAACTTTCTACTGAACCAACCATGGCTCGTGCCTTAAACTGACTCATGTTCTACGCAACGCTATCGCCCAAGTCATACTTCATGTGACGGGCCTTGGAATCGTGGGACTATTTAACTTGACAATCGCAGAATGAGCGGGACAGCACTTGGAATGACTTAGGTCGACCGGCATAACTTTGCCTCACTTACTCAAGCCTACAACTTAACCCGAAGGACGAGCAAAAGCTATGCCAAGCCTTGCGGGACAGGACCGTGCATGCTTTATTCAGCATTCATTGCGGGCGACGCCTATGACTTAGGCAAGTTCATAGTTTTGTGTCGAGGACCAACTTTTCTTCTCCCAAGCTACGGGACGAAGGACCGGGTGTCATTTTCAAAGCACACCGTGCACCAACTCTAAGCCGACCGTGGAACGTTTTCCATGTTCTAACTCATTTTGATCCATCGGGATTATTCCCTTAGCTATGTGGATTCGTAGCTTTTATTATTAAGCCTACTCGTGCAAGTTGAAAACACCGATTTATTATGTGAAGGCAAAGATGAGGCAAGTTCACCGAAACTATCCCACCTGAGCGAGCGGTCACCTTGACCGAGCGATGTCTTCGAGCAACCGTTGCAAGGCTAAGTCCGAACGCCGTCGGCATTTCGATTCCTCCGATTGACTTTGTGGGTCGGGACACTACAACATACACCACTCAGAACAAGTCTCGTCCTCGAGACTTTCCTGAAGGCAAGCCATCCTACCATTTCTATGGTCAAGACTTAATCGTGCCCAACGCGGGACTATCGCACACACTTCGCCTACGTGTTTCTTGATTCCGAGCCACGCTCGTATGACTATCAATCTTTTCGTTAACATGATTTCAAGATCTCGACACACTCCCATTTTTTAAGTCTTGCTTGAACTCATCGTATCACTTGGCTGGATCGTGCACGCATTCCAGGCGTCCCCAAAATACATGCATTCAACTAAGCCGCATGATAGAGAATTTATCATTCTCACTCGAGTCGCATCGTGCACATACCCAGGCGTCCCTGAAATATATGCATGTCAGTCGAGTCTCGTGAGCAGGGTTTCCTACGTTCGTGATTCATGTTATCTATTCAAACCAATCCTCAAGATCAATTCTTCGATTGATAACTCTTGCAACAGGGGCGTTTCGCCTAACCGCTAGGCCAATCTTTACGAGGCTAAGTCAATGTCAGGATTGGAATCATAGTTCTCCAACAATAATGCCAACACTGACCCCAATCCTAGAATCAAACCAAAGTCGGTAGTACGGGATTTTCTACCCAAGCTCGCGTCACTCAGATTTCTAAACATCGAGCACGATCACCTATTCGTATCAAGACATTCGTTACGCAGCACAACGAATTCGAGTCCATTCAAATTACCAATTCTAACCAATTCATGTATTCGATTACGAGGTCATCTAGCTCGACAATATGTTGCGCCCCAATCTCACGCGAGTCCGATTATCCACGGCGGTTCATGAATCAACATGCAACGCTCCCGCGTAATAATCATTCTTATCGGAGCGTAACTCTTGTTTGAGTTTAGACTAACTCATTCTCGATACGCGGATTAGACCTACTCAATCCTCAAGTTCAGTCGACAAGCACACCAAATCATTCTTGAGTCCACCTTCGCGTCAAACCACAAGTCGAAGCATACAAATTGCCATGCCAGGCAAGTTCGATCACCCCCGCTGTATGAATCACCATACCAGCGCTCACGCGGAGTGATCGTCCTAATCGGCGTGACGCATGTGCGAGGCTGGAGTTGCGCTCGCATAAGACAAGTATGTCGAAGTTGTGGTTATCGACGAAGCAAATCCGAACATTTCATTTTTATCCAAGCCAAGATCTCTATTCGATAGTTCGACCGTCATCATTCGTTTAACTAGAAAATCCTCGAGCCAAGTTTATCATTTTCTCGATATATTTCAATATCCCGAGTATAGCATCCATCAGAACAATGACATTTGCACGATCGTCATTCGCCGAGTTAGAGTACCCCCGAGTTATCGCATATCGATCTTTGATACGCCTCAATACCATCGACGATATGCGTAACCTGACGATCTTCCTTTGCAACCGATTTTAAGTCGTGCGTTGATGCTGTTGTCCGCGTTGGATATTCCATAATTTCCTCGATATTCAAGATCAAGTTTGATCGCTATTCCTCAAGCTAGTTTCAAGATCGTTGTTCAAAACTCAAGTCATATTTTATTTGAATCAATCCGAAATCGTACGTACAATCCTCTAAGTTTCCTCGATCAAGACCATTCACTTTTGTTCATCGTTCCGAATCGTTTTCTAACTCGCGTTGCCCATTGACAAATTATCCGAACGACTTCTCATTCGGGACTTTCGAAGTCAAGACCAACTAAGCGTGACGTGTTCTAACGCTATGCACGATCGTATCGCCTCGCCGACGTACTCGTTATTATTTCTAATCCTCAGTCTTCGCTCGAATGATTTTCAAGAAAATCCATACACCACTCGGATTCGAGCCATCCGATCTAGCCTACAAATCGCGTTCGTATTACTCGTTAACTCGTCCTTCAGATTCGTTCGACGAATCTCTAGCGTAATCGCTCACGTTGCATCGTAAGTCGTTCGCACTACTCCTCAAAATCTAAACCGATCTTCCGCGTATGCCTAAGCGTTAGTCTGATAGCGTTCCTATCGATAGAAACTCTAAGTGTATCTCCATTCCCGACCGAGCAATACTTGTTATCGCTCGCGATTCATTTGCACCAAGGGTCGAGGTGCGCAACGCGAAACACGACTTAGCCAAAAGGCCGTGTGCATAGCTATCCCGTGCGGACTATATTCCAAGTTTGCTCGCTCACTTGCCAATGTTGACGTAGGACTATTTGGGCATGCACGCGACTTGCTAACTTAGCATGTGTTCTCTATAGAGTCATGTTCGACACCGTTCGGAACAAAGGCCATAACCTATCGATGCATTTGGGTGAACACTTGTACGAGCTTTCGAAAATATTTAGACTTATTGTATGGACATGTCGAGGGACATTTGAGAGAGAGCGCACCAACGATAACAACTTGCGGAAGTAACAGAGTTTTGCGGAAACATCAAAGTTAAAGAATTCAATCGACGGTCCAAGGACGTAAAGCCGTGCTCTGATACCATTATGTCACGCCCCGCTCCCGTAGGAGCGATCGTCCTCGCTAAGACGTGATGCCGTACGAGCCTAAATTGCGCTCGTGAAAGACAGTTTCATAACGGCCGATTTCATCGGCGGCGACGGGGTCGTCGCACAGAAGTCCCAAGCAGAAACATTGAAACATGCAGCGAAAATTTAGAACAAGCACACATGAACACAAGTCATTCAAAAGAAGCTCTTTATTGATATTGAATACAAGATTACATTTGTGGGCGCAAGGCCAAATTACAAGTCTCTCGTGCTCACTTTTCTCTCATTTACAAGTCACTCTGCTCTCTCTCATCTCTCGATACAATACTTGAATCCAGCGGAAGCTTCGGAAGGCGATGTCCAAACATTATGTCCTGTATAAGTCTTCAATCCAAGCAGCCGCACGCTTCGAATCACCAAGGAACTCTGTGCCTCGACGCATCCAAGCGAGCTCCGTGCCACGAGCTTCTACCTGTGCCTGCACATGAACACTGTGTGGGTGTCAGTACTCAACTGTACTGGTGGAGTGAGCTCCTCGCCCACCAATACAAAACCGACACGTTTATTTACTTTGTGCAGCTTAAACCCTTTCGATTGTCTTTCTAGTCTTGCCTTAGGATCAGTTTTATGACAGATGTCTTGGCATACTTGTGTCTGAGGACCATCTCGTGATTGCAACAGTAACGTCCACTTGACAACGATAATCTATCAAGTCGTGCTTGCCTTACAGCCAAAATCAGAGATGCAACTACGTGATAGACTCCATTCCCTTGCCTCTAGACCTTTCTCGTGCTTGCATTATCAATGCACCGATTTATACTTGTCTTTCGTGCCAAACTCTGGGACGTAACGACTCGGTCGTGCCATGAACTCAATTCGTGCTTCAATATCTCTGAGGCAGTGCCTCCTCGCTAAATCTTGCCTATACTTGCGTTGTGACAATGCGGCCGTACCTCATATTTCGAGGTCGTGCCCACCAACTCGACGTAACTTCACACAAATTGCCCTACGGCCCTTCTCGACTTAACTCGCAATAGCTCAAGCCTAACTCATGCAAACTCTATGCCAAACTTAACACACGATGCCATATCCCGTGCCGAAGCACGCCGCCTTCGCTGTAGCCAATTATTAGGCCCAGACATTGTGTCTTCTAACTGCATACACATTCAACTCAATCCAAAGGCACACACGCGGATTGCCGCCCGTGCCGACACATCTATATGAAAGGTTACTGGCTAATAGCCATCGTGGACAAAGCCTGGCATTCGGGACCCTTGCACCGCCGGTTGCGATTCTCGATGCAAGTCCTCGACCTACCGGTTGCCTATTACCCAGCTCGGCTATAACCTGGCTCTTCCTAGGCCGAGTCGGTGCCCATGGCCCAGGGCTGCCGCTCGAAGAAACCATCGCCCTTGTCGACAAGTTGTCCATGACCACGCGCCTACGCTAACTTCTAGACTTAACGTAATACATGGTCTCATCATCATCATTTAGCTACTTTGCTTTACTCTTTTCATACTTCCTTTGCAGAGCCCAAACCAGGGTTGCCTCGGCGATTGAACTACAGTCCCGATATAATTCCTCTCGGCGACTAACCATCGCTTAGACTTAACATTCTTTGAACTCAGGAAACGGCTACTGCATAGCCTTCCAACTTAACTTGAACATAACGTATTCCTTAAGTATCAACAGACCGTGGCTAACTTTCCACTGAACCAACCGTGGCTCGTGCCTTAAACCGACTCGTGTTCTACGCAACGCTATCGCCCAAGTCATACTTCATGTGATGGGCCTTGGGATCGTGGGACTATTTAACTTGACAACCGCAGAATGAGCGGGACAGCACTTGGAATGACTTAGGTCGACCGGCATAACTTTGCCTCACTTACTCAAGCCTACAACTTAACCCGAGGGATGAGCAAAGGCTATGCCAAGCCTTGCGGGACAGGACCGTGCATGCTTTATTCAGCATTCATTGCGAGCGACGCCTATGAATTAGGCAAGTTCATAGTTTTGTATCGAGGACCAACTTTCCTTCTCCCAAGCCACGGGACGAAGGACCGGGTGTTATTTTCAAAGCACACCGTGCACCAACTCTAAGCCGACCGTGGGACGTTTTCCATGTTCTAACTCATTTTGATCCATCGGGATTATTCCCTTAGCTATGTGGATTCGTAGCTTTTATTATTAAGCCTACTTGTGCAAGTTGAAAACACACGATTTATTATATGAAGGCAAAGATGAGGCAAGTTCATCGAAACTACCCCACCTGAGCGAGCGGTCGCCTTGACCGAGCGATGTCTTCGAGCAGCCGTGCCACTAGAAGGTCGGGGCACTACATCTCTCTTCATCCCGTGCCACTAGAAGGTCGTGCGGAGGTCCTTATACATCTTGGTATGCAAGGTATATTTCGCATAATGTGCCTCCGACATTATCTCCTTTCGTAGTTCTGAATCATCCGGAACACATAGTCGGCCATTCATTCTCAGCACGCCGGTCTTATCTTTCGCAAAGTCGGTCGCACTACCTGTCGAAATTCGCTCGCGTATTTTCTTCAGGTACGGATCATCCTTCTGAGCGGCCATGATCTTTTCCAGCAAACTCGGCTCTAACTGCAGCTGCGCCAACCGTATATCCCTGAATCGAACCCGGAGATCGATGCCCATTTCTTCTAGATCTTGTAGTAGTCTGCGGTTGATGGATAGCGAGGCAAGATATTTTCGACTCAGAGCGTCCGCCACCATATTTCCCTTGCCCGGAGTGTAGTCGATCATCAAGTCATAGTCTTTGATCAATTCGAGCCAGCGCCTCTGTCGCAAGTTCAATTCCTTCTGGGTGAAGAGATACTTGAGGCTCTTATGGTCGGTATAGATCGCGCACGCCACGCCATATAGATAGTGACGCCACAATTTTAACGCGAACACAATCGTCGCAAACTCCAAGTCGTGCGTAGGATAGTTCTTCTCGTGCGGCTTTAACTGTCTGAAGGCGAAGGATATTACCTTATTTCGCTGCATGAGCACACATCCCAAGCCCTGGCCTGAAGCATCGCTGAATATCTGAAAACCCTCTGGCCCATCCGGAAGTGCGAGTATAGGTACCGAAATTAGTCGCTGTTTTAGCTCCTGGAATGAAGCTTCACAGTCATCCGACCACTCATACACGACTCCCTTTTGAGTGAGGCGAGTCAGTGGCGATGCAATCTTCGTGAAGTCTTTCACGAAGCGTGATAGTATCCCGCCAAACCAAGAAAGCTTCGAATCTCACTAGCAGACGCAGGCCGCTTCCAATCAGCAACAACTTCCACTTTCTTCGGGTCGACTGCGAGGCCTTCGGACGAAATGATATGACCAAGAAAGGATCTTTACGTATTGTTGTGACATACATATAATCGATTCGTCTTTCCTTAGCACGGTTCTATATGATACGGTAATTGCAAGCACGATAATGTTATATGACAAGCATTTGTATAGTTCGTGTTCGTGGGATATCGTGTGACCGTTCATCGGAATATCATTCATGTCGTTGCATTACATCTAGCATAGCACATGTCTAGTATCGATAATGTATTAGAGAAGAGGGTCGAGGGCAGAAGGGTCAGCCACTCACCTTAGTATTTACTTGAGGCGAGAAACTGGTTGGCCGCGCTAGACGTTGCCTACGCGATCACCTGAAATCGCACAAGCAACCGATTAGAACACTGTGTTATTCAAGGAAATTCGATATGAATGCGAAGTTCGAAACGTAAGCCATGAAAACCATCGAAAGCATTCATGAAAATGCATTCAGAAAACTAAGCCAAAACCAACGCAAGCGGCGTGAAAAGCAGAGAAACGGGAGGTCTCTTCCGACTCAGCCGCAGAGTCAATCCTAGAGGCACAACCCGCCGAATATGGGACTTGGTTCCGAAGAAGCCATTCCATAACGGGAAATGGATCTTAATTCAACCGTTCCCGTTCGATCAATTCGATCGA
The DNA here is from genome assembly GCA_029216955.1 of Iris pallida. Lineage (NCBI taxonomy): Eukaryota > Viridiplantae > Streptophyta > Magnoliopsida > Asparagales > Iridaceae > Iris > Iris pallida. The sequence goes on along the minus strand of JANAVB010005597.1, from coordinate 34,021,338 downwards.
TCCCGACCTATCGGTCCCGACCGAGTCGATAGCGACAATGTTCCTTTCTCGCGCACCCCGTAGATGAAAAACGAGGCACGATGTAGGGACAGGGCACTACACAAATGAACTGTCCCACAGAGAAATTAAGCGCATAGAGTGACCGTGCAGAGATCGTGCGCGCATAAATACCCGTAGTGATCACTGACGCATACAGTCAATGGTTGACTGCTCTCTCTCTCTCTCTCTCTCTTTCTCTCTCTCTCTCTCTCTCTCTCTCTCTTTTATTTCACTTGGAGGAATGACAAAATGCAGCAACCTTGAAGGAAAGAGGAGCTCACATATGTATAAGGAAGGTTCGCACCTACCGCTATGCGCGTCCATACCATGTCTCATCGGCATGTCACATCAGTTTGCGCACAGACTAATTTAGCAGTGCCATACCTTTATGCGGCGCACGCAACCCGCAACAATATGCTCTGACAGTAGCTTACTTGTGGCATGCACACGCCACGCAAAGTCCGCAGAGACTTATGAGTCAATCGCTTATGTGCAGAGAGCCATGCGCAGATGGCCTCGTGCATACAGCCTTGTGTTCAATGCCTTGCGTAGGCAGTCATGTGCATAGTGCCGTACGCATAAGATGACATGTAAATAAAGTCGTATGTACATATGATGCTGTGCATATGATGCCACGCGCGTAAACAACTAGGCACATAAAAATTAGTCTAAAGTCTTCACTTAAGCAAGTGACAAAACATGATTGTTTCCATAGAGTCTTGATCCTTGCCCTCTTGGAGAATTAGCACACACACCACACAGGCTGCCACACCCTAAGTGCACAAGTCAACATAAAGCCGAAGCATTATATTGAGATGCACACTTGGAGTTCTAGGTACTTCAATGGTTAGATTTTGTGGAATAAACAGTACAAAGATTTTCCAATGGTAATATTAATATATAATACACTTGTATAGCAAAATATACTAGACGTTACTTGGGACTCATAGGTGCACAGTATCTGGAAATTAAGACTTTTGGAGCAAGATAAGAAAAATATCAAATCCTAACCGTAAATCCGATTCATAAAATCAAGTAGTAGTTGGACATGTCCGAAGACAACTTGTTGACTATCCCTCTCTCACACAAGTTATTAGTATGGCAAGTCCACTTTACAAGAACATGAAGACTTGATCTTATTGAATGAAGATGATCTTTTTGGTCCTATTGAACTTTTTGATGTCCCAGTTCTTGCTTAACTTCAGTACTGTCGGTTTATTCATTTCTCATGCTTTGGTTGATCAAGTCCCAGGAAATTTATTTTGTATGATTCATGTACCTGACACTCTTTCTTGCTCTCTACGTTTCAATATGAATGGAAAACTTCTGGGCATATTCTCAAATTTTATATGTTTGCTGCTTGATTTTTATTTCAGTTTTCTGTAGCCAACTAGTACGTCTGGATTTAGTTAGGAATGAGTAGAAAGCTTGGATAATTATATATAATGACTGGATAGACTGGTACCATTTGAATTCACACACAATGGTGAACAATTAAATTAAATAAACGTACAAGAACACACATAACAACAAGAACACACAGGAGAAGAAATACCGAGATTACAGCATGAAATGTCATGAAAAGAAAAAATATTCCGTAACGAAAGATCAATGCAGACTTAGAAGCTAGAGAACACCGAAGCCGCCGCTACGAGGAAGAACACGAGAGAGGCGGCCTTGGTAGAGATACTAGCCGACGACGAGGCACCAGTTGTCGAGCCACTCTTCGATCCACCTTTAGCTGACGGAACGCTTGGAGCTGAAGGGGTTGCAGGGGTGGTAGTGTCGCTAGGGACCGATGGAGTGGTCGGTGTTGATGGCGAAGGAGCAGTTGTTGCTGAAGGTGTCTCCGTAGAAGTTGCTGCAGGCGCAGGAGCAGCCGATCCTGACGCACCTGCAACAACACAGCATATTAGTTTGGTTGCAGTAACATTTAGGGACGAGCATTATTCGGTTTTGGACCGAAAATTGAACTGAACCGAATTGAATAAGAGATCGGTTCGGTAAAAAAAAATCGGTTCCATTTCGGGTTTAAAAATAGAAAAAAAAATTATTCGGTTCCGATTCCGGTTTTGGGTTTCGGTTTCAGGCCAAAACCGAAAACCGTATGTATATATATATATATATATATATATATATATATATATATATATATATATATATATATATATATAAACAAATGACCTCTAGCCTAGTGGTTAAGAGAGATGCATGCGGCCCGAGTGCTCAGGAGATCGATTTCCGGTGGGAGCGTTCGCCACATTTACCTCTTTCAATTTATATATATATATATATATATATATATATATATATATATATATATATATAAAAAAAAACCCAAATAAACCAAAAAATTAAATAAATCGAATAAACCGAAAATCGAACCGATTTAAATTCGGTTCAGTTTGATTCGGTTATGAACTATTTTGGTTCGATTTCGGTTTTGCTTATTCGATTTTCAATCTAATTCAATTTTCGGATATTCGATTCGGTTTGAACCAAATTAACCAATGCTCGCCCCTAGTAACATTACATTTTTCTCGCTAACAAACACCTGGGACCTGACCAACTACGTACTGCAAGAGTTCAGGTTGAGAAGGGCTAGCTATCATACCATTACACTGGCCAACGGATGGGGTCCGGATGTTGCAGGCACCTGTGAGAGCCTGGGTTTGGTTTACGAAAAACGGGAGTTGTGGAGCGCCGTTAGGCACCGTGCAGAGGCACTGGGCCTGGGTTTCGACGACGCCGGCGAGCTGGGTGCAGCAGGCCGACGGTGGGGTTGACGAGCCCCCCATGATGAAGCTGATACACGGGGCGAGGCTAGCGATCGCCGGAATGCAGTTGGGGTTGGGCTGAGCCCAAGAACATTGCGGCCACACCATGGCCATGAGGACTAGAGACAGACACATTTCGGCTCTTCTGTGAGCCATGATGATCCTTTAGGTGTGTAAACGTGCAGTGGAAAAATAAATGGGATTTGATTGGATTAGAAGTGTTTTTGTGTGGCTTGAGTGAGATTACAGGGAGTGCAATGACATTTATAAGGACAAATATGGGGCAGAAAGCAAGCATGGTTGAGTTGCGGATGACCAAACTTTCCTACTACTAGATTCTCTCATGTTTGATGATAGGGAGTAGTTGGAATTGGAAACAAATCTATGGTTGGAATGATCAGTATTGGTGTTAGAATAACACTCTTCAATTGTGTTCCAGTATTTCATTACAGGGGTGTTGGAGAACCAAGCTATGCCTATGCGAGCTTGTTAGATTATATTTGTAACTATTATAAATATGGCCCATAAGTTAGAAATTGTGTTAGAGGATACGAAGTACCTGAGGAAGTGACGGAACAGATGAACTGTGGTGAAGGGGGTACTACTGATGATACAGGGGATACAGTGTTGCCAGAGGTGCCCGACGAGGTAGTATCGGGGAAGCAGTAAGCTTAACAAACCAACAACGTGGTGCCTGTTTCAATCCATATAGAGACTTACGCAGGCGACACACTTTGTTGGGTTCACTATGCGAAAAACCTGGCGACAACTTCATATACACTTCTTCTGTCAATGAGTACATATCATACCTGATTTGTCCCTGGAATCTGAGGTCCTACTATTAGAAGTAGTAGAAAGACGAGGTGAAGTCTTGATAGCCAGCGCCAATACCTCCTCAGCAGCGGATTGGACCTGAGTTTTTTTGCATATCCTCCTCCTCACGGACTGCCTGGTATGCCCGATCTAAACTTGGCTGAGGATCCTGAGCCAGAAGATTAGATCGGGTATGACCATACAACTCAGCATTCAACCTATACATAAAGTCCTAAAAGTGATCTTCATCCCTCATAGCCTGTAGCTTTGCAGCAAGTTCACCACAGGTACATGTCTCTGAATAATCGATCCACGATGGCTGGTGATACTGCATCCAGCTACTCCGTCGCGACTGGCGGTGGCGGTGCACACAACCCAAATTATCTTAATCCGAAGGATCCATATTTTCTAAGTTCTGCTGATCAACCAGGAAATATCATTACTCCTATTGTTTTCCGTGGACCGAACTATGCTGAGTGGTCTCGGTCGATACATCTCGTTTTGGGAAGTAGATGGGTGTACAAAATAAAGTACAACTCCGACGGCAGTGTTGAGCGCTTAAAGGCACGGCTGGTTGTGTACGGTAATCATCAGGTTGAGGGGATCGATTATTCAGAGACATTTGTTCCGGTAGCTAAGATGCCTACAGTTAGGACGTTCTTGGCTGTTGCAGCTGTGAGAGGATGGACTTTGCACCAGATGGATGTGCACAATACTTTTCTTCATGGAGATCTAACAGAAGAAGTGTATATGAAGTTGCCGCCAGATTTTTCGCATAGTGAACCCAACAAAGTGTGTCGCCTGCGTAAGTCTCTATATGGATTGAAACAGGCACCACGTTGTTGGTTTGCTAAGCTTACTGCTTCCCTGATATCCTATGGATTTATTCAATCTCATTCCGATTATTCCATTTTCTCTCTTTTTAAAGGGAAGGTAGAGTTGCATGTTTTGATCTATGTGGATGATATGATTGTGTCTGGTAATGACTCAGGTGCTTTAGATGCTTTCAAAAAGTACCTTAGTTCTTGCTTTCACATGAAGGACCTTGGTGTGTTGAAGTACTTTCTTGGCATATAGGTGGCTCGGAGTGCAGAAGGAATTTCCTTGTGTCAAAGGAAGTATGCTTTGGACATCATTTCAGAATGCGGCTTGATGGGGTCTCGACCTGCTGGCTTTTCCATGGAGCCCAATCACAAACTGGCAGAATCGACTAGTCCAAAGATGGCGGATGCAGAGACTTATTGGAGGCTGGTTGGGAGGTTGATTTATCTATCATTTACTCGCCCTGACTTAGCATATGTTGTGCATATCTTGTCTCAATTCTTACAGGAGCCTCGACAAGATCATTGGCATGCTGCTTTGAGAGTTGTCAGATATCTCAAACATGCACCAGGACAGGATATTCTTTTGAAAGATGATTGTGATCTCCGTCTTTCTGGTTGGTGTGATTCCGACTGGGCCAGTTGTCCCTTGACTCGCCGCTCTGTTACAGGCTGGTTGGTATTTCTGGGGGGGTCTCCTATTACTTGGAAGACCAAGAAGCAACCAACTGTTTTCCGATCTTCCGCTGAAGCTGAATACCGATCTCTCGTTGCGCTTGTTTGTGAGTTAAAATGGTTGAAGGAGTTATTGGTGTGTTTGGGCGTTCGCCAGGAGTCTGCTATGTCGGTGTATTGTGACAGTCAGTCAGTCCTGCACCTGGTTCAGAACCCGGTATTTCATGAGCGCAGTAAGCATATTGAGATGGATTTGCATTTTGTTCGCGATGCTATTAGAGATGGCACCGTAATAGCCTCGCATGTTCCTACTTCTACTCAACTGGCAAACATCTTCACCAAGCCCCTTGGAAAGCATGTGTTTGATTCTTTCCTTTCCAAGTTGGACATTTGTGACTTGCATGCTCCAACTTGAGGGGGGTGTTAGATTATATTTGTAACTATTGTAAATATGGCCCATAAGTCCAATCGTGTAGACACTATATATATTGTAATCAGCCCCCACCAATGAAAACAAGGCATTATTATTTCCTACAGAGCTCAAGGACTCTATGAAAAGCTTGTGAGTTGAAATTTTTATACTAACTATAAAACCTAAGAATAGGATGATTAGTTAAAAGAGACAAAAGAATAGCTTAAAGATATTCTCGCAAGCCGGCTTGTTTTATTTATATGCTTACTAGTTGATAACCCGTGCCATAATGGCACGGACACGAATCTGGCCTTCTCGACATAGGCGTGCAGGCACCGGGCTAGCGCCAGGAAGTTCCGAACGGAGACGCGCGGCCTCCGAACCCGGCCTTCTCGACGTAGGCGTGCAGGCACCGGACCAGCGCCAGGGACCCGAGCCCGGCGGAGGCGGACACGGCAAAGACCACGGTGGCGGCGTTTGGGGCGGCGTGGGGCCTCATGGGGGCGAAGACGCGCAAGGCCGTCGCAGGACGTCCGAGGGCGGCGAGGCCCGAGACGGCGGCGGTCCAGGAAATGATGTCCCTGTGCGGCATTCCGTCGAACACCCGCAGGACGTGGTCGGCAGAGCCTCGTCGGGAGTAGGCGGTGAGCAGGACGGTCTGCACGAAGGGGTCGGACCGGAATCCGAGGAGGAGGATGTGTGCGTGGAGCGACCTGGTGGCGGCGGCGGCGGTGGTGGTGTTGAGCAAGGAAGAGAAGATGTGGGAGTCGGAAAGGACGCGACGGCAGAGCATTTGGGAGTAGATGGAGAGTGGGTCGGCGGAAATGGCGATGGCGGTGTTGAAGGAGAAGGGGTTGGGGTTGGTCATGGCAAAGAAGAGGGAGGCGGCGAAGGAAGGGTCGGCGTCGGCTGCGCGGTGGAGGAGGCTGCTTGCGATGAAGGGGTTGCGGAAGAGGCTGACGACGACGGCGTGGGCGAGGATGGAGCGGAGGCGGCGTTGGGAGGGACGGTACAAGAGGAGCTGGAGCGAGGGTGCCGTTGGAACAGCCGGTTGCTCCGCACCCAACATGGGACCTTCTCCTCTCTTATAGAAAGAGGGACAATTTAGTCATTTCATCCTCGTTGAACCAAAGCACATGGGTCGGACCAAAAACCCACTGTGCTTTATATTATAGATATAAAAAATGTTACTAGGTACAGAATAAATAGATGACATGCACAAGTATAATTGGCAACCGGAAAGACAAAATAATTAATGTACAAATCCTAAACGAAAAACAATTACCAACAGAGTAAGGGAAACTCACTATTGCAGAGAAGATCATTTTGCACTTTTGGAAGCATCAAGACAACCACAAGTTATTTTGAGGTGCTTGATGTTAGGTGCCGCTTTCACAACCATCACTACCGTCGTGGAGTTTCGTCATGATCTTTGAAGGTTTTTATTGACTAGACTATCGAATTAGAGGCCTTGTCATGGCCGATATGAAGGACATCACCCGTAGATCGGGGGACTGTGTGTGGAATTCTATCGGTATCGATTAATCGGGACAGATTGAATAAAAATTATTCCTATATATGGATTGACTTTTTTGGAATTGAGTCCTAAATATTGTAATTCGCGTCTTGGGGAAGAACTATAATAAGAGTTTTTTCCTCAAATCTTTTTCACTGTTCATTTTTGTTGATGCTTTTGTTGTTGGTTTTATTAATTCGTTTTCGTGAATGCTTCTGATGAATTTATTGCTTGCCTTTATCGATTTTAGCATTCATATCGAATTCTGAAAGAAAAAGAGAAGAAGAGTATCAATTTTCTGTTATTCTTACCCATGACATAATCTCCTTCCCTGCAACAGAACTTATCATGTTCTTTCCTGTGAACCGAATATCATTATATAACAGTTTAAATACATGAATGCCACTGGCACCACAAGCCATGTCGGACCATAGCTTGGTCAAACGACGATTCCTTCAGCGCGGATAGCGAGCCCAACTGAAAGTTCCTGGGGCCATGCTAGTATGTCAACACAGCTATCCTTGTTCTCCTTAGGTCGAATCAGTTCCACGGCCACGACAATCGTTCGAGGAACCAAAATCATGTGCACAAGTTTTTCATCACCATGCATGTTTAAGAAATTTAGTTATTCTAATATAGCATGCAAGATAACATAAAACTTGATATTCTTAGGCCACGTGTGGTTCGTGGAATCATGAGATTGGGAAAGGAAAGTCATTACTTTCGAATATTTGGGTGCCAAAGGAATTAAGGAGGAAAGGAAAGTGATTTCCAATGGAAGAAAAATTAGGAGAAAAAATGATTACATCCATCCAAGAAATGAATCATTTTCTCACCTTGGAGTATTCACTTTCCTTTCCAATTTTCTAGGCATATCCAAACATCGGAAAGAAAAATCAATGGAAACTGTAATTTCTCAAAGGAAAGAAATTGATTTCCTTTTCGTTCCTTTCCGCGAACCAAACGAGGCATTCATATGAAATTTCATATTACCGTTGCAACATTTTATCCATGGATCGTTCATATCTATTTTAGAACAACATTTCAAGAAGCATTTATATAGCAAGCATGCAACATTACCATGGTTTGACATCTAGTTCTTTTTATTGACGGCGATAAACAGAAACAAGAGATTCATTTGATAAGATTGAAGATAAGAAAAGAATGGTTAAGCCACTCACTGTTGGAGAATTGTCGAGAGAAAGAGGTCTCCAACAATTCGTTCAAGCTACGCCTACGCGATCACCTGCACTTGCACCAACACGGGATCAATACACTTATTCTCTCTTTCTCCTAGAATTCGATATGAGCATAAATCGATGAAAGCAATTCAACGAAAACCATTGAAAACATCCACGAAAACACATTCATAAAACCAATAGCGAAAGCAACAACAAAACCAATATTGAAAACGAATAGTAAAAAGGTTTGAGGAAGCGACTCTTATATACAGTTCTCCTCCAAGACACGATCCAATACATTTGGGACCTGATTCGGAAGAGTCAATCCAAAAAGAGGAATGATCTTAATTCAATATGTTCCGATCAATCGATACCAATAGGATTGTCAATACAGGACATTAGGCTGGGGAGCGGAGCACTACAAAATAAGGATAGTTGTGCTGACGTACTAGCACGGATGATTCAGGAACTTTCAGTGGGACTCGTTACCTGCGCTGAAAGGATCGTCGTCTAACCAAGCTATAGTTCATGATGGCTTATGATGCCTCCATATATAGTTAATAGTGTCTTACACAGGGAAGAATATGGTAAGCTTGTTTGTTGGGAACGAAATCGGTTGTGGTAAGAATCACCATTTGGTGATACATATTATAATGTTTTATATTCATATCTTATGAATTGTTAAATGACATAAGGAAGAAAGATCACTAATAATATTGCATGTTTCATATGATTACCGTGTTGATTTTGGCGAGTTGGATTAATTTGTCGCTCATCAGTACATTTTTGTGTACTGACACACGTCTCTACAGGTGTTGGGACTCAAGGAGACGTGCAGAGGCTTTGTATTTTTTTTTGATGTGGACATTTGGGTGAAATTCTTATTCAAAATACTGTACATTTGTGTATATATAGTTACATAGTGAGAAATAATGGATCATTTGTAGCATGCATATTAGCTTTACAGGAAGCTCGAGCTAGTGTTGAGCAGCAAATGCATAAACCTCATGAACATATTAAAAGGTTTTGCTCTCAACATGTCCAGTTTCTAAGCTGTCAACACAATTTCACATAATCAAAGAACCTAGCGCTTCCCTAATCCTCTAATGAACTCAAAAAGTACTTATCACAAAAATGTTATGTTTGAAACTCTGATAAAAACCTTTGCTGGTATACTAATCAAGCACTTTTACTTGGACTTCTTCGACTCCTTAATTTACTGAAGTTGAATGAAAGAAAATTGGCATAATGTAAATCATTATAGTATGATGTATTCACTAATTAATAGTAATACTTTGAGGGTCAAAAATTTCCCAACTTTTGCCAATGACTGCGTATTAATATTTACATCTTTTTCTATTATGTAATTGAAGCATCACCTAATTATAAAAGTAGATCTCTAGAATATTGTGCCAAAGTTGGTATTAGGAATTCCAATCATAGATTTGTGTCCAATTCAAACCACTTCCTATCATTCAAAGTAACATTTCACAACAACCAATATGGGAGTCCAGTGTTAGGAAAAAGTTTGGTCACCCACAAACAACATTCTTAACCCATTTTTGCCCTTATAAATCTCATGCACCTCCCCCTTCCAAATCTCATTCAACCCTCTCGAACTCATTCTTATTCACTGCACACACACCACACGCCTAAAGAATCAAATGGCTCAAGGAAGAGTCGAAACTTGCCTGGCCTTAGTCTTCTTGACCATGATGTGGGCGCAGACATTGGCCCAGCCCAACCCCAACTGCATGCCGGCGATCACCAGCCTCGCCCCGTGCCTCGGCTTCATCACGGGGAACTCGTCAACCCCGTCGTCGTCCTGCTGCACCACGCTCGCCAGCGTCGTCCAGACCCAGGCCCAGTGCCTCTGCACAGTGCTGAACGGCGCTCCGCAACTCCCGTTCGTCGTAAACCAAACCCAGGCTCTCGCACTTCCCGGTGCTTGCAACATCCAGACCCCACCCCTTAGCCAGTGTAATGGTATGATGGCTAGCTCCTCTCCTGAACTCGTTCTTCAGCAAACGGAAAAAATTCAGGACGACAAAAGTACGATTATAAATCAGCTCTGTACAAATAAAATACGTTAAAAAATTCGATCAAATATTTGAAAAATAAAAATATTGAGGTTAGAAACTTCACATTCTTAAAAATGTTGTCAAATTTGGTTAATTAAATAGGTTTCCACCATATTTTTTTTGCCAAAATTTTCAATAATTTATATGGGACACGTTTAAAATTTACGTACTTATTCGAATCTGTCAAAAGTAAGCAAGTATTATACATTTATGAAAGATACGGAAAAAATCACTTACTCTGGTCCAAGTGTTTGTTAGCCAGAAAAAATGTAACGTTACTGCAACAAAACTAATATGCTGTGTTGTGTTGTGTTGTTGCAGCTGCATCAGGATCAGCTGCTCCTGCGCCTGCACCAACTTCTACGGAGACACCATCGGCAACAACTGCTCCTTCGCCATCAACATCGACCACTCCGTCGGTCCCTAGTGGCACTACCACCCCTAAAACACCTGCAACCCCTTCAGTTCCGAGCGTTCCGTCGCCGGCTAAAGGTGCTGGATCAAAGACAGTCCCGACAACTGGTGCCTCGTCGTCGGCTAGTATCTCTACCAAGGTCGCCTCTCCTCTCACGTTCTTCCTCGTAGCGGCGGCTTCGGTGTTCTCTAGCTTCTAAGTCTGCATTGATCTTTCATTACGGATTTCTTTCTTTTCCTCACATTTCATGCTGTAATCTATATATTTCTTCTTCCATGTGTTCTTGTTGTTATGTGGAACATCTCTTGTGAGGAAGGAATTATTCAGTTGTATTTCATAGCTATCAGCTATGTGTTTATTTAATTTAATTGTTCACCATTGTGAATTCAAGTGCTACGTAGCAGTTTGTCCACTCATTATATAGAATTATCCAGGCTTTTTCTACTCCTTCCTAACTAAATCAAGACATACTAGTGGGCTACAGAAAACTGAAATAAAATCTAGCAGCAAACATATAAAATTTGAGAATATGTCCAGGAGTTCTCCATTCATATTGATGCAATCTCTCTCTCTCTCTCTCTGCTTCAAAGAATCATAATAACTTGTAAACCTTCTGTAGTTCTCTAATGAACTTAAAATATTTCCCTCATGTGTTCTATATTTGTACTACAAACATTTAAACCCCAAAAAACATACAAAAAAGATTTTTTTCTTAGCTTGCTCCAAAGTCCTATTTCCAGATAATGTGCACCTATGATCAGCAAGTAATTTCTAATATCATTTGCTATACAATTACAATTAAATCATTTGCTAGATCATTGCCCCTAAAATCTCCAGCTTCTATAAAACGCAAACACAAATTCACTAAGCTCCCTCCTGCAACCCCTGTTTCGAGTTATGAAATTTACCCGTACAAGTATTCGGGGGTGGATCTCAAAATTTACTACTAAAAACTTGAGAGTAGCAAAAAGTGGTGGACTAACAATATAGATAAAACCGAAGGAGTATCCTTTTCAAGTTATTTTTTCAGTCATTTTCAGGCTAATTACTTGTGTATCTTGGCCTATTTTGTTATTTAAGCTTAATTATTAAGCTGCTTTTGATAACAACCTGGGTTCAACAAAGTTAACCTAGCTAGCTACCATTAGATATGTTATATACAACAGTTCTTTGATTCACAACTGTCGAAAGAGATCATCAAGTGGAGAATTTTAGTTTATACATATCTTTGTTATTAGGACTAATTAGTATTTAGACCCTGGGTTTTATACCAGTTTAGAGTTTTAAGTCCTAGCATGTCCAATTGGAGTGTTTAGACCCCGAATTTTTATTTTTTATTTTTTTACTATTATAACCTCGCTTCATGTTTGATAATGGAATTTACATATATATATAGGTTAGGGAGGGTATAATGGAAAAAAAAAATCCAAGGTTTAAACTCTCCACATGTGAGGGCTTAAACTCTAAAGTGGCATAAAATAAAGGGTCTAAACTCTAATTAGCCCTTGTTATCAATAGTCTACTCCTTTGACATAGTATCTAATGAAAATAACAGATGTAATATATGATATATCGTTAGGCTTTATCAACCAGATTCAAAGTTATACCAGTACTAACTACCGAATATTAGCAATAACGGCATCACTGTATTAATTAACCATGCACTCTTGTCCTTTGTCAACATCATATGGATAATAGAAAATATTTCCAATCAAAGTCAGAATTAACCAACAAACAAAACCAATAATAACCAAACCCAGGTGCCCAGGTGTGTACTGATCCCTACAATTTTTATTTTATTTTTATTTCTATTTATATTTTTTGAACCTTGACAATTGTAAAACATGAAATAGGTAGTAGCTCAACCAGATCTTCAGAACAAATAGAAAAAGGATCAAACATTCAGCAAACTGATCAGTTCACCTGCAAATCTTGTCTTCGTCTGCATCATATTGTTGAACCTAATTCTAGCACTCAATCCTGTTAGTTCAAGAAACAGCTGGTTCTGCAACCGCTGACAGCAACATTCAACACCTTTTATCGTCCAATCGAATCTGAAACTTCTTTGTTGTTGAGGAATTCCATCTGCTTGTGGCTAATTAAGACTAATCAAGTCCCAATCATTTCACCTCATGTAGAAGACTCCACATTTCTACTTCAAACATATTACTAATACTTTTTCGTTCCGAAACTTGTAATATGTTTGGTTCTGTTTCAATCCTTAAAAGTTTTAATATCATACATATTGACACGCTTCTATTAGGATAAAGGAAACACGATCTCAGCGAGCTACATTTGAACCCTAACCTATCATAGGTGATGCAAGAAACATTACCACTGCAAAAGAGATACTTTGTAGAGTAGTGAAAGGGAAATATACAGATTGTTAGGTTTGTTAATCAGTAACACAGCAGCTCAACTCAACTGTCAACAACTTCAGTTGCAATGAAGACACATGTATAATCTTGTTTCGAGTGGTACTTCAATTGGTAGCATGACCCATTTATATATGAAAGGAGATTACTAAATGTTGTGCTTCATTTGTTATAGGTGTTCTAATAATTGATCCGTGTCCAATTTAAACCACACTCAATTTCAAATAACGGTTTATAACAACCCACAAGGAATCAGATCAGGTGGTAGGAAAAGTTTGGCCACCAACAAATTAGGGCCCCATAGCAAGTACTAACTAGTTGCTTCTATCACTTCACCAATCTCTGTTCTTCTTATAAATCTCTCTCATTCCCCTTCCCTTCCCATCTCACTCAAGCCTCTCAAAAACACTTCCAATTCACAATCAAACACCATTAATTCTGTTTCACTGCACATTACACCTAAAGGATCACATGGCTCAAGGAAGGCTTGAAATGTGCCTGGCCTTGGTCCTCATGACCGCAATGTGGGTGGAGACGTCGGCTCAGCCCAATCTAAATTGCATGCCGGCAATCACTAGCCTCTCCCCGTGTCTCGGCTTCATCACGGGAAACTCGTCAACCCCATCGACTTCTTGCTGCACCCAGCTCGCCAGCGTTGTCCAAACCCAGGCCCAATGCCTCTGCACAGTCCTTAACGGCGCCCCACAACTCCCGTTTGTCGTGAACCAAACCCAGGCTCTCACCTTACCCGGCGCTTGCAACATACAGACCCCACCCCTTAGCCAGTGTAATGGTATGATGGCTCTTCTCACCTGAACTCGTTCTGTTCTGTGTAGTTGGTCTGGTCTTTAAGTGTTTGTTAGTCAAAATAAATGTTGTGTAACAAAACTAATATGCTGTGTTGTGTTGTGTTGTTGCAGCTGCATCAGGATCAGCTCCTCCTGCGCCTGCACCAACTTCTACGGAGACACCAACAGCAGCAACAACTGCTCCTTCGCCATCAACATCGACTCCATCGGTCCCTAGTGGCACTACCACCCCTACAACCCCTGCAACCCCTGCAACCCCTTCAGCTCCAAGCGTTCCGTCAGCTAAAGGTGGATCAAAGACTGGCTCGACAACTGGTGCTTCGTCGTCGGCTAGTAGCTCTACCAAATTCACCCTTCCTCTCATGTCCTTCCTCGTGGCAGCTTCGGTGTTCTCTAGCTTCTAAATTTGCATCCCTTCGTTCATTTCGTGTTTCCACCTCCATATTTCTTCTTCCATGTGTTCTTGTTGTTATGTAAACATCATAAGAGATGGCATTAATTCTATTTAGTTTGTATGATCATAGCTATCAGCTTTGTATTTCATTTTGTATTATTTCATTGTTCACCATCATTGGGAATTCAAATGGGGAGTAAATATTCTTTCAGCAATGATCCAAGAGTGTACGTGTCCAATTTGTCCTCCCACTAGATATAGAATGTCCAAGCTTTCTACTCTTTCCTAACTAAATCAAGACATGCTTAGTTCTGGGCACTGAGAATATTGTCAAGCAGCAAACATACGAAAATATTGTCGAACATTTCTAAAGGTTTCTCTCTCGTATTATTCCTGCAATCTCTCACACTGATTCAGTAAAGAATCACATAACTTGCAGACCTTTTGTAATCTTCCAATCAACTCAAAACAAATCCATGCCTTAGTGTGTGCGTCATTTGTATCGCACAGATTTAAAGAAACATACAAAACCCAACTGTATTGTTGGACATTCTTACAACACATATGGCTAGATATGTAACAGAGCAACTTGGTCTACTCAGCTGAGTCAATTAAGTAGGTAATTAAATAAGGTAATTTCTAAAGGCACTCCACATTTTGTTCCAGGGCAGCCAATTAGGACTGCCAACCTCGTTCACAGTCTAACTTGATCTTCAAATTCTTTAGTTGTTGGCAGTCCTAATTTATGTTAGGACTGCCAACAAGTTAGCAGTCCTAGGACTGGGCTGTCCTGGAATAAAAGTGGAGTGCCTTTAGAAATTACCTTAAATAAAGGCATAATCCCCTCATGTTTCTATATAATAAAAGTAGTCCAATGGGAGTTAATCAACCGTATCACATTATAAAATGAATAAAAGGATTACAGTACTGAAGTTAAGCAGGAACTAAGATATGAAAAGGTCCAAAAGATCATCTTCAGTCTTCCATATTAATTGGATTCTTCATACTAGTAACTTCAGCTAGAGGAGGGATAGTGGACAAGTTGTCTTCAAACATCTCCAAGTACTTCTTGATTCTATGGTTCAGACTGATAGTTAGTCAGGGTCAGGATTTGATAATAATTTTAGCTGACCCCAAAGTCTTATATCCAAATATTGTGTATATGACCACAACTTGTGTCTAATATCTAGAGCGATAACTAAATTACTGTTTGCTATCAAGGCCAGGTATAATTACCGTTGGAAAATCCCTGTATAGTTTATGCGACCAAACCTAACCATTTAACCAAAATCAATGGCTTCCTCCTAAAATCTCTGGCTTCTATAAAGTGCAAACAAAAATTCACTAGGATCCCCTGTTTCAAACCCCTCAGTTTCAAGTGAACTTATTATACCTATGATGAAATTTACCTATACAGATACCTGAGGTGCATCTCCGTATTTACAATTAAGAACTTGAGCAACTGGAATTGAAGTGGTATCTGTTGAAACTAATAAGGGAATTAGTCTCACATTGGAAAATGTAGTATGAAGAGGAGCTAGACTCCCTATAAGTAGTGGTAGGGGAGAGCATTGGTTCGGTTCGGTCCAGACCGAACCCAAGACCCCAAAACCGATCAACCCGAAAACCGAAAATGGGCAAACCGAGAACCGAACCGAATGCTTGTAAACCGTTCAAAACCGAACCGAATTTGAAGTTCGGTTTTTCGGTTCGGATCGGTTTTGTGGGCCAATTGGGCCGGGCCTAAAAAAACACATCCAAAAAATGCAGTGCAGTAAAAATTCATCATATTGGTGCCAAAAAAAAACATACATATGGCTGGAACTGGAAGATACAATAAAAATTCATCTTATTGGTCCACAACAATATGGCTGAGCTATACAAAACAAATGCAGCATATTGGTCCACATCTAAATTCTATACAAGTGGCTGAGCTATACAATAAAAATGCTGAGCTAATAAGCTATACAAGTCACTGAGTTATACAATAAAAAGAAGTAATATTGGTCCACATTGTGGACTCCACAACATCTGAATTCTATACAAGTGGCTGAGCTATACAACATATTGGTCCACACTCCACAGCATATTGGTCCCAACCCCTTTTCCTGCACATGACAATAAAAAGAAGGAAAAAAAAAACTAAAATGTGGCTCAGATAAGGCTTATTTATGCATCATAGTTGGATGCATGTAGTATCAGTTCTCGTATTCTCAAGCCAACATCATCATTGCCACTTTCTCCTCAAATATGTTAGTAAAATTTTAAGGGAAAAATAAACAAATTAACCTCATAGATAGATCATAGATATACCAACTAAATGGCTGCATTAAATGCCTCGCCAACAGCTGTACATTTCAGTAAATGGCTGCATAAATGCCTCGCCAATGTCACACTTCCAACTCCAAGTTCCAACCTCCCAATGGAATAGACAAGCTGCAGTAAACAATAATACAAGAAGCAGAAGCAGTAAAAACTATAAAGAATGAAAGAAGCAGCAGTAATAAATTCTTCCAACTCCCAAGTTCCAATTCTCCAAACGTAACATTTCAGTGAAGAATGAAAGAAGCAGCAGTAAAGTTCCAAGTGCAAAGTGCAATGTTCCAAGTGCAATGTTCCAACTTCCAAATGCAATGTACCAACAGTCAACAGACATTAAACATGCTGCATTAAACATTAAACATGGCACAGCAAAGTGCAATGTTCCAAGTGCAAAAAGTGAGTGAGAACAAACATGCTGCTAATAAGAACATTAAACAAACATGCTGCACTAGTGAGTGAGAACGAAAATTAACAAACATGCTGCTAATAAGAACATTAAACGAAAATTAACAAACATGCCAATCTACATAAGAATATATTCATGAACCAAAATTTTAAAACACCAAATATTCAGGAAATTACGAAAGAAAGGGGTCCAGGAAGAACAATGGATAGATGATACTTACAGTGAGTGAAAACGAACTTTTGTTCAATGTCAACAAGATTCCTAATATCGAGAGATGAAGACAACAGCACAACAAGAGCAAGGGGCCAGATCTAGGTTAGATTCCTCTAGATCTAGGCTAGATTTCTAGCACATGCACGAAAGTAACCAAATAATTAGAAAATACAAAATAAAATACACAAATCTTTGTACAAACAAAATAAAATACACAGATCTAGTCTAGATTTTCAAAGAGAACGTTATTTCTTACCAGATTAGGGCTAGATCTCGTTAGATCTAGCTTAGCTCGAGAGTTAGGGTTCTCGACAGAGATATAGGGTTTCTCGATAGCCCAGATCTTGGGTTAACACGAGAGAGAGAGAGAGAGATAGCACGAGAGAGGGAGAGATTTGCCTCTTAGAGTTAGGGTTAGGGTTCTCTAGAGAGTTAGGGCTGTGCGAGAGAGGGAGAGCAACAGCCGGCGGCGAGCCAGCGACTCAGCGAGAGAAGGAGAGACGAGAGAAAGTGAGACTGAGAGAGAGAAATTTAGGGTTGTTCCCAATTCTGACTTCTGAGTGTTTTATATAACCCAGGGGTACTTTAGTAATTTCATAATTAAAAAAAATATTCGGCTTTCGGGTCGGTCGGGTAACCGAACCCAATAACCGCTTGCCGACCCGAAACCCGAATTCTTTTAATTCTAGACCCGATTTCCGACCCGTTAATTTTCAACCCGAACAGAATGGCCAGTTCGGTTCGGTTCGGCCCGATTTACGGTTTTGGAACCGTATATTGCTCACCCCTAAGTAGTGGATTAGCCAATCAATAAAATATATAACAATTATTCTCTACATGGTATCAGAGCCATAACCACACAAAAAAAAAATCCCACCCCTTCCCCAACCCGACGCCCCCCGTGCTGTCGAACCCCCCCTGTTGCCCACGGAAGTTCCCCCCTGCCCCCCCCCCGACGCCCCCACCCCCTGCCCCGCCCGACGCCCTCCCTGCTGCCGCCGACGACCCCCCTGCTGCCCCCGACGCCCCCCTGCCCCTCCCCAACGCCCCCCCTGCTGCCGCCGACAAAACCCCCCCATGCTGCTGCCCCCCCCCCCGACGCCCCCCTCTTCCGACCCCAACTGCTGTCGACCCCCCCTTTTTTCAAACGAAAAAAAACCCTAATTTGAGAGAGAGATTATGTGGGCGGTTATTCGAAGACGGATGGACGTCAAATGCTTTATTTGCACCATCTGTTCCTAGATTATGCCCTCCGGAATTACAAATACTTTATTTATTTTTCGTTCTCGATCTACAAATTAGGATCTACATGCGCGCGGGTGTTGGCCACGTTAACAGCGCATTCGTAAGGTCTCTGTTGAAGACTTTATATAAAGACGACGACGATGAAGCCGTCGAAGACGACGACGACGAAGCCGACGAAGACGACGATGACGAATCACAGTTAAAGACGCCATGGATTCGATCAGTGGTAAACTGACAGCAGAAGAGATGAAGGCCTTGGTTGATGATATTTTATCAAAGAGATTAACCGAGGCAACCCCACGTGTTATCCATACTGATGTTGATCCGTCACCCTACAAAATGGGGAAGCTGGACAAGCTGGAGACGAAGTTGGAAGGAACGTCCAACTACTTGAAATGGTCACGGCAGGCAATACGGACGCTGAAGGGACGAGGCTTGGTTGGCAATGGCCAAACTAAGGCACCAGATGATCCCTCCTCAAAGGAGTTTACTATTTAAAAAATTGTCAACAATGTTGTGGCTGGATGGTTGACAGCCTCCTTGACCGACCAGGTGTCGGGCAATGTAGAGGCGATGGAGGTTGCTGCTGATATATGACGGACTTTGAAGGATATGTACTCAGGCTCAGGCAATCCTATGCGAATCTTCCAACTGCAGGATAAACTTGATAGGGTGGCCCATGACGACCGTACCATCTCTGAGTATGCAGCACTGTTGAAGAAGTACTGGTCTGATCTGGATCACTATGATCCTCTTGGGATGGAAGATGCACAAGTCGAACCAGCATTTGCGAAATATTTCCAAAAGTTCTTAGATTATATTTCGCGACAACGGATGATGAAGTTCTTAAAGGGTCTTAACCCTGTGTTTGAGCATAGAAGAAATGTACTCCTAGCACAGCCCATGCTTCCAACCTTAGAAGAAGCCATAGCTGCCATGGCACAAGAAGAGGCTCGATTGAAGTTGACGTCCAACAAGGGCTATTTCCAGGGGGAGCAAGCCGCTGTTGACAAGTCTGCCCTTGTCGCCTTCAATCAGCCTCCCTCTGTGGCCGGTATTTGCCACAACTGTGGTGACTCAGGGTATTACATCATATTTTGTCCAAAACCCCTGCAAAGTCAGTCGAGTGATCGTGGACAGGGACGCCGAGGACGTCGAGGTGGTAGAGGCGGTTATGCTGGTAGAAGAGGAAATTATTCTAGAGGACACAAAGATAATCTGGCGAAAGAAGGGAGAGAAAATTACCTGGCTGAGTTAACCCCTCTTGAGAAGGAGTTCCTCGCAAGGTTACGCAGCACGGAGCTGGGTTCGGATAGCAGTCATGGGGCGTCATCTACCTTGGGGGATCACATCACTTGCTTTGCCCAAACCAGCACAGGTATTCCTGCGCGTGCTCTTGCCGCAACTGTCCACCAACCAGGTTGGATTATGGATTCTGGGATATCTCGTCATGTCACGGGGTCCCACGGTGAGTTTCAGGACTATACTCACCTACCGACGCCGGAGAGCATTCAGACTGCTGATGGTAACTCCAGCCCTGTCATGGGTAAAGGCACTGTCGCATGCACCCCTTCTCTCACTCCCACCAATGTCTTACATGCTCCGTCTTTTTCTGTCAATCTTCTTTCTATTAGTGCCATTATTCTTGATCTTAACTGTACTGTTTCCTTTGACATTCCTATATGACTTTTCAGGAGAAGGGGACAGGACGACGACTAGGGACTGGCACATGGCATAAGGGGCTGTGGTACTTGGATGGGACTGGACTGGACAAAGTATTGGCATCTCTGGTAGCAGATACACCACCGGAAGATTCACGGCGCAGTGTAGAAGATGAATTGCTACTCCACCACCAGCGTGTCGGTCATTCTTCTTTTAAAATTATTAGTCGAATGAATCCGTCCTTATACCAAAGGGCTAATAAAGAGAAGTTATTTTGTAATGCATGTGAGTTGGGTAAACATACCAGAAGCACGTAAGTGAGTTCAGAAAGTAGAAGTTCAGCTGCATTTGATATAATACATTCGGACGTATGGGGCCCTTGTCCTACAACCAGTATTAACGGTTTTCGATGGTTCGTCACTTTTATTGATTGTTATACTCGCGTGACATGGGTCTACCTTATAAAGAATAAAAGTGATGTCTTTGAGACGTTTTGAGACTTTCATCGCAGGTAGAAACACAATATGACACTAAAATTAAGTGCTTACGGTCTGACAATGGGATGGAGTATACAAATAAGAAGATTGCTGAGTATATATCCACTCATGGAATACTACACCAAACTTCGTGTGCCTATACATCGGCACAAAATGGTGTGGCCGAACGGAAGAACAGACACATGCTGGAGGTCATACGGACGATGATGCTGGCTATGAATGTCCCGAAATACTTATGGAGACAGGCGGTATTAACGGCCTCTTATCTCATCAACAGAATGTCATCTCAGGTATTGAACTGGAAGACACCGTTGGAGACGCTTACTGGTACAACCACGTACACTGTTCCACCAAAAGTATTTGGATGTGTATGTTTTGTCCAAGATGATAGGCTAGAAGTTGGCAAACTGGATCCTAGAGCGGTTAAATGTGTCTTTTTCGGGTACACGGCAACTCAGAAGGGATACGCATGTTGGAGCCCAGTTGAGCGGAAGATGTTTGTAAGCATGGACGTTACATTCAGAGAACTGGAACCATATTATGGTTCGGATGACGGTTCAGCATTTGGTGACACATCTAACACAAAGGGTGTTAGATGTGAGGGGGAGAAAATAAGCCCATCTATGGTGGTCGGATCGGTCCCATGTCCGGTCGTGGAAAACTGGACGAAAGGAGGAGAAAGTAGTGACTCCGATACAGAAGATGAAGAAGATACATATGTTAAACAGGGGGAGCAGCAGATAATAGAAAAGGAGCTCCAATTCTACAGAAGGAGACAGCAGAAGTCCAGTACTGTGCCTGTACCGTGCCCTGTGCCTACTGTACCAAGTCCCTCATCTAGATTGTGCGTTCCGAGTGAGGAGCTTCGGGAGGAGGTTCTTCAGGAGGCTCATCGCTCTCAGTACTCTATGTATCCTGGTGCCAACAAGATGTACAGAGATCTGAGGGAGCACGTTTGGTGGTACGACATGAAGCGCGAGGTAGCTCAGTTTGTATCTCGTTGCTTGGTTTGTCAGCAGGTGAAGGCCGAGAGGCAGAGGTCTGGTGGATTGCTACAGCCACTACCCATTCCTGAGTGGAAGTGGAAGCACATCACCATGGATTTTGTGTCCGGACTTCCACGATCTCCAGGAGAAAAAGACACGATTTGGGTCATAGTTAATAGATTGACCAAATCGGCCCACTTTTTGTCTTTCAAGATGGGATTGTCTACGGAGAGGTTGGCAGAGCTGTATATTCGTCAGATCGTGCGATTGCATGGGGTTCCTGTGAGCATAGTTTCAGATTGGGATAGCCATTTTACTTCCCACTTCTGGAGGAGTTTGTAGGCTAGCTTGGGCACCTCGCTCAAGTTTAGTACTGCTTATCACCCCCAGACAGACGGGCAGTCGAAGAGGACTATCCAGACCTTGGAGGATATGCTTCGCACGTGTGTGCTAGATCTCGGGGGTTCTTGGGAGGATCATCTTCACCTGGTAGAGTTTGCTTACAACAACAGCTACCAGGCCAGTATAGAGATATCGCCATTCGAGGCTCTATACGGACGGAGATGTCGTACTCCCTTGTCATGGGACGATGTTGGCGAGAGGGTGCTGCTTGGACCGGAGATGGTGGTGGATGCAGCTGAGAAGGTCAGGTTGATTAGAGACAGACTTCGGGTGGCTCAGGATAGGCAGCGGCATTGGGCCGATAGCTACCGGAGACCGTTAGAGTTCGAGGTTAGTTTCAGTTCCTGCTTGTGGTTGCTTGTGATTTTGTTTGTCCTGTGTGCTGAGTTTGTTCTATGTCTAGGTTGGTGCTTTGGTGTTCCTGAAGATTTCTCCGACACGGGGCACGATTCGCTTTGGCGGGGACGGGAAGCTTAGTCCGTGCTATATTGGGCCTTTCACCATCCTTGAGAGGGTCGGTACAGTGGCTTACCGGCTAGACTTGCCGCCTACACTAGAGGGGGTACACAACGTGTTCCATGTGTCACAGCTGAGACGGTACGTGGCGGACCCCAGCCATGTATTGGACCATTCAGCGATCGAGGTGGGGCCTACTCTTCACTATCCAGAGCAGCCAATGGAGATTCTGGATCGTAGGGAGAAGGTGCTCCGGAACCAGGTTATACCCTTGGTTCGCGTTGCATGGAGGCATCACTCTCTAGGTGAGTCTACCTGGGAGAGAGAGGACGACATGCGGAAGCGTTTCTCTTATCTTTTCGAGCCCTGAGGTATAATTCCTGTTTCTGCATTGTGATTCAGTGTATGTTTGTTTTAATTTTGAGGACAAAATTTTTTTAAGGTGGATAGATTTGTCACCCCCAGTTTTCATGAACAGGGATATTTTAGTAATTTTCTACTTTAAAATTATTTTGAAATTATTTATTTATTTATTGTATTATTTGGGGTTGTTTGAGTCGGGTTCGAATTTTAACTCATTCCGACTTGTATCGGGGACCCGGGGTAGTGTTGACCTTAGCGGGCCCACACACTAGTTAGCCATGGCCCACATGTTAGTTATTTTAGTTAGTGACTAGACTAATTATTTTTGGTTAAGAGTAATTTGGATTAGTGGTTTAGGATTGACTAAACTACCCCCGACTTAAGCCCTTACCTATGTAATAGCAAATAGACTAGAGAGGGGCCTTCTTGACTTTTCCCATATAGGACAAAACAGCCTATAGTGGCCGGCCACCTTTAGTTGGGATAGGGATTAGCCACTTCACTTTATTTCTTATTCCATTCTTCCATTCTCTCTCTTGTTCTTTCCCAAATTGATTTGAGAGCAAACCCTAATCAAATCATCCCCAAATCCTTCCATTTCTCCACCAAACCTTCATCCTTCCTTCTCCATTCAATCCAAGGGCGGATCTCCTCAAGTTTGAGAGGATTCGAAGCTCTTTCGTGTCCGTTTGGGATTCCTACGTGTCGGTGGTATTTCGGGATCGATTCGAGTCACCGGGAGGTATAAATCCTTTTCCTCTCTCATTTCTCTCATGCATTAGATTTATTTTGACCTATAGGAATGACCTCCATGGTTTGGTGCCCATTAGTGTCCATTTCGTGTCCATTTGGACATTTGTAGAGGTGTCCTAGGGGTAGGATCGTGTCCTAATGGAGAAAACTCTATTTGGACACTTGTAGAATTATTGGTATATTGATTTGATGCTATTCTAATATTTATTCCAGATTTTTCATGTATTTAGATTTGTGGTTTCCATAGTATCATAATGTATTATACTCCTATAATCTATATGTATATATATATGGTTATATTTTTTTTGGATATATATATGGTTATATATATATATATATATATATATATATATATATATATATATATATATATATATATATATATATATATATATATAGGGTGGCTTATATATATATGGATATATGGTTGTGGTGTGTGATACTTGATGTTGGATGGGGGAGAGGCACACAGGTTCGGCCAAGGGTGAGCCATGTGTGTGTGTGTTTGTGTTTGGTAGAGGGTGTGAAGGAGTGGTGTTTGATTAAATGGATGAGAATGTGAGTGTGGTGAGTAGAGTGGATTGGAGGGAGGAGAAAACCAATCCTTGGCTGTCACTTGTTGTCTCCTTAAACCCACATGACAGTCCTATCTAAACCCCCTCACTTGGCTGTCAAATTTGTCCATGTGCTGTCCAGTTTAGTCCCCACATTGTTGTCCCTTAGAGCCATTAGATGGATGTCCTATTTGCCATCAAGACAGCCCCTAATACCACCACAAAACCCCCTTCATTCAGTCCAGGTTTCACCATATAGAGGCTGTCCATTTCCCCAAATATTTCAGTCCCATCTAGCCATAGATGGCTGTCCATTTTGCCTTCAAACCAAGCCCCAAGTGATGTCCCCATTTCTCCTATTTTCTGTCCAGGTTTGCACCCCCCACTTGCAGTCAAGAGCAGTCCCTTACATCCTATATTGGCTGTCACTTGAACCCACATGAACCCCTGTCCTAACAGCCCATTAAACCCCAAAACAGTCCATGTATTTACACCTAATTGCTGTCCTATATTGCCACAAAATCAGTCCTCTTTAACCCCAAAAATCAGCCCCCATATGACCATATCTCAGTCCACTTTTGCTTCTAAAACCTGTCCACTTTGCAAGCTATGTGTGAGTGAGTGTTTGTGAGGTTGTATGTGTGTGTGAGGGCCTATGAGTGTAGTTAAGTAACATATAGGATAGCCTATATCTAAACTAATAGGAAACCTATAGGAAAGCCTTAGAGTGTGGTATCATGTGAGATGGTTGTGTAAGAATGAGTGTGATAGATGTGAGGGTAAATATATGATATGGTTTAGGTAATAGGGTAAACCAAAACCCATGTCCTAACATAGCCTAGATACCTAGGCTACCCAAAATTCTTGGTAGGTAAACCTTAGATAGGTTGGTATCTAGCTATCCTAAGGAACCTAGGCTAGTATCTTGGGTATTAGCGGGGTTTCCTTGGGATTGGGCAAGGTATCGGGATTTACCTTGGTAGGGTCATGCTAGTTTACCTAGAAAATAGGGTATTTGTGTTAGAAGTCTAAGATAGAGTTAGAACTTGATTCCTTTGATTGGTAACGATCAATATGGTGCTCATAGACTAGTTTTGACGTCGGTTGACCTTTTTGACCAAAAGTCAACAAAAGTCAACCGAGAGTCAAACGTAGCCTTTAAGCGACTAGATTTGACCGAAACCAAACCAGAGTTGACCAGTTGATCAAAAGTCAACAGTTGATCAACATTAGACTAGTTTGACCTAGGATTGACCTAGATTTGACCAGAGTTGACTTTTTGACCAAAAGTCAACTGTAAGTCAACCCTTGACCCCGTTTGACCTAGTTTGACTTGGATTGACTCCTAGTGACCTAGGATGACCTAGTATGAACCAGTATGACCTAGTATGACCCAGCTTGACCTAGATTGACCTAGTTTTGACTTAGACTTGCATTCATGGCTTATATTAGTTTCCTTTCTCAGTATTAAGCCCTGTTTGACTCATAGTATCTTATTTTAGGTCTGTGATCACTCTGAGCGTCTGTTCACCCTATCAGCTCAGGACCACAGGCGAGTACATTCACTGATAGTTTTTATTGTCTTGATATCTACTATATCCGATTCAGTCGTAGTGTTTTACATGATTCCTGACACGACGTTTCACGGACTAGTATACGTCGGATCCTGTCATGAGATATTATTCCTAGACTCCCTTGGTATATGAATATGTGATATTTCTGTGTTTCTATACTTATATAGATACTGATTTGGGAGTGGGCTGGCCCCCTGCTCTCGAACCCCGTGTCATGACGTGCCATGTCCGGATCCGTGATACTATTCGGGGATGGGGGAATTATTAGGGGTTATGTGATCAAAACCTTCCTGTAACTATATTTTGCTAGCGCCACCCTCACCTCACGTAGGGTGTAGCAGACGCCCCATTACCAGTTATCCAGGTTGGACGGCATGACTCTCCGTTGAGAACACCGCGGATTGCCGGGCTAAGTGGATAACCATCTCTTGCTTCCCTAGCCGATCACATATCACTCTAATAGTTCAAATCACCTTTTACATTTATTAGTGTATCCTATATTCCAGTTCAGCTTTATTTTCTGTACTTCTCACCATGCTATAATTTCTATTTCTCACATGCTCTATCTGTCTTTTATACTGTACCATGATTTGAGACCAAGTTCTGTTTGAAAGAAGGGTTACAACTCTGGTCCTTGTTTGGTTCAGGGGTTGTAACTCGGCTTTCAAATGGTTCCCAAGTTGCCTATATCTTTTGTCTTGTATTTTATTATTGCTGTCTCTTATAGTATTTCTTAATTCATATGGAACTGCTGTGGTGTTTGTACTTGCTCATTTTCCTGACAGGATACGTTGACAAATTTTACAGATGATTCAGAGGCTGATTGCCCGACTTACTATGAGATTGAGTCTGATGGACTAGATTTAGACCGTGGCTTGTTGATAGAGCCACTAGACTTTGCTCACCCTGAGTAGCATAGTTTAGTTAGGTTTGCCTAGCCTGCGAGCCAACTAGTACATTTCAGTTTTGTAGTATCTATTACATATATTCTCCGAGACTTGGATGCTTATGTTTAGCTCTGACTTGTGGATTTTGGACTCATTTTTTGTTTTATCTATCACATCTCTTTTCCATTGCTATCTACTTTAGTTTGATATATGTGATTGAGACTGTATTGCTATGTCACCTCCATTCGGAGTGTATATACTGTAGAGGTACATTTATCTATTTTTGTCGTAGTATTTACAGACCCTATATACAGCGTTCTACCGCCCATACTGCAGCGTAGGCTGGACGTAACCACGTGCTCGTGCCCCTCTTCAGGGTGCGGGTCGTGACACGTTTTTGTGGTGGCCCGTGCAGGTCAGTGTCGCAACTAGTGCGAACTCGGAATGGTGTTCGACTTAGAGTACTAATTACGAGCCTGCAATTAGGATGTAGGATCTAGGGTATGATAGGAGTTACTCAATCACATATTAGGAAATTCCTGATCTTTTGATTACCATGACAAATTCTCTTGCATTGAATTTAATTGTCCTTCTTTGATATTCCTATCATGTGCCATATATTCCTTGTTTTACTCTATCCTCAGGATGACGATCACTCGCTCTCAGGCAGCGGGTTCTAGCGCTGTTCCAGAGAGGCCCGATCCGACATGAGGTCTTCTACCTTCGGTTGCGGAAGTAGCAGTGGCAGTCCCAGGAGGTCTTCCACCTCCGGCTGCGGGAGCTACAGCTGAGGGAGCTGCCACCTCAGTTCCTGCCCTTCCGGCGGGAGCAGCAGTAGAGACGGTTCCAGGAGGTCTTCCACCTCCAGCAGCGGGACCGCCCCTGGTCATCCCTGACATTCTTCCACTGTCGCCTCAGTTACCGGCTGACACTCAGGGGATGATGGCCCTTCTGCAGCAGATGCTGCAGACACAGAGAGCACAGGCAGAGGCACAGCACCGTCAGGCAGAGGTGCTGCGACAGACCATGGAGAACTCACATCAGCTAGCTATGGCAGCAGTGGAGAGAGGTGCACCGGCTACAGCTCAGGGAGAACCAGCACAGCAGCAGGGTCAGGGGAGGCCCGGTACACACCTCGACTTCAGGAAGATGAACCCGCGGGAGTTCAAGGGTACCGAGGGTATCCTATACGCGGACGACTGGCTAGAGGATGTCTAGCGGAGTCTGGAGTTGGCAGAGGTCCCGAGAGGTCTGTGGGTGACTTCTGCAGCGAGCCAGTTCTTTGACATAGCGCTGACTTGGTACCGCACGGATCCGCGTGCGTCAGTGAGAGGTATATCTTGGAAGGACTTCAGAAAACTCTTTAAGGAGAAGTTCTACCCAGATGTAGCCTTGACAGCTTTGGAGGGGCAGTTTGCCAGTCTGGTGCAGGGGAACTCGTCGGTAGACGAGTATGCAGCAGAGTTCTTCCGCCTGAGCAGGTTTGTACCCAGTTTGGTCCAGGATGAGGGGTGCAAGGCCCGAAAGTTCCGGAGGGGTCTCATACATGCAGTGCGCACTCGCACATCTAGGCGACGAGATGCGATGTTTGAGCAGATCCTTATGGAGGCTCAGATTACAGAAGAGGACTTCGGCCTCAAGCCGAAGAGGAGTAGTGACGCTCTTGGAGCTAGTTCGAGTGCAGGGCCAGCGAAGCGCCCACATTTCCAGCAGAGGCAGTTCCAGCAGCAACAGCCTCAGTTGCAGTTCCAGCAGGCACCAGCGCGTGCCCAGCAGCATCAGGGTCAGGGTCAGGGTCAGGGTCAGGGCCAGAGGCCGGCTACACAGTGTAACTTCTGTGGGAAGCCAGGGCACACTAGAGAGGTATACAGAAAGAGGTTAGGCGTCTGCTTATACTGTAGGGTGCCCGATCACCAGCTGAAGGACTGCCGTATTCGAGGAGTTCGAAGAGTCCAGGACAGAGCACAGCCGGCCAGAGGACCAGCAGTACAGCAGAGAGGTCCTCCACTCCAGACGCAGCAGCAACATTTTCAGCAGTACCAGAGGGGAGCCCCTACGAGCAGAGTGTT
Source organism: Iris pallida (assembly GCA_029216955.1). Taxonomy (NCBI): domain Eukaryota; kingdom Viridiplantae; phylum Streptophyta; class Magnoliopsida; order Asparagales; family Iridaceae; genus Iris; species Iris pallida. The sequence continues at coordinate 33,992,641 of JANAVB010005597.1, read as the reverse complement.
TACCCTGACAGCAGAGGAGGAGGCAGAGCCAGTAGGCGATGTAGTGGCAGGTCACGTTCTCTCGATTCATTTCCTGCATTTACCTTATTTGATTCCGGTGCCTCTCATAGCTTTGTGTCTGTCTCCTTTGCTCTGAGACACAATATTATTGCTGAACCCTTAGGTAGGACTTACAAGATATTGACAGGGGGAGGCATCATCCTGGTCAACAATATCTGCAAGGGGCGGAGAGTTACTGTAGGAGGCCGAGTTTTGGGTGCGTGCTTGCTCGTAATGTCCCTTCCGAGGTACGATGTGGTACTCGGAATGGATTGGTTGAGCATGCACCATGCTAGTATAGATTGCAGAGGAGGTAGGATTTTGTTTAGGCCGTCGGGAGAGCCAGAGATTGTGTTTGCTAGAGGAGCAGCTGAGCCGGGAGATGGGTTCTGCGGAGCTTTACTGGCGGGGCAGGTATTGTCGCATCCATTGATAGCTGACTTCATGGATATTTTTTTCGAGGAGTTGCTTGGGATGCCGCCGGATAGAGACATTGAGTTATCTATAGACTTAGTGCCAGGTGCTGAGCCTATCTCGCAGCACGTCTATAGGGTCAACAACAGCGAGTTGGCGGAGCTAAAAAAGCAGGTTGACGAGCTGCAGGACAAAAGATTCATTGATCCAGTTCATCACCTTAGGGAGCGCCAGTCCCGTTTGTACCGAAGAAGGATGGTATGATGCATATGTGTATCAACTACAGGGCGCTCAACAACCTCACTATCAAAAACAAGTATCCATTGCCGAGGATCGACGACTTGTTCGATCAGTTGAGTGGTGCCAGGGTGTTTTCAAAGATAGATCTGAGGTCCGGCTATCATCAGCTGAAGGTGAAGCAGGAAGACATTCCGAAGACAGCTTTTCGGACTCGGTACGGCCAGTACGAGTTCACAGTGATGCCATTTGGGTTGACCAATGCCCCAGCTGTGTTCATAACTTGATGAACAAGGTATTCCATCAGTACCTTGACAAGTTCGTGGTGGTCTTCATAGACGACATCCTAGTCTACTCGAAGACGCCGGAGGAGCACGAGGAGCATCTGAGGATTGTGCTCGAGATTTTGAGAAAGGAGCAGTTGTATGGGAAGTTGTCGAAGTGTGAGTTCTTCCTGGACCAGGTTGAGTTACTGGGTCATGTTGTGACCGAGCACGGGATCTCAGTAGACCAGAGGAAGATTGCTGCGGTAGAGTCTTGGTCTACGCCCAGTACAGTTGCCGAGATTCGGAGCTTTCTGGGATTGGCGGGCTACTATCGGAAGTTCGTCCAGGATTTCTCGTGGATCACGGAGCCGATGACTAGACTCACCAGGAAGGACGTGGAGTTCGTCTGAACTAAGGAGTGTCAGGCCGCCTTCGATGAGCTGAAGAAGAGGTTAACATCAGCTCCGATCTTGACATTGCCGTCTGGGACCGGTAGTTTCTCGATTTACAGCGACGCTTCTGGCCGGGGTCTGGGTTGTGTACTTCAGCAGCACGGAAAGGTGATTGCCTATGCATCTAGGCAGTTACGTCCTCATGAGAAGAACTACCCGACTCACGATCTGGAGTTAGCCGCTGTTATCTTTGCCCTGAAGTTGTGGAAGCACTATCTGTACGGAGAGCGAATTGAGATCTTTACTGACCACAAGAGCTTGAAGTACGTGTTCACTCAGAAGGAGCTGAACATGAGACAGAGACGTTGGCTTGAGCTGATGAAGGATTTCGATATCGCCTTGCAGTACCATCCAGGGAAGGCCAACGTAGTTGCAGATGCCTTGAGCAGGTATCCAGTGGCTATGTATCTAACATCAGACCGTCATCTTTTGGCTGACCTGGACAGTTTGGGAATCGAGGTGATTATTCCGGGCATGGAGGTGCAAATATGGGGTTTACAGATTCAGTCTGAGTTGATGGACAGAGTCAGATCAGCACAGTATGATGATATTGCCCTGAGGTGCATCAGGGAGCAGGTGCAGGCAGGGCTGCTTGATGATTTCTCTATTGCCGAGGATGGGTCGCTGCGGCACGGTGCTAGACTGTGCGTTCCGAGTTGGGAGCTTCGGAAGGAGATTCTTCAGGAGGCTCATCGCTCTCAGTACTCTATGCATCCTGGTGCCAATAAGATGTACAGAGATCTGAGGGAGTACGTTTGGTGGTACGACATGAAGCGCGAGGTAGCTCAGTTTGTATCTTGCTGCTTGGTTTGTCAGCAGGTGAAGGCCGAGAGGCAGAGGCCTGGTGGATTGCTACAGCCACTACCCATTACTGAGTGGAAGTGGGAGCACATCACCATGGACTTTGTGTCCGGACTTCCACGATCTCCAGGAGGAAAAGACGCAATTTGGGTCATAGTTGATAGATTGACCAAATCGGCCCACTTTTTGCCTTTCAAGGTGGGATTGTCTACGGAGAGGTTGGCAGAGCTGTATGTTCGTCAGATCGTACGATTGCATCGGGTTCCTGTGAGCATAGTTTCAGATTGGGATAGCCATTTTACTTCCCACTTCTGGAGGAGTTTGCAGGCTAGCTTGGGCACCTCGCTCAAGTTTAGTATCGCTTATCACCCCCAGACAGACGGGCAGTCGGAGAGGACTATCCAGACCTTGGAGGATATGCTTCGCATGTGTGTGCAAGATCTCGGGAGTTCTTGGGAGGATCATCTTCACCTGGTAGAGTTTGCTTACAATAACAGCTACCAGGCCAGTATAGAGATGTCGCCATTCGAGGCTCTATACGGACGGAGATGCCGTACTCCCTTGTCATGGGACGATGTTGGCGAGAGGGCTGCTTGGACCGGAGATGGTGGTGGATGCAGCTGAGAAGGTCAGGTTGATTAGAGAAAGACTTCGGGTGGCTCAGGATAGGCAGCGGCATTGGGCCGATAGCCACCGGAGACCGTTAGAGTTCGAGGTTAGTTTCAGTTCCTGCTTGTGGTTGCTTGTGATTTTGTTTGTCCTGTGTGCTGAGTTTTTCTATGTCTAGGTTGGTGCTTTGGTGTTCCTGAAGATTTCTTCGACACGGGGCACGATTCGCTTTGGCGGGGGCGGAAAGCTTAGTCCGCGCTACATCGGGCCTTTCTCCATCCTTGAGAGGGTCGGTGCAGTGGCTTACCGGCTAGACTTGCCGCCTACGCTAGAGTGGGTACACAACGTGTTCCATGTGTCGTAGCTGAGACGGTACGTGGCGGACCCCAGCCATGTATTGGACCATTCAGCGATCGAGGTGGGCCTACTCTTAACTATCCAGAGCAGCCAGTGGAGATTCTGGATCGTAGGAAGAAGGTGCTCCGAAACCAGGTTATACCCTTGGTTCGCGTTGCATGGAGGCATCACTCTCCAGGTGAGTCTACCTGGAAGAGAGAGGACGACATGCGGGAGCGTTTCCCTTGTCTCTTCGAGCCCTGAGGTATAATTCATGTTTCTGCATTATGATTCAGTGTATGTTTGTTTTTTTTGAGGACAAAATTTTTTTAAGGTGGATAGATTTGTCACCCCCAGTTTTCATGAACAGGAGTATTTTGGTAATTTTTCACTTTAAAATTATTTTAGAATTATTTATTTATTTATTGTATTATTTTGGGGTTGTTTGAGTTGGGTTCGAATTTCAACTCATTCCGACTTGTATCGGGGACCCGGGGTAGTGTTGACCTTAGCGGGCCTACACACTAGTTAGACATGGCCCATATGTTAGTTATTTTAGTTAGTGACTAGACTAATTATTTTTGGTTAAGAGTAATTTGGATTAGTGGTTTAGGATTGACTAAACTACCCCTGACTTAAGCCCTTACCTATGTAATAGCAAATAGACTAGAGAGGGGCCTTCTTGACTTTTCCCATATAGGACAAAATAGCCTATAGTGGCCGGCCACCTTTAGTTAGGATAGGGATTAGCCACTTCACTTTATTTCCTATTCCATTCTTCCATTCTCTCTCTTGTTCTTCCCCAAATTGATTTGAGAGCAAACCCTAATCAAATCATCCCCAAATCCTTCCATTTCTCCACCAAACCTTCATCCTTCCTTCTCCATTCAATCCAAGGGAAGAGCTCCTCAAGTTTGAGAGGATTCGGAGCTTTTTCGTGTCCGTTTGGGATTCCTACGTGTCGGTGGTATTTCGGGATCGATTCAAGTCACCGGGAGGTATAAATCCTTTCCCTCTCTTATTTCTCTCATGCATTAGATTCATTTTGACCTATAGAAATGATCCGCATGGTTTGGTGCCCATTGGTGTCCATTTCGTGTCCATTTGGACATTTGTAGAGGTGTCCTAGGGGTAGGATCGTGTCCTAATGGAGAAACTCTA
>JANAVB010005597.1:33922845-33988313 GCA_029216955.1 Iris pallida | reverse complement strand
AAAACGAGGCACGATGTAGGGACAGGCACTACACAATGAACTGTCCCACAGAGAAATTAAGCGCATAGAGTGACCGTGCAGAGATCGTGCGCGCATAAATACCCGTAGTGATCACTGACGCATACAGTCAATGGTTGACTGCCTCTCTCCTCTCTCTCTCCTCTTCTCTCTCTCTCTCTCTCTCTCTCTCTCTCTCTCTCTCTCTCTCTTTTATTTCACTTGGAGGAATGACAAAATGCAGCAACCTTGAAGGAAAGAGGAGCTCACATATGTATAAGGAAGGTTCGCACCTACCGCTATGCGCGTCCATACCATGTCTCATCGGCATGTCACATCAGTTTGCGCACAGACTAATTTAGCAGTGCCATACCTTTATGCGGCGCACGCAACCCGCAACAATATGCTCTGACAGTAGCTTACTTGTGGCATGCACACGCCACGCAAAGTCCGCAGAGACTTATGAGTCAATCGCTTATGTGCAGAGAGCCATGCGCAGATGGCCTCGTGCATACAGCCTTGTGTTCAATGCCTTGCGTAGGCAGTCATGTGCATAGTGCCGTACGCATAAGATGACATGTAAATAAAGTCGTATGTACATATGATGCTGTGCATATGATGCCACGCGCGTAAACAACTAGGCACATAAAAATTAGTCTAAAGTCTTCACTTAAGCAAGTGACAAAACATGATTGTTTCCATAGAGTCTTGATCCTTGCCCTCTTGGAGAATTAGCACACACACCACACTGCCACACCCTAAGTGCACAAGTCAACATAAAGCCGAAGCATTATATTGAGATGCACACTTGGAGTTCTAGGTACTTCAATGGTTAGATTTTGTGGAATAAACAGTACAAAGATTTTCCAATGGTAATATTAATATAATACACTTGTATAGCAAATATACTAGACGTTACTTGGGACTCATAGGTGCACAGTATCTGGAAATTAAGACTTTTGGAGCAAGATAAGAAAAATCAAATCCTAACCGTAAATCCGATTCATAAAATCAAGTAGTAGTTGGACATGTCCGAAGACAACTTGTTGACTATCCCTCTCTCACACAAGTTATATGGCAAGTCCACTTTACAAGAACATGAAGACTTGATCTTATTGAATGAAGATGATCTTTTTGGTCCTATTGAACTTTTTGATGTCCCAGTTCTTGCTTAACTTCAGTACTGTCGGTTTATTCATTTCTCATGCTTTGGTTGATCAAGTCCCAGGAAATTTATTTTGTATGATTCATGTACCTGACACTCTTTCTTGCTCTCTACGTTTCAATATGAATGGAAAACTTCTGGGCATATTCTCAAATTTTATATGTTTGCTGCTTGATTTTTATTTCAGTTTTCTGTAGCCAACTAGTACGTCTGGATTTAGTTAGGAATGAGTAGAAAGCTTGGATAATTATATATAATGACTGGATAGACTGGTACCATTTGAATTCACACACAATGGTGAACAATTAAATTAAATAAACGTACAAGAACACACATAACAACAAGAACACACAGGAGAAGAAATACCGAGATTACAGCATGAAATGTCATGAAAAGAAAAAATATTCCGTAACGAAAGATCAATGCAGACTTAGAAGCTAGAGAACACCGAAGCCGCCGCTACGAGGAAGAACACGAGAGAGGCGGCCTTGGTAGAGATACTAGCCGACGACGAGGCACCAGTTGTCGAGCCACTCTTCGATCCACCTTTAGCTGACGGAACGCTTGGAGCTGAAGGGGTTGCAGGGGTGGTAGTGTCGCTAGGGACCGATGGAGTGGTCGGTGTTGATGGCGAAGGAGCAGTTGTTGCTGAAGGTGTCTCCGTAGAAGTTGCTGCAGGCGCAGGAGCAGCCGATCCTGACGCACCTGCAACAACACAGCATATTAGTTTGGTTGCAGTAACATTTAGGGACGAGCATTATTCGGTTTTGGACCGAAAATTGAACTGAACCGAATTGAATAAGAGATCGGTTCGGTAAAAAAAAATCGGTTCCATTTCGGGTTTAAAAATAGAAAAAAAAATTATTCGGTTCCGATTCCGGTTTTGGGTTTCGGTTTCAGGCCAAAACCGAAAACCGTATGTATATATATATATATATATATATATATATATATATATATATATATATATATATATATATATAATATAAACAAATGACCTCTAGCCTAGTGGTTAAGAGAGATGCATGCGGCCCGAGTGCTCAGGAGATCGATTTCCGGTGGGAGCGTTCGCCACATTTACCTCTTTCAATTTATATATATATATATATATATTATATATTATATATATATATAATATATAAAAAAAAAAAAAACCCAAATAAACCAAAAATTAAATAAATCGAATAAACCGAAAATCGAACCGATTTAAATTCGGTTCAGTTTGATTCGGTTATGAACTATTTTGGTTCGATTTCGGTTTTGCTTATTCGATTTTCAATCTAATTCAATTTTCGGATATTCGATTCGGTTTGAACCAAATTAACCAATGCTCGCCCCTAGTAACATTACATTTTTCTCGCTAACAAACACCTGGGACCTGACCAACTACGTACTGCAAGAGTTCAGGTTGAGAAGGGCTAGCTATCATACCATTACACTGGCCAACGGATGGGGTCCGGATGTTGCAGGCACCTGTGAGAGCCTGGGTTTGGTTTACGAAAAACGGGAGTTGTGGAGCGCCGTTAGGCACCGTGCAGAGGCACTGGGCCTGGGTTTCGACGACGCCGGCGAGCTGGGTGCAGCAGGCCGACGGTGGGGTTGACGAGCCCCCCATGATGAAGCTGATACACGGGGCGAGGCTAGCGATCGCCGGAATGCAGTTGGGGTTGGGCTGAGCCCAAGAACATTGCGGCCACACCATGGCCATGAGGACTAGAGACAGACACATTTCGGCTCTTCTGTGAGCCATGATGATCCTTTAGGTGTAAACGTGCAGTGGAAAAATAAATGGGATTTGATTGGATTAGAAGTGTTTTTGTGTGGCTTGAGTGAGATTACAGGGAGTGCAATGACATTTATAAGGACAAATATGGGGCAGAAAGCAAGCATGGTTGAGTTGCGGATGACCAAACTTTCCTACTACTAGATTCTCTCATGTTTGATGATAGGGAGTAGTTGGAATTGGAAACAAATCTATGGTTGGAATGATCAGTATTGGTGTTAGAATAACACTCTTCAATTGTGTTCCAGTATTTCATTACAGGGGTGTTGGAGAACCAAGCTATGCCTATGCGAGCTTGTTAGATTATATTTGTAACTATTATAAAATGGCCCATAAGTTAGAAATTGTGTTAGAGGATACGAAGTACCTGAGGAAGTGACGGAACAGATGAACTGTGGTGAAGGGGGTACTACTGATGATACAGGGGATACAGTGTTGCCAGAGGTGCCCGACGAGGTAGTATCGGGGAAGCAGTAAGCTTAACAAACCAACAACGTGGTGCCTGTTTCAATCCATATAGAGACTTACGCAGGCGACACACTTTGTTGGGTTCACTATGCGAAAAACCTGGCGACAACTTCATATACACTTCTTCTGTCAATGAGTACATATCATACCTGATTTGTCCCTGGAATCTGAGGTCCTACTATTAGAAGTAGTAGAAAGACGGGTGAAGTCTTGATAGCCAGCGCCAATACCTCCTCAGCAGCGGATTGGACCTGAGTTTTTTTGCATATCCTCCTCCTCACGGACTGCCTGGTATGCCCGATCTAAACTTGGCTGAGGATCCTGAGCCAGAAGATTAGATCGGGTATGACCATACAACTCAGCATTCAACCTATACATAAAGTCCTAAAAGTGATCTTCATCCCTCATAGCCTGTAGCTTTGCAGCAAGTTCACCACAGGTACATGTCTCTGAATAATCGATCCACGATGGCTGGTGATACTGCATCCAGCTACTCCGTCGCGACTGGCGGTGGCGGTGCACACAACCCAAATTATCTTAATCCGAAGGATCCATATTTTCTAAGTTCTGCTGATCAACCAGGAAATATCATTACTCCTATTGTTTTCCGTGGACCGAACTATGCTGAGTGGTCTCGGTCGATACATCTCGTTTTGGGAAGTAGATGGGTGTACAAAATAAAGTACAACTCCGACGGCAGTGTTGAGCGCTTAAAGGCACGGCTGGTTGTGTACGGTAATCATCAGGTTGAGGGGATCGATTATTCAGAGACATTTGTTCCGGTAGCTAAGATGCCTACAGTTAGGACGTTCTTGGCTGTTGCAGCTGTGAGAGGATGGACTTTGCACCAGATGGATGTGCACAATACTTTTCTTCATGGAGATCTAACAGAAGAAGTGTATATGAAGTTGCCGCCAGATTTTTCGCATAGTGAACCCAACAAAGTGTGTCGCCTGCGTAAGTCTCTATATGGATTGAAACAGGCACCACGTTGTTGGTTTGCTAAGCTTACTGCTTCCCTGATATCCTATGGATTTATTCAATCTCATTCCGATTATTCCATTTTCTCTCTTTTTAAAGGGAAGGTAGAGTTGCATGTTTTGATCTATGTGGATGATATGATTGTGTTGGAATGACTCAGGTGCTTTAGATGCTTTCAAAAAGTACCTTAGTTCTTGCTTTCACATGAAGGACCTTGGTGTGTTGAAGTACTTTCTTGGCATATAGGTGGCTCGGAGTGCAGAAGGAATTTCCTTGTGTCAAAGGAAGTATGCTTTGGACATCATTTCAGAATGCGGCTTGATGGGGTCTCGACCTGCTGGCTTTTCCATGGAGCCCAATCACAAACTGGCAGAATCGACTAGTCCAAAGATGGCGGATGCAGAGACTTATTGGAGGCTGGTTGGGAGGTTGATTTATCTATCATTTACTCGCCCTGACTTAGCATATGTTGTGCATATCTTGTCTCAATTCTTACAGGAGCCTCGACAAGATCATTGGCATGCTGCTTTGAGAGTTGTCAGATATCTCAAACATGCACCAGGACAGGATATTCTTTTGAAAGATGATTGTGATCTCCGTCTTTCTGGTTGGTGTGATTCCGACTGGGCCAGTTGTCCCTTGACTCGCCGCTCTGTTACAGGCTGGTTGGTATTTCTGGGGGGGTCTCCTATTACTTGGAAGACCAAGAAGCAACCAACTGTTTTCCGATCTTCCGCTGAAGCTGAATACCGATCTCTCGTTGCGCTTGTTTGTGAGTTAAAATGGTTGAAGGAGTTATTGGTGTGTTTGGGCGTTCGCCAGGAGTCTGCTATGTCGGTGTATTGTGACAGTCAGTCAGTCCTGCACCTGGTTCAGAACCCGGTATTTCATGAGCGCAGTAAGCATATTGAGATGGATTTGCATTTTGTTCGCGATGCTATTAGAGATGGCACCGTAATAGCCTCGCATGTTCCTACTTCTACTCAACTGGCAAACATCTTCACCAAGCCCCTTGGAAAGCATGTGTTTGATTCTTTCCTTTCCAAGTTGGACATTTGTGACTTGCATGCTCCAACTTGAGGGGGGTGTTAGATTATATTTGTAACTATTGTAAATATGGCCCATAAGTCCAATCGTGTAGACACTATATATATTGTAATCAGCCCCCACCAATGAAAACAAGGCATTTATTTCCTACAGAGCTCAAGGACTCTATGAAAAGCTTGTGAGTTGAAATTTTTATACTAACTATAAAACCTAAGAATAGGATGATTAGTAAAAGAGACAAAAGAATAGCTTAAAGATATTCTCGCAAGCCGGCTTGTTTTATTTATATGCTTACTAGTTGATAACCCGTGCCATAATGGCACGGACACGAATCTGGCCTTCTCGACATAGGCGTGCAGGCACCGGGCTAGCGCCAGGAAGTTCCGAACGGAGACGCGCGGCCTCCGAACCCGGCCTTCTCGACGTAGGCGTGCAGGCACCGGACCAGCGCCAGGGACCCGAGCCCGGCGGAGGCGGACACGGCAAAGACCACGGTGGCGGCGTTTGGGGCGGCGTGGGGCCTCATGGGGGCGAAGACGCGCAAGGCCGTCGCAGGACGTCCGAGGGCGGCGAGGCCCGAGACGGCGGCGGTCCAGGAAATGATGTCCCTGTGCGGCATTCCGTCGAACACCCGCAGGACGTGGTCGGCAGAGCCTCGTCGGGAGTAGGCGGTGAGCAGGACGGTCTGCACGAAGGGGTCGGACCGGAATCCGAGGAGGAGGATGTGTGCGTGGAGCGACCTGGTGGCGGCGGCGGCGGTGGTGGTGTTGAGCAAGGAAGAGAAGATGTGGGAGTCGGAAAGGACGCGACGGCAGAGCATTTGGGAGTAGATGGAGAGTGGGTCGGCGGAAATGGCGATGGCGGTGTTGAAGGAGAAGGGGTTGGGGTTGGTCATGGCAAAGAAGAGGGAGGCGGCGAAGGAAGGGTCGGCGTCGGCTGCGCGGTGGAGGAGGCTGCTTGCGATGAAGGGGTTGCGGAAGAGGCTGACGACGACGGCGTGGGCGAGGATGGAGCGGAGGCGGCGTTGGGAGGGACGGTACAAGAGGAGCTGGAGCGAGGGTGCCGTTGGAACAGCCGGTTGCTCCGCACCCAACATGGGACCTTCTCCTCTCTTATAGAAAGAGGGACAATTTAGTCATTTCATCCTCGTTGAACCAAAGCACATGGGTCGGACCAAAAACCCACTGTGCTTTATATTATAGATATAAAAATGTTACTAGGTACAGAATAAATAGATGACATGCACAAGTATAATTGGCAACCGGAAAGACAAAATAATTAATGTACAAATCCTAAACGAAAAACAATTACCAACAGAGTAAGGGAAACTCACTATTGCAGAGAAGATCATTTTGCACTTTTGGAAGCATCAAGACAACCACAAGTTATTTTGAGGTGCTTGATGTTAGGTGCCGCTTTCACAACCATCACTACCGTCGTGGAGTTTCGTCATGATCTTTGAAGGTTTTTATTGACTAGACTATCGAATTAGAGGCCTTGTCATGGCCGATATGAAGGACATCACCCGTAGATCGGGGGACTGTGTGTGGAATTCTATCGGTATCGATTAATCGGGACAGATTGAATAAAAATTATTCCTATATATGGATTGACTTTTTTGGAATTGAGTCCTAAATATTGTAATTCGCGTCTTGGGGAAGAACTATAATAAGAGTTTTTTCCTCAAATCTTTTTCACTGTTCATTTTTGTTGATGCTTTTGTTGTTGGTTTTATTAATTCGTTTTCGTGAATGCTTCTGATGAATTTATTGCTTGCCTTTATCGATTTTAGCATTCATATCGAATTCTGAAAGAAAAAGAGAAGAAGAGTATCAATTTTCTGTTATTCTTACCCATGACATAATCTCCTTCCCTGCAACAGAACTTATCATGTTCTTTCCTGTGAACCGAATATCATTATATAACAGTTTAAATACATGAATGCCACTGGCACCACAAGCCATGTCGGACCATAGCTTGGTCAAACGACGATTCCTTCAGCGCGGATAGCGAGCCCAACTGAAAGTTCCTGGGGCCATGCTAGTATGTCAACACAGCTATCCTTGTTCTCCTTAGGTCGAATCAGTTCCACGGCCACGACAATCGTTCGAGGAACCAAAATCATGTGCACAAGTTTTTCATCACCATGCATGTTTAAGAAATTTAGTTATTCTAATATAGCATGCAAGATAACATAAAACTTGATATTCTTAGGCCACGTGTGGTTCGTGGAATCATGAGATTGGGAAAGGAAAGTCATTACTTTCGAATATTTGGGTGCCAAAGGAATTAAGGAGGAAAGGAAAGTGATTTCCAATGGAAGAAAAATTAGGAGAAAAAATGATTACATCCATCCAAGAAATGAATCATTTTCTCACCTTGGAGTATTCACTTTCCTTTCCAATTTTCTAGGCATATCCAAACATCGGAAAGAAAAATCAATGGAAACTGTAATTTCTCAAAGGAAAGGAATTGATTTCCTTTTCGTTCCTTTCCGCGAACCAAACGAGGCATTCATATGAAATTTCATATTACCGTTGCAACATTTTATCCATGGATCGTTCATATCTATTTTAGAACAACATTTCAAGAAGCATTTATATAGCAAGCATGCAACATTACCATGGTTTGACATCTAGTTCTTTTTATTGACGGCGATAAACAGAAACAAGAGATTCATTTGATAAGATTGAAGATAAGAAAAGAATGGTTAAGCCACTCACTGTTGGAGAATTGTCGAGAGAAAGAGGTCTCCAACAATTCGTTCAAGCTACGCCTACGCGATCACCTGCACTTGCACCAACACGGGATCAATACACTTATTCTCTCTTTCTCCTAGAATTCGATATGAGCATAAATCGATGAAAGCAATTCAACGAAAACCATTGAAAACATCCACGAAAACACATTCATAAAACCAATAGCGAAAGCAACAACAAAACCAATATTGAAAACGAATAGTAAAAAGGTTTGAGGAAGCGACTCTTATATACAGTTCTCCTCCAAGACACGATCCAATACATTTGGGACCTGATTCGGAAGAGTCAATCCAAAAAGAGGAATGATCTTAATTCAATATGTTCCGATCAATCGATACCAATAGGATTGTCAATACAGGACATTAGGCTGGGGAGCGGAGCACTACAAAATAAGGATAGTTGTGCTGACGTACTAGCACGGATGATTCAGGAACTTTCAGTGGGACTCGTTACCTGCGCTGAAAGGATCGTCGTCTAACCAAGCTATAGTTCATGATGGCTTATGATGCCTCCATATATAGTTAATAGTGTCTTACACAGGGAAGAATATGGTAAGCTTGTTTGTTGGGAACGAAATCGGTTGTGGTAAGAATCACCATTTGGTGATACATATTATAATGTTTTATATTCATATCTTATGAATTGTTAAATGACATAAGGAAGAAAGATCACTAATAATATTGCATGTTTCATATGATTACCGTGTTGATTTTGGCGAGTTGGATTAATTTGTCGCTCATCAGTACATTTTTGTGTACTGACACACGTCTCTACAGGTGTTGGGACTCAAGGAGACGTGCAGAGGCTTTGTATTTTTTTTTGATGTGGACATTTGGGTGAAATTCTTATTCAAAATACTGTACATTTGTGTATATATAGTTACATAGTGAGAGAAATAATGGATCATTTGTAGCATGCATATTAGCTTTACAGGAAGCTCGAGCTAGTGTTGAGCAGCAAATGCATAAACCTCATGAACATATTAAAAGGTTTTGCTCTCAACATGTCCAGTTTCTAAGCTGTCAACACAATTTCACATAATCAAAGAACCTAGCGCTTCCCTAATCCTCTAATGAACTCAAAAAGTACTTATCACAAAAATGTTATGTTTGAAACTCTGATAAAAACCTTTGCTGGTATACTAATCAAGCACTTTTACTTGGACTTCTTCGACTCCTTAATTTACTGAAGTTGAATGAAAGAAAATTGGCATAATGTAAATCATTATAGTATGATGTATTCACTAATTAATAGTAATACTTTGAGGGTCAAAATTTCCCAACTTTTGCCAATGACTGCGTATTAATATTTACATCTTTTTCTATTATGTAATTGAAGCATCACCTAATTATAAAAGTAGATCTCTAGAATATTGTGCCAAAGTTGGTATTAGGAATTCCAATCATAGATTTGTGTCCAATTCAAACCACTTCCTATCATTCAAAGTAACATTTCACAACAACCAATATGGGAGTCCAGTGTTAGGAAAAAGTTTGGTCACCCACAAACAACATTCTTAACCCATTTTTTGCCCTTATAAATCTCATGCACCTCCCCCTTCCAAATCTCATTCAACCCTCTCGAACTCATTCTTATTCACTGCACACACACCACACGCCTAAAGAATCAAATGGCTCAAGGAAGAGTCGAAACTTGCCTGGCCTTAGTCTTCTTGACCATGATGTGGGCGCAGACATTGGCCCAGCCCAACCCCAACTGCATGCCGGCGATCACCAGCCTCGCCCCGTGCCTCGGCTTCATCACGGGGAACTCGTCAACCCCGTCGTCGTCCTGCTGCACCACGCTCGCCAGCGTCGTCCAGACCCAGGCCCAGTGCCTCTGCACAGTGCTGAACGGCGCTCCGCAACTCCCGTTCGTCGTAAACCAAACCCAGGCTCTCGCACTTCCCGGTGCTTGCAACATCCAGACCCCACCCCTTAGCCAGTGTAATGGTATGATGGCTAGCTCCTCTCCTGAACTCGTTCTTCAGCAAACGGAAAAAATTCAGGACGACAAAAGTACGATTATAAATCAGCTCTGTACAAATAAAATACGTTAAAAAATTCGATCAAATATTTGAAAAATAAAAATATTGAGGTTAGAAACTTCACATTCTTAAAAATGTTGTCAAATTTGGTTAATTAAATAGGTTTCCACCATATTTTTTTTGCCAAAATTTTCAATAATTTATATGGGACACGTTTAAAATTTACGTACTTATTCGAATCTGTCAAAAGTAAGCAAGTATTATACATTTATGAAAGATACGGAAAAAATCACTTACTCTGGTCCAAGTGTTTGTTAGCCAGAAAAAATGTAACGTTACTGCAACAAAACTAATATGCTGTGTTGTGTTGTGTTGTTGCAGCTGCATCAGGATCAGCTGCTCCTGCGCCTGCACCAACTTCTACGGAGACACCATCGGCAACAACTGCTCCTTCGCCATCAACATCGACCACTCCGTCGGTCCCTAGTGGCACTACCACCCCTAAAACACCTGCAACCCCTTCAGTTCCGAGCGTTCCGTCGCCGGCTAAAGGTGCTGGATCAAAGACAGTCCCGACAACTGGTGCCTCGTCGTCGGCTAGTATCTCTACCAAGGTCGCCTCTCCTCTCACGTTCTTCCTCGTAGCGGCGGCTTCGGTGTTCTCTAGCTTCTAAGTCTGCATTGATCTTTCATTACGGATTTCTTTCTTTTCCTCACATTTCATGCTGTAATCTATATATTTCTTCTTCCATGTGTTCTTGTTGTTATGTGGAACATCTCTTGTGAGGAAGGAATTATTCAGTTGTATTTCATAGCTATCAGCTATGTGTTTATTTAATTTAATTGTTCACCATTGTGAATTCAAGTGCTACGTAGCAGTTTGTCCACTCATTATATAGAATTATCCAGGCTTTTTCTACTCCTTCCTAACTAAATCAAGACATACTAGTGGGCTACAGAAAACTGAAATAAAATCTAGCAGCAAACATATAAAATTTGAGAATATGTCCAGGAGTTCTCCATTCATATTGATGCAATCTCTCTCTCTCTCTCTCTGCTTCAAAGAATCATAATAACTTGTAAACCTTCTGTAGTTCTCTAATGAACTTAAAATATTTCCCTCATGTGTTCTATATTTGTACTACAAACATTTAAACCCCAAAAAACATACAAAAAAGATTTTTTTCTTAGCTTGCTCCAAAGTCCTATTTCCAGATAATGTGCACCTATGATCAGCAAGTAATTTCTAATATCATTTGCTATACAATTACAATTAAATCATTTGCTAGATCATTGCCCCTAAAATCTCCAGCTTCTATAAAACGCAAACACAAATTCACTAAGCTCCCTCCTGCAACCCCTGTTTCGAGTTATGAAATTTACCCGTACAAGTATTCGGGGGTGGATCTCAAAATTTACTACTAAAAACTTGAGAGTAGCAAAAAGTGGTGGACTAACAATATAGATAAAACCGAAGGAGTATCCTTTTCAAGTTATTTTTTCAGTCATTTTCAGGCTAATTACTTGTGTATCTTGGCCTATTTTGTTATTTAAGCTTAATTATTAAGCTGCTTTTGATAACAACCTGGGTTCAACAAAGTTAACCTAGCTAGCTACCATTAGATATGTTATATACAACAGTTCTTTGATTCACAACTGTCGAAAGAGATCATCAAGTGGAGAATTTTAGTTTATACATATCTTTGTTATTAGGACTAATTAGTATTTAGACCCTGGGTTTTATACCAGTTTAGAGTTTTAAGTCCTAGCATGTCCAATTGGAGTGTTTAGACCCCGAATTTTTATTTTTTATTTTTTTACTATTATAACCTCGCTTCATGTTTGATAATGGAATTTACATATATATATAGGTTAGGGAGGGTATAATGGAAAAAAAAAATCCAAGGTTTAAACTCTCCACATGTGAGGGCTTAAACTCTAAAGTGGCATAAAATAAAGGGTCTAAACTCTAATTAGCCCTTGTTATCAATAGTCTACTCCTTTGACATAGTATCTAATGAAAATAACAGATGTAATATATGATATATCGTTAGGCTTTATCAACCAGATTCAAAGTTATACCAGTACTAACTACCGAATATTAGCAATAACGGCATCACTGTATTAATTAACCATGCACTCTTGTCCTTTGTCAACATCATATGGATAATAGAAAATATTTCCAATCAAAGTCAGAATTAACCAACAAACAAAACCAATAATAACCAAACCCAGGTGCCCAGGTGTGTACTGATCCCTACAATTTTTATTTTATTTTTATTTCTATTTATATTTTTTGAACCTTGACAATTGTAAAACATGAAATAGGTAGTAGCTCAACCAGATCTTCAGAACAAATAGAAAAAGGATCAAACATTCAGCAAACTGATCAGTTCACCTGCAAATCTTGTCTTCGTCTGCATCATATTGTTGAACCTAATTCTAGCACTCAATCCTGTTAGTTCAAGAAACAGCTGGTTCTGCAACCGCTGACAGCAACATTCAACACCTTTTATCGTCCAATCGAATCTGAAACTTCTTTGTTGTTGAGGAATTCCATCTGCTTGTGGCTAATTAAGACTAATCAAGTCCCAATCATTTCACCTCATGTAGAAGACTCCACATTTCTACTTCAAACATATTACTAATACTTTTTCGTTCCGAAACTTGTAATATGTTTGGTTCTGTTTCAATCCTTAAAAGTTTTAATATCATACATATTGACACGCTTCTATTAGGATAAAGGAAACACGATCTCAGCGAGCTACATTTGAACCCTAACCTATCATAGGTGATGCAAGAAACATTACCACTGCAAAAGAGATACTTTGTAGAGTAGTGAAAGGGAAATATACAGATTGTTAGGTTTGTTAATCAGTAACACAGCAGCTCAACTCAACTGTCAACAACTTCAGTTGCAATGAAGACACATGTATAATCTTGTTTCGAGTGGTACTTCAATTGGTAGCATGACCCATTTATATATGAAAGGAGATTACTAAATGTTGTGCTTCATTTGTTATAGGTGTTCTAATAATTGATCCGTGTCCAATTTAAACCACACTCAATTTCAAATAACGGTTTATAACAACCCACAAGGAATCAGATCAGGTGGTAGGAAAAGTTTGGCCACCAACAAATTAGGGCCCCATAGCAAGTACTAACTAGTTGCTTCTATCACTTCACCAATCTCTGTTCTTCTTATAAATCTCTCTCATTCCCCTTCCCTTCCCATCTCACTCAAGCCTCTCAAAAACACTTCCAATTCACAATCAAACACCATTAATTCTGTTTCACTGCACATTACACCTAAAGGATCACATGGCTCAAGGAAGGCTTGAAATGTGCCTGGCCTTGGTCCTCATGACCGCAATGTGGGTGGAGACGTCGGCTCAGCCCAATCTAAATTGCATGCCGGCAATCACTAGCCTCTCCCCGTGTCTCGGCTTCATCACGGGAAACTCGTCAACCCCATCGACTTCTTGCTGCACCCAGCTCGCCAGCGTTGTCCAAACCCAGGCCCAATGCCTCTGCACAGTCCTTAACGGCGCCCCACAACTCCCGTTTGTCGTGAACCAAACCCAGGCTCTCACCTTACCCGGCGCTTGCAACATACAGACCCCACCCCTTAGCCAGTGTAATGGTATGATGGCTCTTCTCACCTGAACTCGTTCTGTTCTGTGTAGTTGGTCTGGTCTTTAAGTGTTTGTTAGTCAAAATAAATGTTGTGTAACAAAACTAATATGCTGTGTTGTGTTGTGTTGTTGCAGCTGCATCAGGATCAGCTCCTCCTGCGCCTGCACCAACTTCTACGGAGACACCAACAGCAGCAACAACTGCTCCTTCGCCATCAACATCGACTCCATCGGTCCCTAGTGGCACTACCACCCCTACAACCCCTGCAACCCCTGCAACCCCTTCAGCTCCAAGCGTTCCGTCAGCTAAAGGTGGATCAAAGACTGGCTCGACAACTGGTGCTTCGTCGTCGGCTAGTAGCTCTACCAAATTCACCCTTCCTCTCATGTCCTTCCTCGTGGCAGCTTCGGTGTTCTCTAGCTTCTAAATTTGCATCCCTTCGTTCATTTCGTGTTTCCACCTCCATATTTCTTCTTCCATGTGTTCTTGTTGTTATGTAAACATCATAAGAGATGGCATTAATTCTATTTAGTTTGTATGATCATAGCTATCAGCTTTGTATTTCATTTTGTATTATTTCATTGTTCACCATCATTGGGAATTCAAATGGGGAGTAAATATTCTTTCAGCAATGATCCAAGAGTGTACGTGTCCAATTTGTCCTCCCACTAGATATAGAATGTCCAAGCTTTCTACTCTTTCCTAACTAAATCAAGACATGCTTAGTTCTGGGCACTGAGAATATTGTCAAGCAGCAAACATACGAAAATATTGTCGAACATTTCTAAAGGTTTCTCTCTCGTATTATTCCTGCAATCTCTCACACTGATTCAGTAAAGAATCACATAACTTGCAGACCTTTTGTAATCTTCCAATCAACTCAAAACAAATCCATGCCTTAGTGTGTGCGTCATTTGTATCGCACAGATTTAAAGAAACATACAAAACCCAACTGTATTGTTGGACATTCTTACAACACATATGGCTAGATATGTAACAGAGCAACTTGGTCTACTCAGCTGAGTCAATTAAGTAGGTAATTAAATAAGGTAATTTCTAAAGGCACTCCACATTTTGTTCCAGGGCAGCCAATTAGGACTGCCAACCTCGTTCACAGTCTAACTTGATCTTCAAATTCTTTAGTTGTTGGCAGTCCTAATTTATGTTAGGACTGCCAACAAGTTAGCAGTCCTAGGACTGGGCTGTCCTGGAATAAAAGTGGAGTGCCTTTAGAAATTACCTTAAATAAAGGCATAATCCCCTCATGTTTCTATATAATAAAAGTAGTCCAATGGGAGTTAATCAACCGTATCACATTATAAAATGAATAAAAGGATTACAGTACTGAAGTTAAGCAGGAACTAAGATATGAAAAGGTCCAAAAGATCATCTTCAGTCTTCCATATTAATTGGATTCTTCATACTAGTAACTTCAGCTAGAGGAGGGATAGTGGACAAGTTGTCTTCAAACATCTCCAAGTACTTCTTGATTCTATGGTTCAGACTGATAGTTAGTCAGGGTCAGGATTTGATAATAATTTTAGCTGACCCCAAAGTCTTATATCCAAATATTGTGTATATGACCACAACTTGTGTCTAATATCTAGAGCGATAACTAAATTACTGTTTGCTATCAAGGCCAGGTATAATTACCGTTGGAAAATCCCTGTATAGTTTATGCGACCAAACCTAACCATTTAACCAAAATCAATGGCTTCCTCCTAAAATCTCTGGCTTCTATAAAGTGCAAACAAAAATTCACTAGGATCCCCTGTTTCAAACCCCTCAGTTTCAAGTGAACTTATTATACCTATGATGAAATTTACCTATACAGATACCTGAGGTGCATCTCCGTATTTACAATTAAGAACTTGAGCAACTGGAATTGAAGTGGTATCTGTTGAAACTAATAAGGGAATTAGTCTCACATTGGAAAATGTAGTATGAAGAGGAGCTAGACTCCCTATAAGTAGTGGTAGGGGAGAGCATTGGTTCGGTTCGGTCCAGACCGAACCCAAGACCCCAAAACCGATCAACCCGAAAACCGAAAATGGGCAAACCGAGAACCGAACCGAATGCTTGTAAACCGTTCAAAACCGAACCGAATTTGAAGTTCGGTTTTTCGGTTCGGATCGGTTTTGTGGGCCAATTGGGCCGGGCCTAAAAAAACACATCCAAAAAATGCAGTGCAGTAAAAATTCATCATATTGGTGCCAAAAAAAAACATACATATGGCTGGAACTGGAAGATACAATAAAAATTCATCTTATTGGTCCACAACAATATGGCTGAGCTATACAAAACAAATGCAGCATATTGGTCCACATCTAAATTCTATACAAGTGGCTGAGCTATACAATAAAAATGCTGAGCTAATAAGCTATACAAGTCACTGAGTTATACAATAAAAAGAAGTAATATTGGTCCACATTGTGGACTCCACAACATCTGAATTCTATACAAGTGGCTGAGCTATACAACATATTGGTCCACACTCCACAGCATATTGGTCCCAACCCCTTTTCCTGCACATGACAATAAAAAGAAGGAAAAAAAAAACTAAAATGTGGCTCAGATAAGGCTTATTTATGCATCATAGTTGGATGCATGTAGTATCAGTTCTCGTATTCTCAAGCCAACATCATCATTGCCACTTTCTCCTCAAATATGTTAGTAAAATTTTAAGGGAAAAATAAACAAATTAACCTCATAGATAGATCATAGATATACCAACTAAATGGCTGCATTAAATGCCTCGCCAACAGCTGTACATTTCAGTAAATGGCTGCATAAATGCCTCGCCAATGTCACACTTCCAACTCCAAGTTCCAACCTCCCAATGGAATAGACAAGCTGCAGTAAACAATAATACAAGAAGCAGAAGCAGTAAAAACTATAAAGAATGAAAGAAGCAGCAGTAATAAATTCTTCCAACTCCCAAGTTCCAATTCTCCAAACGTAACATTTCAGTGAAGAATGAAAGAAGCAGCAGTAAAGTTCCAAGTGCAAAGTGCAATGTTCCAAGTGCAATGTTCCAACTTCCAAATGCAATGTACCAACAGTCAACAGACATTAAACATGCTGCATTAAACATTAAACATGGCACAGCAAAGTGCAATGTTCCAAGTGCAAAAAGTGAGTGAGAACAAACATGCTGCTAATAAGAACATTAAACAAACATGCTGCACTAGTGAGTGAGAACGAAAATTAACAAACATGCTGCTAATAAGAACATTAAACGAAAATTAACAAACATGCCAATCTACATAAGAATATATTCATGAACCAAAATTTTAAAACACCAAATATTCAGGAAATTACGAAAGAAAGGGGTCCAGGAAGAACAATGGATAGATGATACTTACAGTGAGTGAAAACGAACTTTTGTTCAATGTCAACAAGATTCCTAATATCGAGAGATGAAGACAACAGCACAACAAGAGCAAGGGGCCAGATCTAGGTTAGATTCCTCTAGATCTAGGCTAGATTTCTAGCACATGCACGAAAGTAACCAAATAATTAGAAAATACAAAATAAAATACACAAATCTTTGTACAAACAAAATAAAATACACAGATCTAGTCTAGATTTTCAAAGAGAACGTTATTTCTTACCAGATTAGGGCTAGATCTCGTTAGATCTAGCTTAGCTCGAGAGTTAGGGTTCTCGACAGAGATATAGGGTTTCTCGATAGCCCAGATCTTGGGTTAACACGAGAGAGAGAGAGAGAGATAGCACGAGAGAGGGAGAGATTTGCCTCTTAGAGTTAGGGTTAGGGTTCTCTAGAGAGTTAGGGCTGTGCGAGAGAGGGAGAGCAACAGCCGGCGGCGAGCCAGCGACTCAGCGAGAGAAGGAGAGACGAGAGAAAGTGAGACTGAGAGAGAGAAATTTAGGGTTGTTCCCAATTCTGACTTCTGAGTGTTTTATATAACCCAGGGGTACTTTAGTAATTTCATAATTAAAAAAAATATTCGGCTTTCGGGTCGGTCGGGTAACCGAACCCAATAACCGCTTGCCGACCCGAAACCCGAATTCTTTTAATTCTAGACCCGATTTCCGACCCGTTAATTTTCAACCCGAACAGAATGGCCAGTTCGGTTCGGTTCGGCCCGATTTACGGTTTTGGAACCGTATATTGCTCACCCCTAAGTAGTGGATTAGCCAATCAATAAAATATATAACAATTATTCTCTACATGGTATCAGAGCCATAACCACACAAAAAAAAAATCCCACCCCTTCCCCAACCCGACGCCCCCCGTGCTGTCGAACCCCCCCTGTTGCCCACGGAAGTTCCCCCCTGCCCCCCCCCCGACGCCCCCACCCCCTGCCCCGCCCGACGCCCTCCCTGCTGCCGCCGACGACCCCCCTGCTGCCCCCGACGCCCCCCTGCCCCTCCCCAACGCCCCCCCTGCTGCCGCCGACAAAACCCCCCCATGCTGCTGCCCCCCCCCCCGACGCCCCCTCTTCCGACCCCAACTGCTGTCGACCCCCCCTTTTTTCAAACGAAAAAAAACCCTAATTTGAGAGAGAGATTATGTGGGCGGTTATTCGAAGACGGATGGACGTCAAATGCTTTATTTGCACCATCTGTTCCTAGATTATGCCCTCCGGAATTACAAATACTTTATTTATTTTTCGTTCTCGATCTACAAATTAGGATCTACATGCGCGCGGGTGTTGGCCACGTTAACAGCGCATTCGTAAGGTCTCTGTTGAAGACTTTATATAAAGACGACGACGATGAAGCCGTCGAAGACGACGACGACGAAGCCGACGAAGACGACGATGACGAATCACAGTTAAAGACGCCATGGATTCGATCAGTGGTAAACTGACAGCAGAAGAGATGAAGGCCTTGGTTGATGATATTTTATCAAAGAGATTAACCGAGGCAACCCCACGTGTTATCCATACTGATGTTGATCCGTCACCCTACAAAATGGGGAAGCTGGACAAGCTGGAGACGAAGTTGGAAGGAACGTCCAACTACTTGAAATGGTCACGGCAGGCAATACGGACGCTGAAGGGACGAGGCTTGGTTGGCAATGGCCAAACTAAGGCACCAGATGATCCCTCCTCAAAGGAGTTTACTATTTAAAAAATTGTCAACAATGTTGTGGCTGGATGGTTGACAGCCTCCTTGACCGACCAGGTGTCGGGCAATGTAGAGGCGATGGAGGTTGCTGCTGATATATGACGGACTTTGAAGGATATGTACTCAGGCTCAGGCAATCCTATGCGAATCTTCCAACTGCAGGATAAACTTGATAGGGTGGCCCATGACGACCGTACCATCTCTGAGTATGCAGCACTGTTGAAGAAGTACTGGTCTGATCTGGATCACTATGATCCTCTTGGGATGGAAGATGCACAAGTCGAACCAGCATTTGCGAAATATTTCCAAAAGTTCTTAGATTATATTTCGCGACAACGGATGATGAAGTTCTTAAAGGGTCTTAACCCTGTGTTTGAGCATAGAAGAAATGTACTCCTAGCACAGCCCATGCTTCCAACCTTAGAAGAAGCCATAGCTGCCATGGCACAAGAAGAGGCTCGATTGAAGTTGACGTCCAACAAGGGCTATTTCCAGGGGGAGCAAGCCGCTGTTGACAAGTCTGCCCTTGTCGCCTTCAATCAGCCTCCCTCTGTGGCCGGTATTTGCCACAACTGTGGTGACTCAGGGTATTACATCATATTTTGTCCAAAACCCCTGCAAAGTCAGTCGAGTGATCGTGGACAGGGACGCCGAGGACGTCGAGGTGGTAGAGGCGGTTATGCTGGTAGAAGAGGAAATTATTCTAGAGGACACAAAGATAATCTGGCGAAAGAAGGGAGAGAAAATTACCTGGCTGAGTTAACCCCTCTTGAGAAGGAGTTCCTCGCAAGGTTACGCAGCACGGAGCTGGGTTCGGATAGCAGTCATGGGGCGTCATCTACCTTGGGGGATCACATCACTTGCTTTGCCCAAACCAGCACAGGTATTCCTGCGCGTGCTCTTGCCGCAACTGTCCACCAACCAGGTTGGATTATGGATTCTGGGATATCTCGTCATGTCACGGGGTCCCACGGTGAGTTTCAGGACTATACTCACCTACCGACGCCGGAGAGCATTCAGACTGCTGATGGTAACTCCAGCCCTGTCATGGGTAAAGGCACTGTCGCATGCACCCCTTCTCTCACTCCCACCAATGTCTTACATGCTCCGTCTTTTTCTGTCAATCTTCTTTCTATTAGTGCCATTATTCTTGATCTTAACTGTACTGTTTCCTTTGACATTCCTATATGACTTTTCAGGAGAAGGGGACAGGACGACGACTAGGGACTGGCACATGGCATAAGGGGCTGTGGTACTTGGATGGGACTGGACTGGACAAAGTATTGGCATCTCTGGTAGCAGATACACCACCGGAAGATTCACGGCGCAGTGTAGAAGATGAATTGCTACTCCACCACCAGCGTGTCGGTCATTCTTCTTTTAAAATTATTAGTCGAATGAATCCGTCCTTATACCAAAGGGCTAATAAAGAGAAGTTATTTTGTAATGCATGTGAGTTGGGTAAACATACCAGAAGCACGTAAGTGAGTTCAGAAAGTAGAAGTTCAGCTGCATTTGATATAATACATTCGGACGTATGGGGCCCTTGTCCTACAACCAGTATTAACGGTTTTCGATGGTTCGTCACTTTTATTGATTGTTATACTCGCGTGACATGGGTCTACCTTATAAAGAATAAAAGTGATGTCTTTGAGACGTTTTGAGACTTTCATCGCAGGTAGAAACACAATATGACACTAAAATTAAGTGCTTACGGTCTGACAATGGGATGGAGTATACAAATAAGAAGATTGCTGAGTATATATCCACTCATGGAATACTACACCAAACTTCGTGTGCCTATACATCGGCACAAAATGGTGTGGCCGAACGGAAGAACAGACACATGCTGGAGGTCATACGGACGATGATGCTGGCTATGAATGTCCCGAAATACTTATGGAGACAGGCGGTATTAACGGCCTCTTATCTCATCAACAGAATGTCATCTCAGGTATTGAACTGGAAGACACCGTTGGAGACGCTTACTGGTACAACCACGTACACTGTTCCACCAAAAGTATTTGGATGTGTATGTTTTGTCCAAGATGATAGGCTAGAAGTTGGCAAACTGGATCCTAGAGCGGTTAAATGTGTCTTTTTCGGGTACACGGCAACTCAGAAGGGATACGCATGTTGGAGCCCAGTTGAGCGGAAGATGTTTGTAAGCATGGACGTTACATTCAGAGAACTGGAACCATATTATGGTTCGGATGACGGTTCAGCATTTGGTGACACATCTAACACAAAGGGTGTTAGATGTGAGGGGGAGAAAATAAGCCCATCTATGGTGGTCGGATCGGTCCCATGTCCGGTCGTGGAAAACTGGACGAAAGGAGGAGAAAGTAGTGACTCCGATACAGAAGATGAAGAAGATACATATGTTAAACAGGGGGAGCAGCAGATAATAGAAAAGGAGCTCCAATTCTACAGAAGGAGACAGCAGAAGTCCAGTACTGTGCCTGTACCGTGCCCTGTGCCTACTGTACCAAGTCCCTCATCTAGATTGTGCGTTCCGAGTGAGGAGCTTCGGGAGGAGGTTCTTCAGGAGGCTCATCGCTCTCAGTACTCTATGTATCCTGGTGCCAACAAGATGTACAGAGATCTGAGGGAGCACGTTTGGTGGTACGACATGAAGCGCGAGGTAGCTCAGTTTGTATCTCGTTGCTTGGTTTGTCAGCAGGTGAAGGCCGAGAGGCAGAGGTCTGGTGGATTGCTACAGCCACTACCCATTCCTGAGTGGAAGTGGAAGCACATCACCATGGATTTTGTGTCCGGACTTCCACGATCTCCAGGAGAAAAAGACACGATTTGGGTCATAGTTAATAGATTGACCAAATCGGCCCACTTTTTGTCTTTCAAGATGGGATTGTCTACGGAGAGGTTGGCAGAGCTGTATATTCGTCAGATCGTGCGATTGCATGGGGTTCCTGTGAGCATAGTTTCAGATTGGGATAGCCATTTTACTTCCCACTTCTGGAGGAGTTTGTAGGCTAGCTTGGGCACCTCGCTCAAGTTTAGTACTGCTTATCACCCCCAGACAGACGGGCAGTCGAAGAGGACTATCCAGACCTTGGAGGATATGCTTCGCACGTGTGTGCTAGATCTCGGGGGTTCTTGGGAGGATCATCTTCACCTGGTAGAGTTTGCTTACAACAACAGCTACCAGGCCAGTATAGAGATATCGCCATTCGAGGCTCTATACGGACGGAGATGTCGTACTCCCTTGTCATGGGACGATGTTGGCGAGAGGGTGCTGCTTGGACCGGAGATGGTGGTGGATGCAGCTGAGAAGGTCAGGTTGATTAGAGACAGACTTCGGGTGGCTCAGGATAGGCAGCGGCATTGGGCCGATAGCTACCGGAGACCGTTAGAGTTCGAGGTTAGTTTCAGTTCCTGCTTGTGGTTGCTTGTGATTTTGTTTGTCCTGTGTGCTGAGTTTGTTCTATGTCTAGGTTGGTGCTTTGGTGTTCCTGAAGATTTCTCCGACACGGGGCACGATTCGCTTTGGCGGGGACGGGAAGCTTAGTCCGTGCTATATTGGGCCTTTCACCATCCTTGAGAGGGTCGGTACAGTGGCTTACCGGCTAGACTTGCCGCCTACACTAGAGGGGGTACACAACGTGTTCCATGTGTCACAGCTGAGACGGTACGTGGCGGACCCCAGCCATGTATTGGACCATTCAGCGATCGAGGTGGGGCCTACTCTTCACTATCCAGAGCAGCCAATGGAGATTCTGGATCGTAGGGAGAAGGTGCTCCGGAACCAGGTTATACCCTTGGTTCGCGTTGCATGGAGGCATCACTCTCTAGGTGAGTCTACCTGGGAGAGAGAGGACGACATGCGGAAGCGTTTCTCTTATCTTTTCGAGCCCTGAGGTATAATTCCTGTTTCTGCATTGTGATTCAGTGTATGTTTGTTTTAATTTTGAGGACAAAATTTTTTTAAGGTGGATAGATTTGTCACCCCCAGTTTTCATGAACAGGGATATTTTAGTAATTTTCTACTTTAAAATTATTTTGAAATTATTTATTTATTTATTGTATTATTTTGGGGTTGTTTGAGTCGGGTTCGAATTTTAACTCATTCCGACTTGTATCGGGGACCCGGGGTAGTGTTGACCTTAGCGGGCCCACACACTAGTTAGCCATGGCCCACATGTTAGTTATTTTAGTTAGTGACTAGACTAATTATTTTTGGTTAAGAGTAATTTGGATTAGTGGTTTAGGATTGACTAAACTACCCCCGACTTAAGCCCTTACCTATGTAATAGCAAATAGACTAGAGAGGGGCCTTCTTGACTTTTCCCATATAGGACAAAACAGCCTATAGTGGCCGGCCACCTTTAGTTGGGATAGGGATTAGCCACTTCACTTTATTTCTTATTCCATTCTTCCATTCTCTCTCTTGTTCTTTCCCAAATTGATTTGAGAGCAAACCCTAATCAAATCATCCCCAAATCCTTCCATTTCTCCACCAAACCTTCATCCTTCCTTCTCCATTCAATCCAAGGGCGGATCTCCTCAAGTTTGAGAGGATTCGAAGCTCTTTCGTGTCCGTTTGGGATTCCTACGTGTCGGTGGTATTTCGGGATCGATTCGAGTCACCGGGAGGTATAAATCCTTTTCCTCTCTCATTTCTCTCATGCATTAGATTTATTTTGACCTATAGGAATGACCTCCATGGTTTGGTGCCCATTAGTGTCCATTTCGTGTCCATTTGGACATTTGTAGAGGTGTCCTAGGGGTAGGATCGTGTCCTAATGGAGAAAACTCTATTTGGACACTTGTAGAATTATTGGTATATTGATTTGATGCTATTCTAATATTTATTCCAGATTTTTCATGTATTTAGATTTGTGGTTTCCATAGTATCATAATGTATTATACTCCTATAATCTATATGTATATATATATGGTTATATTTTTTTTGGATATATATATGGTTATATATATATATATATATATATATATATATATATATATATATATATATATATATATATATATATATATATATATAGGGTGGCTTATATATATATGGATATATGGTTGTGGTGTGTGATACTTGATGTTGGATGGGGGAGAGGCACACAGGTTCGGCCAAGGGTGAGCCATGTGTGTGTGTGTTTGTGTTTGGTAGAGGGTGTGAAGGAGTGGTGTTTGATTAAATGGATGAGAATGTGAGTGTGGTGAGTAGAGTGGATTGGAGGGAGGAGAAAACCAATCCTTGGCTGTCACTTGTTGTCTCCTTAAACCCACATGACAGTCCTATCTAAACCCCCTCACTTGGCTGTCAAATTTGTCCATGTGCTGTCCAGTTTAGTCCCCACATTGTTGTCCCTTAGAGCCATTAGATGGATGTCCTATTTGCCATCAAGACAGCCCCTAATACCACCACAAAACCCCCTTCATTCAGTCCAGGTTTCACCATATAGAGGCTGTCCATTTCCCCAAATATTTCAGTCCCATCTAGCCATAGATGGCTGTCCATTTTGCCTTCAAACCAAGCCCCAAGTGATGTCCCCATTTCTCCTATTTTCTGTCCAGGTTTGCACCCCCCACTTGCAGTCAAGAGCAGTCCCTTACATCCTATATTGGCTGTCACTTGAACCCACATGAACCCCTGTCCTAACAGCCCATTAAACCCCCAAAACAGTCCATGTATTTACACCTAATTGCTGTCCTATATTGCCACAAAATCAGTCCTCTTTAACCCCAAAAATCAGCCCCCATATGACCATATCTCAGTCCACTTTTGCTTCTAAAACCTGTCCACTTTGCAAGCTATGTGTGAGTGAGTGTTTGTGAGGTTGTATGTGTGTGTGAGGGCCTATGAGTGTAGTTAAGTAACATATAGGATAGCCTATATCTAAACTAATAGGAAACCTATAGGAAAGCCTTAGAGTGTGGTATCATGTGAGATGGTTGTGTAAGAATGAGTGTGATAGATGTGAGGGTAAATATATGATATGGTTTAGGTAATAGGGTAAACCAAAACCCATGTCCTAACATAGCCTAGATACCTAGGCTACCCAAAATTCTTGGTAGGTAAACCTTAGATAGGTTGGTATCTAGCTATCCTAAGGAACCTAGGCTAGTATCTTGGGTATTAGCGGGGTTTCCTTGGGATTGGGCAAGGTATCGGGATTTACCTTGGTAGGGTCATGC
Source organism: Iris pallida (assembly GCA_029216955.1). Taxonomy (NCBI): domain Eukaryota; kingdom Viridiplantae; phylum Streptophyta; class Magnoliopsida; order Asparagales; family Iridaceae; genus Iris; species Iris pallida. The sequence continues at coordinate 33,963,222 of JANAVB010005597.1, read as the reverse complement.
TAGTTTACCTAGAAAATAGGGTATTTGTGTTAGAAGTCTAAGATAGAGTTAGAACTTGATTCCTTTGATTGGTAACGATCAAATATGGTGCTCATAGACTAGTTTTGACGTCGGTTGACCTTTTTGACCAAAAGTCAACAAAAGTCAACCGAGAGTCAAACGTAGCCTTTAAGCGACTAGATTTGACCGAAACCAAACCAGAGTTGACCAGTTGATCAAAAGTCAACAGTTGATCAACATTAGACTAGTTTGACCTAGGATTGACCTAGATTTGACCAGAGTTGACTTTTTGACCAAAAGTCAACTGTAAGTCAACCCTTGACCCCGTTTGACCTAGTTTGACTTGGATTGACTCCTAGTGACCTAGGATGACCTAGTATGAACCAGTATGACCTAGTATGACCCAGCTTGACCTAGATTGACCTAGTTTTGACTTAGACTTGCATTCATGGCTTATATTAGTTTCCTTTCTCAGTATTAAGCCCTGTTTGACTCATAGTATCTTATTTTAGGTCTGTGATCACTCTGAGCGTCTGTTCACCCTATCAGCTCAGGACCACAGGCGAGTACATTCACTGATAGTTTTTATTGTCTTGATATCTACTATATCCGATTCAGTCGTAGTGTTTTACATGATTCCTGACACGACGTTTCACGGACTAGTATACGTCGGATCCTGTCATGAGATATTATTCCTAGACTCCCTTGGTATATGAATATGTGATATTTCTGTGTTTCTATACTTATATAGATACTGATTTGGGAGTGGGCTGGCCCCCTGCTCTCGAACCCCGTGTCATGACGTGCCATGTCCGGATCCGTGATACTATTCGGGGATGGGGGAATTATTAGGGGTTATGTGATCAAAACCTTCCTGTAACTATATTTTGCTAGCGCCACCCTCACCTCACGTAGGGTGTAGCAGACGCCCCATTACCAGTTATCCAGGTTGGACGGCATGACTCTCCGTTGAGAACACCGCGGATTGCCGGGCTAAGTGGATAACCATCTCTTGCTTCCCTAGCCGATCACATATCACTCTAATAGTTCAAATCACCTTTTACATTTATTAGTGTATCCTATATTCCAGTTCAGCTTTATTTTCTGTACTTCTCACCATGCTATAATTTCTATTTCTCACATGCTCTATCTGTCTTTTATACTGTACCATGATTTGAGACCAAGTTCTGTTTGAAAGAAGGGTTACAACTCTGGTCCTTGTTTGGTTCAGGGGTTGTAACTCGGCTTTCAAATGGTTCCCAAGTTGCCTATATCTTTTGTCTTGTATTTTATTATTGCTGTCTCTTATAGTATTTCTTAATTCATATGGAACTGCTGTTGGTGTTTGTACTTGCTCATTTTCCTGACAGGATACGTTGACAAATTTTACAGATGATTCAGAGGCTGATTGCCCGACTTACTATGAGATTGAGTCTGATGGACTAGATTTAGACCGTGGCTTGTTGATAGAGCCACTAGACTTTGCTCACCCTGAGTAGCATAGTTTAGTTAGGTTTGCCTAGCCTGCGAGCCAACTAGTACATTTCAGTTTTGTAGTATCTATTACATATATTCTCCGAGACTTGGATGCTTATGTTTAGCTCTGACTTGTGGATTTTGGACTCATTTTTTGTTTTATCTATCACATCTCTTTTCCATTGCTATCTACTTTAGTTTGATATATGTGATTGAGACTGTATTGCTATGTCACCTCCATTCGGAGTGTATATACTGTAGAGGTACATTTATCTATTTTTGTCGTAGTATTTACAGACCCTATATACAGCGTTCTACCGCCCATACTGCAGCGTAGGCTGGACGTAACCACGTGCTCGTGCCCCTCTTCAGGGTGCGGGTCGTGACACGTTTTTGTGGTGGCCCGTGCAGGTCAGTGTCGCAACTAGTGCGAACTCGGAATGGTGTTCGACTTAGAGTACTAATTACGAGCCTGCAATTAGGATGTAGGATCTAGGGTATGATAGGAGTTACTCAATCACATATTAGGAAATTCCTGATCTTTTGATTACCATGACAAATTCTCTTGCATTGAATTTAATTGTCCTTCTTTGATATTCCTATCATGTGCCATATTGATTCCTTGTTTTACTCTATCCTCAGGATGACGATCACTCGCTCTCAGGCAGCGGGTTCTAGCGCTGTTCCAGAGAGGCCCGATCCGACATGAGGTCTTCTACCTTCGGTTGCGGAAGTAGCAGTGGCAGTCCCAGGAGGTCTTCCACCTCCGGCTGCGGGAGCTACAGCTGAGGGAGCTGCCACCTCAGTTCCTGCCCTTCCGGCGGGAGCAGCAGTAGAGACGGTTCCAGGAGGTCTTCCACCTCCAGCAGCGGGACCGCCCCTGGTCATCCCTGACATTCTTCCACTGTCGCCTCAGTTACCGGCTGACACTCAGGGGATGATGGCCCTTCTGCAGCAGATGCTGCAGACACAGAGAGCACAGGCAGAGGCACAGCACCGTCAGGCAGAGGTGCTGCGACAGACCATGGAGAACTCACATCAGCTAGCTATGGCAGCAGTGGAGAGAGGTGCACCGGCTACAGCTCAGGGAGAACCAGCACAGCAGCAGGGTCAGGGGAGGCCCGGTACACACCTCGACTTCAGGAAGATGAACCCGCGGGAGTTCAAGGGTACCGAGGGTATCCTATACGCGGACGACTGGCTAGAGGATGTCTAGCGGAGTCTGGAGTTGGCAGAGGTCCCGAGAGGTCTGTGGGTGACTTCTGCAGCGAGCCAGTTCTTTGACATAGCGCTGACTTGGTACCGCACGGATCCGCGTGCGTCAGTGAGAGGTATATCTTGGAAGGACTTCAGAAAACTCTTTAAGGAGAAGTTCTACCCAGATGTAGCCTTGACAGCTTTGGAGGGGCAGTTTGCCAGTCTGGTGCAGGGGAACTCGTCGGTAGACGAGTATGCAGCAGAGTTCTTCCGCCTGAGCAGGTTTGTACCCAGTTTGGTCCAGGATGAGGGGTGCAAGGCCCGAAAGTTCCGGAGGGGTCTCATACATGCAGTGCGCACTCGCACATCTAGGCGACGAGATGCGATGTTTGAGCAGATCCTTATGGAGGCTCAGATTACAGAAGAGGACTTCGGCCTCAAGCCGAAGAGGAGTAGTGACGCTCTTGGAGCTAGTTCGAGTGCAGGGCCAGCGAAGCGCCCACATTTCCAGCAGAGGCAGTTCCAGCAGCAACAGCCTCAGTTGCAGTTCCAGCAGGCACCAGCGCGTGCCCAGCAGCATCAGGGTCAGGGTCAGGGTCAGGGTCAGGGCCAGAGGCCGGCTACACAGTGTAACTTCTGTGGGAAGCCAGGGCACACTAGAGAGGTATACAGAAAGAGGTTAGGCGTCTGCTTATACTGTAGGGTGCCCGATCACCAGCTGAAGGACTGCCGTATTCGAGGAGTTCGAAGAGTCCAGGACAGAGCACAGCCGGCCAGAGGACCAGCAGTACAGCAGAGAGGTCCTCCACTCCAGACGCAGCAGCAACATTTTCAGCAGTACCAGAGGGGAGCCCCTACGAGCAGAGTGTTTACCCTGACAGCAGAGGAGGAGGCAGAGCCAGTAGGCGATGTAGTGGCAGGTCACGTTCTTCTCGATTCATTTCCTGCATTTACCTTATTTGATTCCGGTGCCTCTCATAGCTTTGTGTCTGTCTCCTTTGCTCTGAGACACAATATTATTGCTGAACCCTTAGGTAGGACTTACAAGATATTGACAGGGGGAGGCATCATCCTGGTCAACAATATCTGCAAGGGGCGGAGAGTTACTGTAGGAGGCCGAGTTTTGGGTGCGTGCTTGCTCGTAATGTCCCTTCCGAGGTACGATGTGGTACTCGGAATGGATTGGTTGAGCATGCACCATGCTAGTATAGATTGCAGAGGAGGTAGGATTTTGTTTAGGCCGTCGGGAGAGCCAGAGATTGTGTTTGCTAGAGGAGCAGCTGAGCCGGGAGATGGGTTCTGCGGAGCTTTACTGGCGGGGCAGGTATTGTCGCATCCATTGATAGCTGACTTCATGGATATTTTTTTCGAGGAGTTGCTTGGGATGCCGCCGGATAGAGACATTGAGTTATCTATAGACTTAGTGCCAGGTGCTGAGCCTATCTCGCAGCACGTCTATAGGGTCAACAACAGCGAGTTGGCGGAGCTAAAAAAGCAGGTTGACGAGCTGCAGGACAAAAGATTCATTTGATCCAGTTCATCACCTTAGGGAGCGCCAGTCCCGTTTGTACCGAAGAAGGATGGTATGATGCATATGTGTATCAACTACAGGGCGCTCAACAACCTCACTATCAAAAACAAGTATCCATTGCCGAGGATCGACGACTTGTTCGATCAGTTGAGTGGTGCCAGGGTGTTTTCAAAGATAGATCTGAGGTCCGGCTATCATCAGCTGAAGGTGAAGCAGGAAGACATTCCGAAGACAGCTTTTCGGACTCGGTACGGCCAGTACGAGTTCACAGTGATGCCATTTGGGTTGACCAATGCCCCAGCTGTGTTCATAACTTGATGAACAAGGTATTCCATCAGTACCTTGACAAGTTCGTGGTGGTCTTCATAGACGACATCCTAGTCTACTCGAAGACGCCGGAGGAGCACGAGGAGCATCTGAGGATTGTGCTCGAGATTTTGAGAAAGGAGCAGTTGTATGGGAAGTTGTCGAAGTGTGAGTTCTTCCTGGACCAGGTTGAGTTACTGGGTCATGTTGTGACCGAGCACGGGATCTCAGTAGACCAGAGGAAGATTGCTGCGGTAGAGTCTTGGTCTACGCCCAGTACAGTTGCCGAGATTCGGAGCTTTCTGGGATTGGCGGGCTACTATCGGAAGTTCGTCCAGGATTTCTCGTGGATCACGGAGCCGATGACTAGACTCACCAGGAAGGACGTGGAGTTCGTCTGAACTAAGGAGTGTCAGGCCGCCTTCGATGAGCTGAAGAAGAGGTTAACATCAGCTCCGATCTTGACATTGCCGTCTGGGACCGGTAGTTTCTCGATTTACAGCGACGCTTCTGGCCGGGGTCTGGGTTGTGTACTTCAGCAGCACGGAAAGGTGATTGCCTATGCATCTAGGCAGTTACGTCCTCATGAGAAGAACTACCCGACTCACGATCTGGAGTTAGCCGCTGTTATCTTTGCCCTGAAGTTGTGGAAGCACTATCTGTACGGAGAGCGAATTGAGATCTTTACTGACCACAAGAGCTTGAAGTACGTGTTCACTCAGAAGGAGCTGAACATGAGACAGAGACGTTGGCTTGAGCTGATGAAGGATTTCGATATCGCCTTGCAGTACCATCCAGGGAAGGCCAACGTAGTTGCAGATGCCTTGAGCAGGTATCCAGTGGCTATGTATCTAACATCAGACCGTCATCTTTTGGCTGACCTGGACAGTTTGGGAATCGAGGTGATTATTCCGGGCATGGAGGTGCAAATATGGGGTTTACAGATTCAGTCTGAGTTGATGGACAGAGTCAGATCAGCACAGTATGATGATATTGCCCTGAGGTGCATCAGGGAGCAGGTGCAGGCAGGGCTGCTTGATGATTTCTCTATTGCCGAGGATGGGTCGCTGCGGCACGGTGCTAGACTGTGCGTTCCGAGTTGGGAGCTTCGGAAGGAGATTCTTCAGGAGGCTCATCGCTCTCAGTACTCTATGCATCCTGGTGCCAATAAGATGTACAGAGATCTGAGGGAGTACGTTTGGTGGTACGACATGAAGCGCGAGGTAGCTCAGTTTGTATCTTGCTGCTTGGTTTGTCAGCAGGTGAAGGCCGAGAGGCAGAGGCCTGGTGGATTGCTACAGCCACTACCCATTACTGAGTGGAAGTGGGAGCACATCACCATGGACTTTGTGTCCGGACTTCCACGATCTCCAGGAGGAAAAGACGCAATTTGGGTCATAGTTGATAGATTGACCAAATCGGCCCACTTTTTGCCTTTCAAGGTGGGATTGTCTACGGAGAGGTTGGCAGAGCTGTATGTTCGTCAGATCGTACGATTGCATCGGGTTCCTGTGAGCATAGTTTCAGATTGGGATAGCCATTTTACTTCCCACTTCTGGAGGAGTTTGCAGGCTAGCTTGGGCACCTCGCTCAAGTTTAGTATCGCTTATCACCCCCAGACAGACGGGCAGTCGGAGAGGACTATCCAGACCTTGGAGGATATGCTTCGCATGTGTGTGCAAGATCTCGGGAGTTCTTGGGAGGATCATCTTCACCTGGTAGAGTTTGCTTACAATAACAGCTACCAGGCCAGTATAGAGATGTCGCCATTCGAGGCTCTATACGGACGGAGATGCCGTACTCCCTTGTCATGGGACGATGTTGGCGAGAGGGTGCTGCTTGGACCGGAGATGGTGGTGGATGCAGCTGAGAAGGTCAGGTTGATTAGAGAAAGACTTCGGGTGGCTCAGGATAGGCAGCGGCATTGGGCCGATAGCCACCGGAGACCGTTAGAGTTCGAGGTTAGTTTCAGTTCCTGCTTGTGGTTGCTTGTGATTTTGTTTGTCCTGTGTGCTGAGTTTGTTCTATGTCTAGGTTGGTGCTTTGGTGTTCCTGAAGATTTCTTCGACACGGGGCACGATTCGCTTTGGCGGGGGCGGAAAGCTTAGTCCGCGCTACATCGGGCCTTTCTCCATCCTTGAGAGGGTCGGTGCAGTGGCTTACCGGCTAGACTTGCCGCCTACGCTAGAGTGGGTACACAACGTGTTCCATGTGTCGTAGCTGAGACGGTACGTGGCGGACCCCAGCCATGTATTGGACCATTCAGCGATCGAGGTGGGCCTACTCTTAACTATCCAGAGCAGCCAGTGGAGATTCTGGATCGTAGGAAGAAGGTGCTCCGAAACCAGGTTATACCCTTGGTTCGCGTTGCATGGAGGCATCACTCTCCAGGTGAGTCTACCTGGAAGAGAGAGGACGACATGCGGGAGCGTTTCCCTTGTCTCTTCGAGCCCTGAGGTATAATTCATGTTTCTGCATTATGATTCAGTGTATGTTTGTTTTAATTTTGAGGACAAAATTTTATTTAAGGTGGATAGATTTGTCACCCCCAGTTTTCATGAACAGGAGTATTTTGGTAATTTTTCACTTTAAAATTATTTTAGAATTATTTATTTATTTATTGTATTATTTTGGGGTTGTTTGAGTTGGGTTCGAATTTCAACTCATTCCGACTTGTATCGGGGACCCGGGGTAGTGTTGACCTTAGCGGGCCTACACACTAGTTAGACATGGCCCATATGTTAGTTATTTTAGTTAGTGACTAGACTAATTATTTTTGGTTAAGAGTAATTTGGATTAGTGGTTTAGGATTGACTAAACTACCCCTGACTTAAGCCCTTACCTATGTAATAGCAAATAGACTAGAGAGGGGCCTTCTTGACTTTTCCCATATAGGACAAAATAGCCTATAGTGGCCGGCCACCTTTAGTTAGGATAGGGATTAGCCACTTCACTTTATTTCCTATTCCATTCTTCCATTCTCTCTCTTGTTCTTCCCCAAATTGATTTGAGAGCAAACCCTAATCAAATCATCCCCAAATCCTTCCATTTCTCCACCAAACCTTCATCCTTCCTTCTCCATTCAATCCAAGGGAAGAGCTCCTCAAGTTTGAGAGGATTCGGAGCTTTTTCGTGTCCGTTTGGGATTCCTACGTGTCGGTGGTATTTCGGGATCGATTCAAGTCACCGGGAGGTATAAATCCTTTCCCTCTCTTATTTCTCTCATGCATTAGATTCATTTTGACCTATAGAAATGATCCGCATGGTTTGGTGCCCATTGGTGTCCATTTCGTGTCCATTTGGACATTTGTAGAGGTGTCCTAGGGGTAGGATCGTGTCCTAATGGAGAAAACTCTATTTGGACACTTGTAGAATTATTGGTATATTGATTTGATGCTATTCTAATATTTATTCCAGATTTTTTATGTGTTTAGATTTGTGGTTTCCATAGTATCATAATGTATTATACTCCTATAATCTATATGTATATATATATGGTTATATATATCATTCTCCTATATATGGTTATATATATATAGGAGAATGATATATGGTTATATATATATATATATATATATATATATATATATATATATATATATATATATATATATATATAACCATATACTCCTATATACTCCTATATATGGTTATATATATATATATATATATATATATATATATATATATATATATATATATATATATATATATATATATATATATATATATATATATAACCATATATAGGAGTATATAGGAGTATATGGTTATATACTCCTATATATATATATAACCATATATGGGAGTATATGGTTATATACTCCTATATATACATATATATATATATATATATATATATATATATATATATATATATATATATATATATATATAAAATATATATATATATATATATATATATATATATATATATATATATATATATATATATATATATATATATATATATATATATATATATATATGTGTGTGTAGGGTGGCGTATATATATATATATATGGATATATGGTTGTGGTGTGTGATACTTGATGTTGGATGGGGGAGAGGCACACAGGTTCGGCCAAGGGTGAGCCATGTGTGTGTGTTTGTGTTTGGTAGAGGGTGTGAAGGAGTGGTGTTTGATTAAATGGATGAGAATGTGAGTGTGGTGAGTAGAGTGGATTGGAGTGAGGAGGAAACCAATCCTTGGCTGTCACTTGTTGTCTCCTTAAACCCACATGACAGTCCTATCTAAACCCCCTCACTTGGCTGTCAAATTTGCCCATGTGCTGTCCAGTTTAGTCCCCACATTGCTGTCCCTTAGAGCCATTAGATGGCTGTCCTATTTGCCATCAAGACAGCCTCTAACACCACCACAAAACCCCCTTCATTCAGTCCAGGTTTCACCATATAGAGGCTGTCCATTTCCCCAAATATTTCAGTCCCATCTAGCCATAGATGGCTGTCCATTTTGACTTCAAACCAAGCCCCAAGTGCTGTCCCCATTTCTCCTGTTTTTTGTCCAGGTTTGCACCCCCCACTTGCAGTCAAGAGCAGTCCCTTACATCCTATATTGGCTGTCACTTGAACCCACATGAACCCCTGTCCTAACAGCCCATTAAACCCCCAAAACAGTCCATGTATTTACACCTAATTGCTGTCCTATATTGCCACAAAATCAGTCCTCTTTAACCCCAAAAATCAGCCCCCATATGACCATATTTCAGTCCACTTTTGCTTCTAAAACCTGTCCACTTTGCAAGCTATGTGTGAGTGAGTGTTTGTGAGGTTGTATGTGTGTATGTGAGGGCCTATGAGTGTAGTTAAGTAACATATAGGATAGCCTATATCTAAACTAATAGGAAACCTATAGGAAAGCCTTAGAGTGTGGTATCATGTGAGATGGTTGTGTAAGAGTGAGTGTGATAGATGTGAGGGTAAATATATGATATGGTTTAGGTAATAGGGTAAACCAATACCCATGTCCTAACATAGCCTAGATACCTAGGCTACCCAAAATTCTTGGTAGGTAAACCTTAGATAGGTTGGTATCTAGCTATCCTAAGGAACCTAGGCTAGTATCTTGGGTATTAGCGGGGTTTCCTTGGGATTGGGCACGGTATCAGGATTTACCTTGGTAGGGTAATGCTAGTTTACCTAAAAAATAGGATATTTGTGTTAGAAGTCTAAGATAGAGTTAGAACTTGATTCCTTTGATTGGTAACGATCAAATATGGTGCTCATAGACTAGTTTTGACGTCGGTTGACCTTTTTGACCAAAAGTCAACAAAAGTCAACCGAGAGTCAAACGTAGCATTTAAGCGACCAGATTTGACCGAAACCAAACCAGAGTTGACCAGTTGATCAAAAGTCAACAGTTGGTCAATATTAGACTAGTTTAACCTAGGATTGACCTAGAGTTGACCATAGTTGACTTTTTGACCAAAAGTCAACTGTAAGTCAACCCTTGACCCCGTTTGACCTAGTTTGACTTGGATTGACTCCTAGTGACCTAGGATGACCTAGTATGAACCAGTATGACCTAGTATGACCAGCTTGACCTAGATTGACCTTGTTTTGACTTAGACTTGCATTCATGGCTTATATTAGTTTCCTTTCTCAGTATTAAGCCCTATTTGACTCATAGTATCTTATTTTAGGTCTGTGATCACTCTGAGCGTCTGTTCACCCTATCAGCTCAGGACCACAGGCGAGTACATTCACTGATAGTTTTTATTGTCTTGATATCTAGTATATCCGATTTTGTCGTAGTGTTTTACATGATTCCTGACACGACGTTTCATGGACTAGTATATGTCGGATCCTGTCATGAGATATTATTCCTAGACTCCCTTGGTATATGAGTATGTGATATTTCTATGTTCCTGTACTTATATAGACACTGATTTGGGAGTGGGCTGGCCCCCTGCTCTCGAACCCCGTGTCATGACGTGCCATGTCCGGATCCGTGATACTATTCGAGGATGGAGGAATTATTAGGGGTTATGTGATCAAAGCCTTCATGTAACTATATTTTGCTAGCGCCACCCTCACCTCACGTAGGGTGTAGCAGACGCCCCATTACCAGTTATCCAGGTTGGACAGCATGACTCTCCATTGAGAACACCGCGGATTGCCGGGCCAAGTGGATAACCATCTCTTGCTTCCCTAGCCGATCACATATCGCTCTAATAGTTCAAATCACCTTTTATATTTATTAGTGTATCCTATATTCCAGTTCAGCTTTATTTTCTGTACTTCTCACCATGCTATGATTTCTATTTCTCACATGCTCTATCTGTCTTTTATACTGTACCATGATTTGAGATCAAGTTCTGTTTGAAAGAAGGGTTACAACTCTGGTCCTTGTTTGGTTCAGGGGTTGTAACTCGGCTTTCAAATGGTTCCCAAGTCGCCTATATCTTTTGTCTTGTATTTTATTCTTGCTGTCTCTTATAGTATTTCTCAATTCATATGGAACTGCTGTTGGTGTTTGTACTTGCTCATTTTCCTGACAGGATACGTTGACAAATTTTATAGATGATTCAGAGGCTGATTGCCCGACTTACTATGGGGTTGAGTCTGATGGACTAGATTTAGACCATAGCTTGTTGGTAGAGCCACTAGACTTTGCTCACCCTGAGTAGCATAGTTTAGTTAGGTTTGCCTGGCCTGCGAGCCAGCTAGTACATTTCAGTTTTGTAGTATCTATTACTTATATTCTTCGAGACTTGGATGTTTATGTTTAGCTCTGACTTGTGGATTTTGGACTCATTTCCTGTTTTATCTATCACATCTCTTTTCCATTGCTATGTGATTGAGACTGTATTGCTATGTCACCTCCATTCGGAGTGTATATACTGTACAGGTACATTTATCTATTTTAGTCGTAGTATTTTCAGACCCTATATACAGCGTTCTACCGCCGATACTGCGGCGTAGGCTGGACGTAACCACGTGCTCGTGCCCCTCTTCAGGGTGCGGGTCGTGACAGCTGTGCCTCGCTATCAAGACTTATCCATGCTACCGCCTTGCGATCTTTCTGCTCGACTCATAAACCAACTTAGACAAGACTTGACAAACCTAGTGTCAATTCCTTGAACATCCTGACGCCAAGTATCGCACGAAGCACGGTGCCTATGCTGCAGCCCAATCTTAGGCCCAGACCTTGTGTTACCGACTAGACAAACATTTAATTTCTAGACTCAAATCCAAAGGCATACACGCAGTTTTGCCGCTATTCTGCCGACCCATCTACGTGAGTGGTCACTAGCAATGTCAGGCTATCTTGGACTCGGCTCGAGATATCGGCTCGTCCCTCCATGGGTAGCTAGCCCAGGAAGTGCCAAGTATCTCCATGCGGTTATCCAGCATCCTACCTTGAGCCGCCTCGCTCCTCCCGGGCCGACATGATCTCGGTGCCCCAGCGATCACTCGAAGAGACTTCACTTGTCGACAAGTTGTCCAATGACCATGCATACTCAACTCGATCTACCAAGTCTTTTCCTAATATGACCATGCTTTTCCAACTTCCTATCGAGACTCCCAAGTAGTGGGACCGATCTCGTGTGCGAGACTTATCGAGACTCCCAAGTAGCGGGATCGATCTCGTGTGCGGGACTTATCGAGACTTAACGAGACTCCCAAGTAGCGGGACCGATCTCGTGTGCGGGACTTAACGAGACTCCCAAGTAGCGGGACCGATCTCATGTGTTTTTTTGATCGTGGCATGCTTTTCACTAAACCCACCGTAGCTCATGCTTTAGACAGACCTAGTTCTATAGACGACGCTATCGCTCAAGTCATATACTTTATACGACGAGCCTTGTTCTCAAGGGACTACGCGACTTGACAACCGCAGATAGAGCGGGACAGTGCTAGAACTGGCTTCGATAGCCCAGCATAACTCTGGTCTAACTTATTCGGACAGCGACTCGACGAGCAAAGGCTACGCCGAGCTCCGCGTCGAAAAAACGTGCTACGCACGGGGTCGACTTGAACAACCAACTCTTGGGTGCCTATACTTAAGCCAACAAGCCGTGCAATACGACTTTAACTCGCGAGACGTACGAAGGCTGTGCCAAGCCTTGGACGACGGGACCATACATGCATTTTCAAGCATTCATGCGGACGACGCCTATGACTTAGGCTAACTCGAGCGTTGGGACAAAACGACGGGACCGTGCATGCTTTATCAAGCATTCACGCAGGCAACGCCTATGACTTAGGCCAACACAAGCGTTGGGGCAAAACGACGGGACAGTGCATGCTTTATCAAGCATTCATGCAGGCGACACCTATGACTTAGGCTTATTCGAGTGTCGGGGCAACTTAGCAACTTAGGCCAATTTCCTTCTCCCAAGGCACGAGAACGAAGGATCGAGTGTCATTTGAAAGCACGCTGAGCCGAGTTCTAAGCAGACCGTGGGACCATTTTCCATGTTCTAAGACATTTTGACGGGTCGGGATTATTCCCTTAGCTATGTGGATGAGTCTCTTTTATTAACAATCCTAACTTGTGCAAGTTGAAAATATGTGAGTTATTAAGTGAAGGCTAAGATGAGGCGAGTTCACCAAAACTACCCCACCTGTGCGAGGAGTCGCCTCGACCGAGCGAGCCTTCGAGCAGCCGTTACAAGGCTAAGACCGAACGTCGTCGGTGTTTCAATTCCTCCGATTGACTTTGCGGGACGGGGTACTACATCATACACCACTCAGAACAAGTCTCGTCCTCGAGACTTTCCTGAAGGCAAGCCATCCTACCATTCCTATGGCCAAGACTTAACCATGTCTAGACACGAAACTATAACAGTCGTACGGGGCACGCCATAATTTATCGTATACACTCCGCCTATGCGTTCTTTTGGTTTCGAGCCACGCTCGTACTAGCGTCAATCCTTTCCTTTATTACGAGTTCAAGTCCTCGACACTCTTCCATTCCTCAAGTCTCGTTTGAATTCAACGAATCACTTGGTTGGATCGTACACGCATTCCAGGCGTCCCCAAAATATATGTATTCGGACAAGCCGCATGATAGAGAATTCATCATTCTCACTCGAGTCGCATCGTGCACATACTCAAGCGTCCCTAAAATATATGCATGTCAGCTGAATCTCGTGAGGGGTATTCCTATACTCATGATTCACACTATCCATCCATGCCATGCCAATCCTCAAGATCAATCTTTCGATTGCTAACTATTAAAACAGGACATCTCGCCTAACCGCTAGGCCATCTTTTCGAGGCTAAGTCAATGTCAGGATTGGAATCATAGTTTCCCAACAATAATGCCAACACTGACCCCATTCCTAGGGTCAAACCAAAGTTGGTAGTACGAGATTTTTCTACCCAAGCTCGCGTCACTCAGATTTCTAAACATCGAGCACGATCACCTATTCGTATCAATGCATTCGTTGTGCGTATTCGAATCTATTCAAATCACCAATTCTAACCAATTCATGTATTCGATCACGAGGTCGTCTAGCTTTGACAATAAGTTGCGTCCCAATCTCATGCGAGTCCGATTATCCACGGTGGTTCATGAATCACCACGCAACGCTCCCGCAGAATAATCATTCTCATCGGGGCGTAACTTTTGCTTGCGTCTAGACTAATTCATTCTCGATATGCGGATTGGACCTACGCAATCCTCAAATTCGACCGTCACGTACGCTAAGTCATTCTCGAGTACACCTTTGCGTCAAACCACAAGTCGAAGCACACAAATTGCCATGCCATGCTAGTTCAATCACCCCCGCTGTATGAATCAACATACCAGCGCTCACACGGAGTCATTGCCCTAATCGGCATGACGCATGTGTGAGGCTGGAGTTGCGCTCGCATAAGACAAGAATGTCAACATTGTGGTTATCGACGAAGCAAATCCAAATATTTTGTTTTTGTCTAAGCCAATATCTCAATTCGATAGTCTGTTCGTCATTCGTTCAACTAGAAAACCCTCGAGCCATGTTTATCTTTTCCTCGACACATTTCAACATCCCGAGTATAGCATCCATCGGAACAATGACATTTGTACGATCGTCATTCGCCGAGTCAGAGTACTCCCGAGTTATCACATATCGATCTTTGATACGCCTCAATATCATCGACGATATGCGTAACCTGACGATCTTTCTTTGCAACCAATTTCGAGTCGTGCGACTGATGCTATTGTCTGAACTGGATATGCCACAATTCCTCGATATTCAAGATCAAGTTCGATCGTTATTCTTCAAGCTAGTTTCAATATCGTTGTCCAAAACTCAAGTCACATTTCATTTGAATCAATCCAAAATCGCACGGGTGATTTACTAGATTTATTCGATCAAGACATTCACTTTCTTCATCGTTCTGAATCGTTTTCTAACTCGCATTGTCCATTGACATGTTGTCCGAACGACATCTCGTTCGGGACATTCGAAGTCACGACCAACTAAGTGTGACGCATTTTAAGGCTTTGCACGATCGCATCGCCTCGCCGACATACTCGCCGTTACTCGTAATCCTCAATTTTGCTTGAATAATTACCAAGAAAATCCATATACCACTCAGGATTTGAGCCATCCGATCTAGTCCTCAATCACGTTCGCGTCGTTCATTAAGACATCCTTCAGATTCGTTCGACGAATCTCTAGCATAATCGCTCACGTCGTCTCGATGTACTAAGTCGTTCATACTATATCCTCAAAATCCAAATCCAGTCTTTCGCGTACGCCTAAGCGTCAGTCCGATAGCGTTCCTATCGATATACACTCTAAGTGTATATCCGTTCCGACCGAGTGGTACTTAATATCACTCGCAACTCGTTTGTACCAAAAGGTCGAGGTGCGCGACACGCGGCACAACTTAGCCAAAAGGTCGTGTGCATAGCCATCCCGTGTGGACAATACTTCGAGTTTGCACGCTCAATTGCTAGGGTCAACGTAGGACTAGTTAAACACGCACGCAACTTTGCTAACTTTAGCACGTGTTTTCATTCAAGTCAAGTTGACACCGTTCGGCACAAAGTCCTTCGCTTATCGATGCGTTTTGGCAATGGCCTACCGATGCGTTCGAGTGAACGCTTGCACGAGCTTTTGAAAATATTTAGACTTGTTGTATGGACATGCCGAGGGACATTCGAGAGGGACCGCATACTTATTTTCCAACAACGAGCTTTCAAAACTGAGAAATCGACATGAAGTCCAAGGACGTAAAGCCGTGCTCTGATACCATTATGTCACGTCCCGCTCCCGTAGGAGCGATCGTCCTCGCTAAGGCGTGATGCCGCACGAGCCTTGTTCTCAAGGGACTACACGACTTGACAATCGCAGATAGAGCGGGACAGTACTAGAACTGGCTTCGATAGCCCAGCATAACTCTTGTCTAACTTATTCGGGCAGCGACACGACGAGCAAAGACTACGCCGAGATCCGCGTCGAGGGAACGTGCTATGCACGAGGTCGAATTGAACAACCAACTCTTGGGTGCCTAGACTTAAGCCAACAAGCCGTGCAATACGACTTTAACTTGCGGAACGTACGAAGGCTGTACCAAGCCTTGGGCGACGGGACCGTGCATACATTTTCAAGCATTCACGCGGACGACGCCTATGACTTAGGCTAACTCGAGCATTGGGACAAAACGACGGAACCGTGCATGCTTTATCAAGCATTCACGCAGGCAACGCCTATGACTTAGGCCAACACAAGCGTTGGGGCAAAACGATGGGACAGTGCATGCTTTATCAAGCATTCGTGCGGGCGACGCCTATGACTTAGGTTTATTGAAGTGTCGGGGCAACTTAGGCCAATTTTTTTCTCCCAAGCCACGGGAACGAAGGATCGAGTGTCATTTGAAAGCACGCTGAGCCGACTTCTAAGCAGACCTTGGGACCATTTTCCATGTTCTATGACATTCCGACGGGTCGGGATTATTCCCTTAGCTATATGGATGCGTCTCTTTTATTAACAATCCTAACTTGTGCAAGTTGAAAACATGTGAGTTATTAAGTGAAGGCTAAGATGAGGCGAGTTCACCGAAACTACCCCACCTGTGCGAGGAGTCGCCTCGACCGAACGAGCCTTCGAGCAGCTGTTGCAAGGCTAAGACCGAACGCCGTCGGCGTTTCAATTCCTCCGATTGACTTTGCAGGACGGGGCACTACATGATCTTTCCACCACCTATTGCTCCCTTAAGGAGATCTTCTCGCATCAATACGGGTAAGGCTCCTAGTCGTTTTGATGATTATGAACATGATATTGCCAACTACCTGTTTTATTCTAACATTTCTTCGAATTATCTAGCCTTCATTGCATCATTAGACTCTACTTCGTTGCCCAAATGTTGGCAGGAAGCAAAGAAAGATCCAAGGTGGAAAGCTGCAATGATGGAAGAACTTGGGGCACTGGAAAAAAAATAAGACGTGGGAGCTGGTTCCATTATCCAAAGGAAAGAAAACTGTGGGATACAAATGGGTGTATACAGTAAAGGAGACATCAGAAGGAAAAGTGGAACGTTACAAGGCAAGGTTGGTTGCAAAAGGATACACACAATCATATGGCATCGATTATGATGAGACGTTTGCTCCAGTAGCGAAAATGAGCACCGTAAGAACTCTGGTCTCCATTGCAGCAAACTATGGGTGGAAGCTATACCAGTTAGATGTGAAGAATGTCTTTCTCCATGGGGACCTACAAAAAGAAGTGTACATAGAACTCCCGCCAGGGTGCTACGCTACAGAATCAGACGGAGGGACATCGCATGAAAAAGTGTGCAAACTAAAGAAGTCGCTATATGGACTCAAGCAATCTTCTCGAGCCTGATTTGACAAATTCAGAAAGGCTGTTACAGGCATGGGATACCATCAAGCAAATGCGGATCATACGATCTTTCTTCAGCATGCAAGAGGCCACATCACTATACTTGTTGTATACGTGGATGATATAGTAATCACAGGTAATGATGAAGTCGAGATCGCTAAGCTGAAGTCAAAACTCGCGAAGGAGTTTGAGGTGAAGGATTTAGGAGCGATGAGGTACTTTCTAGGTATCGAGGTGTGTGAAGGTGAACAATGAATTGTTCTCTCAATGAGAAAATACGTACTAGATCTGCTGAAGGAGACAGAGATGCTGGGATGCAAAGCAGCAGTCACTCCAATTGACCAGAAGTGCAAGTTGGGAGCAGAAGCAGGAGAGCCAGTTGATCGTGAAAGATATCAACGACTTGTAGGAAGATTGATTTATCTGGGACACACTCGCCCTGATATCTCATTTGCGGTGAGTGTAGTAAGTCGCTACATGCATGATCCAAGAATGGATCATATGGATGCAGTATTTCAGACTTTGAGATATCTGAAAGGGACGCCGGGGAAAGGGCTATGGTTCAAGAAGAATGGATGTATAGAAGTTGAGGGATACTGTGATGCAGACTGGGCGAGCTGCATAGACGATAGAAGGTCTACCACGGGATATTGTGTCTTTGTAGGAGGAAACTTGATTTCATGGTGTCACGCCCCAGAACCAGAATACTGGAGAGCGGGGGCAGACATAGCCAGCTACGTATATTGAAATGGATTCCATCTCGCTATACGGTCACGGCTGTCTAGATACATGAGGGTTTACTACAAGCCAACAGTCTCTTAAGGTCATGAACAAGCCTAGTGTCTCAATCACAAGCAAGTAAGTAAATGTTACAAGATGTATCATCATTAAATATACAATAGTAAGGCGTCCCAAACATTACATATTCAGCTGATCATGAAGCTAGTCGTTACAAAATGTTAGGACTAGCAAGAGTTTAGTCATACATGATCAACCCTAGGATCTGTCAATCATGTTACAGCCCGTAGGCAGACAGTAAGTAAATGCAATCGAGCTAAACAGGTGCTCGTCGGCTACACGCCTCAAAAGAATATTTTTTTACAATAGAGTGGAAGAGCCAAAAATAACCCACTCGTTGCCAGGGTTCCGTCTAGTGGCCACCATCTGGCTGGAAGGTCGGTAGATCCTCTGGAGCTGCTCCGAAATCTGGCCACACAAAACCAGCTGGGTCAGACCCCAGAAAGAGCAAGTGCCACAAAGGAGGCTTCACTTAAGAACCAAAACCAGCAATCAGCACAAAATATAAATAAAAGTAAGAACTGGAAATAAGGAAATACACCAGGATGATATACGACGAGATAACCATGGAACTATTCAGATAACCAGGTTACAACCCGTAAACCAAACAAGGACCGGGGTTGTAACCCTTCGTCTGAACAGAACTTGGAATTCTCACCATTTATCGGTAAAATAAATACAAGCATTCTGGTCATTCAATGATCTGGAACAGGATCGGGGCAAGACTAGACTGGTTAGACTCCATCCAATCATTTCACGGCCAAGCAAGAATTAAGGCTTGATACTTTAACTAACTAGGGTTGTCACAGGCCTAATTACTAACAAGATGCAGTGAGATTATTCCACAGCCACAAGCCCTGCAGACCATCCAAGTCACCCGGGTTAAAAGATTATAGTTGAATTCAGGTGGGTACATCGTCCAGGAAACGAATGTACCCTTAGGTAGCTTGAAGGGTGCAACACATGACAGTGTGCTGGAAATGTGCCCTACTCGACGGCAGGCTACAGATTCCAAGGCGTGCCCAGGTAACGGGATTGCCTGTAGCTGGGAAATCTCGTCATGACTAATGTATTAATCTAGTTATTAGCCTTAGTCCGTTTTAGTAGGTACTCCTGACCGTGGTACTCAGGAGTCCCCTCCTAGACATGATGCAAGACAGGACTGGATCATTTGTACAAGCACAATCGTCCACGGTGTCCAGGTTATTTATACAGGTCATGTCATGTCAGGTAGCCGTCGCAACAGCTATTCGAGATAATCATGTCAGGTCATCATGCCAGTGTACTTGTCAGGAGTACGCTACGACGGGCCACTATCAGGTCATGTCAGGTTATTATGTCAGGAGTGCACCACTACGGGTCACTATCATGTCGTACTCAATTATCAATTACAAACATATCAAGTAAATTCGTGATTATCAAGTTCAGGACAAAAAGGCGTAAGGATATAAAATGGACGTTAAATATCTAATAAAATATTAATATACAGGACTATAGATGACCCAGGGTAATCAGGCTGCGCTCAAGTCAGGCTACGCTCAGGTCAGGCTACGCTCAGGTCAAGCTACGCTCAGGCCAGGCTACGCTCAAGCCAGGCTACGCTCAGGCCAGGCTACGCTCAGGCCAGGCTACGCTCAGGCCAGGCTACGCTCAAGCCAGGCTACGCTTAGGCCAGGCTACGCTCAAGTCAGCGTATGCAAGACATACGCTTCCAAATAGGCAGCATATGTACTCCATACGACTCCTTGTCACCCAAGTCAGCGTATGCAAGACATACGCTTCCAAAAAGGCAGCGTATGTACTCCATACGACTCCTTGTCACCCAAGTCAGCGTATGCAAGACATACGCTTCCAAAAGGCAGCGTATGGACTCCATACGACTCCTTGTCACCCAAGTCAGCGTATGAAAGACATACGCCTCCAAAAGGCAGCGTATGAGGTCCATACGACCCCTTGTCAACCAAGTCAGCGTATGCAAGACATACGCCTCCAAAAGGTAGCGTATGAGGTCCATACGACTCCTTGTCACCCAAGTCAACGTATGAAAGACATACGCCTCCAAAAGATAGCGTATGAGTCAGACTGCGCTGCGCTAGAGAGCGCGCACAACTCAGTGGCACAAGCTAAAAAGCTCGCGCACTGCTCACTGTCTTCTCCAAATCAGCAAGAACTCTATGGTTTGAACCCAAAGCTTCAAAGTCCACAACTTGGTCAAAATAAGTCTAAATCCAACTTTCCAAAGGTCAAAATTGGGTAGAATAAAATTCTCTACAACATGAAACCATCAAAACTTGAAAACAAAGAAGTTTGATAGATCAAAACCACCAAAATCCGAAAATAACTAAATTCTAGATCTACAAAAATTAGAGCCTCAAAATGGAAAATGACAAGTTCTAATGTGTCTTAGAAACACGAGGAGAAGCTAATGGAACAATAAAAATGGGCTCTCTTGTGGAAGCAAGATGCACTTGCCTAGACCTCTCTCTTCTCTCTCGGGTAGGTGAAGGGAGTAAATGGAAGAAGAAGAGATGATAAATGAAGAGAGAGAAAGGAGAAGGGGTAATAAATATGAATGGTGGTGGTAGGTAGGGGGTTCACCCCTTGGTTCATGATGAACCAAGAGCAATCCCAAACCGAACCAAGCAAACCCAAACCAAGAATAAACCAAGCCCAAGGAGGAAATTAAGCAAGAAAATCATGCAATACAAGAATAAATACGTACACGTATTCCAGAAATACGTAATACGAACCACAGGCATTACAACTCTACCCACCTTAAAAGAATTTCGTCCTCGAAATTTAATCAAGAGGCTAGAGGAGTAATGACAAGCTACATTAATCACATGCAAGCTATAACTAGGCAGACAATCACTCATTCAAGCAAGAAATCGAAGGCATGAGGCATAAGAAAGACATTATACCTCACGAGTCAAACAAGTCGGGATATCGCGATCGGATATCATCCTCACGCTCCCACGTTGACTCACCCAAAGAGCGATGAACTCAAGCAACACGAACTAAACTAATAGTCTTGCGCTTGAGGTCTCTCTCTTTGGTCAAACAGGGACACGGGCCTCTCCTCATACGAAAAGGTTGGTACCAATAACCATTTTCGAATGATCTAGGACATGGCTCGGGCCCGGGATATACCGTTGTAATTAGGATACATGAAACATGACATGTGTCCCGTATAACGACGGCAGAAAGCAAGACAATAGGACACAGATACCTCTCTGCCGATTCTGAGTCTGAGCTTGGACCAGGACATACCGTTGGGGTTCCTGCTGCTGGAATACTTGGGTCTGAGGTGGCAATGGCCTCGGGGGCTGGTACTGCTGTTGTTGCTGTACTGGTGCTGGTGCTGGTGCTTGTCCCCTTACCGAGGCACTAGAGAAGGTCGATGATGAACTGGCCCTATTCGGACAGGACCCTATCTTGTGGTCCGGTGCCCCACAAGCCAAACACAATCCCTGTGCTCTGCGACACTCCGAAACAACGTGTCCGGGCTTTCCACAATAAGTTTAGCCCATTGCGGAAGACTGCTTCTGCCTCTGTTACGGAGGGGACGTCGGGACTGAATGCTGAACCGACGTTACTGAGGCCGCCTGCCTCGGAGTTCCAATTGTCAAAGCCCTGACTGTTGGGGCTGGTGCTGTCGACTGGGTCATCTGGCCGTGAGATCGCTTCCGACCTCCGGTCCTGTCCACGATCCTGTGGGAGGTATGCTCGTGCCTCCTAGCTGCCCTCAATACTGCATCAAAAGTCTGATGCTCAACTGCTCCACTGCCAACAAAATTTTGAGGTGGAGCCCTTGCTGGAACCGTGGGCTCTGTCAAACTCGGTCGCCACCAAGGTAGGAGCAAACCGACTGAGTCTGGAAAACTCGGTCGCATATTCGTCGACCGTCCTGCCTTCTTGCTTCAGATTGGTGAACTTGGTCTGTAGATCGTACCGAGCCACCGCATCGAAGTACTTAGTCTGGAATCTCTCTCTGAATAGTGCCCATGGAATAGGGGCCACTAATCGCACGGCCTGTGCTGCCCACCAGCTGCGGGCAAGATCCAATAACTGTAGACGCACCACGGCCACCTTCTCGTCTTCTGGGGTTCTGGCTGCCTCTAGAATGACTTCAGTATCCTGGAGCCACGTGTCAGCAGCAATAGCATCTTCGCTACCATCGAAGAAGGGAGGGTTCAAGCGCTTGAAACTGTTCGCTGCACTGTTCCTTGGATGACCGCCTCTGTTCAGAGCATCTTCCACTGCCTGGTGCAAGGCATCGCCTCTACGATCCTGGGAAGCTAACAATGATCTGATGAGACCCACCAAAGTGCCATCATCAGGATCTGCAGGCTGGACTGGCTGAACTGGTGGCTCTCCTCCAGTAGGTACGACTCGGGAGGCTGCTCCTGAGTGCTGGGCCTGATCTTCTAGTTGCTGCTGGTCCACGGAAGGTGATCCGCCTTGCTGATCGGCAGGTCCACGAACAATGTCGCTGAAGAAGACGACATAGGAAACAATAAGGAAGGACCAGAACAGATCAACGATACAAGCATATGATCAGGACAAGGATCCAGGAATTCAGAAGATACGAGCAGAGATCAAGGACGAATACTGATTGAGACATCTATTCGGTAAACTCTCACATATTTTGATTTACAAGACCTGCAGGGGCCACCACTTAAACCATGTCACGCCCCAGAACCAGAATACTGGAGAGCGGGGGCAGACATAGCCAGCTACGTATATTGAAATGGATTCCATCTCGCTATACGGTCACGGCTGTCTAGATACATGAGGGTTTACTACAAGCCAACAGTCTCTTAAGGTCATGAACAAGCCTAGTGTCTCAATCACAAGCAAGTAAGTAAATGTTACAAGATGTATGATCATTAAATATACAATAGTAAGGCGTCCCAAACATTACATATTCAGCTGATCATGAAGCTAGTCGTTACAAAATGTTAGGACTAGCAAGAGTTTAGTCATACATGATCAACCCTAGGATCTGTCAATCATGTTACAGCCCGTAGGCAGACAGTAAGTAAATGCAATCGAGCTAAACAGGTGCTCGTCGGCTAAACGCCTCAAAAGAATATTTTTTTACAATAGAGTGGGAGAGCCAAAAATAATCCACTCGTTGCCAGGGTTCCGTCTAGTGGCCACCATCTGGCTGGAAGGTCGGTAGATCCTCTGGAGCTGCTCCGAAATCTGGCCACACAAAACCAGCTGGGTCAGACCCCAGAAAGAGCAAGTGCCACAAAGGAGGCTTCACTTAAGAACCAAAACCAGCAATCAGCACAAAATATAAATAAAAGTAAGAACTGGAAATAAGGAAATACACCAGGATGATATACGACGAGATAACCATGGAACTATTCAGATAACCAGGTTACAACCCGTAAACCAAACAAGGACCGGGGTTGTAACCCTTCGTCTGAACAGAACTTGGAATTCTCACCATTTATCGATAAAATAAATACAAGCATTCTGGTCATTCAATGATCTGGAACAGGATCGGGGCAAGACTAGACTGGTTAGACTCCATCCAATCATTTCACGGCCAAGCAAGAATTAAGGCTTGATACTTTAACTAACTAGGGTTGTCACAGGCCTAATTACTAACAAGATGCAGTGAGATTATTCCACAGCCACAAGCCCTGCAGACCATCCAGGTCACCCGGGTTAAAAGATTAGAGTTGAATTCAGGTGGGTACATCGTCCAGGAAACGAATGTACCCTTAGGTAGCTTGAAGGGTGCAACACATGACAGTGTGCTGGAAATGTGCCCTACTCGACGGCAGGCTACAGATCCCAAGGCGTGCCCAGGTAACGGGATTGCATGTAGCTGGAAAATCTCGTCATGACTAATGTATTAATCTAGTTATTAGCCTTAGTCTGTTTTAGTAGGTACTCCTGACCGTGGTACTCAGGAGTCCCCTCCTAGACATGATGCAAGACAGGACTGTATCATTTGTACAAGCACAATCGTCCACGGTGTCCAGGTTATTTATACAGGTCATGTCATGTCAGGTAGCCGTCGTAACAGCTATTCGAGATAATCATGTCAGGTCATCATGCCAGTGTGCTTGTCAGGAGTGCGCCACGACGGGCCACTATCAGGTCATGTCAGGTTATTATGTCAGGAGTGCACCACTACGGGTCACTATCATGTCGTGCTCAATTATCAATTACAAACATATCAAGTAAATTCGTGATTATCAAGTTCAGGACAAAAAGGCGTAAGGATATAAAATAGACGTTAAATATCTAATAAAATATTAATATACAGGGCTATAGAAGACCCAGGGTAATCAGGCTGCGCTCAAGTCAGGCTACGCTCAGGTCAAGCTACGCTCGGGCCAGGCTACGCTCAAGCCAGGCTACGCTCAGGCCAGGCTACGCTCAGGCCAGGCTACGCTCAGGCCAGGCTACGCTCAAGCCAGACTACGCTTAGGCCAGGCTACGCTCAAGTCAGCGTATGTACTCCATACGACTCCTTGTCACCCAAGTCAGCGTATGCAAGACATACGCTTCCAAAAGGCAGCGTATGGACTCCATACGACTCCTTGTCACCCAAGTCAGCGTATGAAAGACATACGCCTCCAAATGGCAGCGTATGAGGTCCATACGACTCCTTGTCACCCAAGTCAGCGTATGCAAGACATACGCCTCCAAAAGGCAGCGTATGAGGTCCATACGACTCCTTGTCACCCAAGTCAGCGTATGAAAGACATACGCCTCCAAAAGGCAGCGTATGAGTCGGACTGCGCTGCGCTAAAGAGCGCGCACAACTCAGTGGCACAAGCTAAAAAGCTCGCGCACTGCTCACTGTCTTCTCCAAATCAGCAAGAACTCCATGGTTTGAACCCAAAGCTTCAAAGTCCACAACGTGGTCAAAATAAGTCCAAATCCAACTTTCCAAAGGTCAAAATTGGGTAGAATAAAATTCTCTACAACATGAAACCATCAAAACTTAAAACAAAGAAGTTTGATAGATCAAAACCACCAAAATCCGAAAATAACTAAATTCTAGATCTACAAAAATTAGAGCCTCAAAATGGAAAATGACAAGTTCTAATGTGTCTTAGAAACACGAGGAGAAGCTAATGGAATAATAAAAATGGGCTCTCTTGTGGAAGCAAGATGCACTTGCCTAGACCTCTCTCTTCTCTCTCGGGTAGGTGAAGGGAGTAAATGGAAGAAGAAGAGATGATAAATGAAGAGAGAGAAAGGAGAAGGGGTAATAAATATGAATGGTGGTGGTAGGTAGGGGGTTCACCCCTTGGTTCATGATGAACCAAGAGCAATCCCAAACCGAACCAAGCAAACCCAAACCAAGAATAAACCAAGCCCAAGGAGGAAATTAAGCAAGGAAATCATGCAATACAAGAATAAATACGTACACGTATTCCAGAAATACGTAATACGAACCACAGGCATTACACATGGAGAAGGAAGAAACAGTCAGTGGTAGCACGGTCTACAGCTGAAGCAGAATACAGAGCAATTGCTTTAGGAGTGTCGGAGTTGCTGTGGGTGAAAGCGTTGCTGACAGAGTTGAAGCTGGACAAGGGAGCACCGTTACGTCTTCTGAGCGATAGTCAAGCTGCAATAAGTATAGCTAACAATCCAGTTCAGCAAGACAGAACGAAGTACATTGAGATCGATCGATTCTTCATCAAAGAGAAGCTGGAACAAGGGACACTGAAGATTGATCATGTTCGCTCAGAAGAACAAGTGGCAGACTGTCTGACTAAGGGTCTTAGTTCATTAAGTCTGTCGAAGCTATGTAACAAGATGGGAATGATTAATATCTATCGCCCATCTTGAGGGGGAGTGTTGAGAACTAATAAGGGACTTAGTCCCACATTGAAAAATGTAGTATGAAGAGGAGCTCGACTCCCTATAAGTAGTGGAGTAACCAATCAATAAAATATACAACAATTATTCTCTACAGTATCTAACAACATAGACAAAGCCAAAGGATTTTTCTCTACTTATTTTCTCATTTTCAGGCTAATTGCATGCATTTTTTTTTTTTTTTACCTATTTTGGTACTTGAACTCAATTTTTTAGTTATCTTGATAACTCTTGAATTCAGAAGAAAAAAAAACTGTTCCGAAGCCAGATGCATTCTGTTTCAGTTCAACCATCAGGTTAGAGGTTACAATTGAACATACGTTGAGGCTATGATAGGCAACACTAGTTCAGCTACCATTTACTTCAGGTTTTCTGATTAGCAACTATCAGAAGTGCCATAATCTAATGGAAAATCCAGTCACCCATAGCTTAATTTTGATACATGACTTTGTTGATATTTTACTTTTGGTTTTCCCTTTCCCTTTTTTTAAAGGATTTACCCTTGGTTAGAGGGAGCCCTTCCAGAAACTCTCTAGGGCGCAATAAAAGATTGGATCGAAGAGGAGGGGGTTTGGAAATAGTTTTCAACCAGCAAATGAAGTGTTATAACCTCATTAGCTGCGTCATTGCACCAACCGCAAAGATATCCTAATATATTTTTTTCTTCCCTTCTATTTTTGTTCCTTTTTATCTGCTATTAATTGATCATCATAATCCAAAAAGATGAACTAGAGATATGTAATATATCATCACCAACCAAATTTGAGGTTTACCAGTACTAACTAACAGATATTGTTCTGAAATTGTTACACAAGCAAATTAAAACACGTATCAGTGTATCACTAATGACACGTCTCAGCAAACTAATACAAAAGGAATATTGACTTCAGGTGTGCAATTATTTCTTTCAATGCCTGGTCGCCTTCATTATCCCTAGGCCACGACACTTGTCAAACATGATATCAGTAGTAGCTCAACCAAATTAGTAAAGTAGGACAATATGCGAACAGAAAAAAAAAAAAAAAGGATCAAACATTCTACAAGCTCGGTTCACCTACACATTTTGTCTCAATCTGCAACATGTTAAACCTAATTCTTGCACTCAACCATCGGATTTGGACCACCTTTGTTGTTAGGAACTCCATCTGCCTATGGCTCAAGACAAAACACCTTCCAATCATATCAACATACGAACCAGTAACAGTAGGGATAGTTGGGTCACCTACAACAATGTCCAGTTCTTCACTCCACTTCTCACATGTACCTATAAATAATAAGACCTGTTCTCAGTACCCAGCCTCAATCAAGTTCAAAGCATTAGCTAACAGGAGCCTCCCATACTCTTAATTAGCAATTCACCTGAAGTTCACAACATGGCTCGAGGAGCGTACAGTATGGGTCTAACCCTCATCCTCTTGGCCATGATGTGCGCGACGCCATTGGCTCAGCCGAGCTGCGCACCAACGATAACGAGCCTGGCTCCTTGCCTCGGCTTCATCACCGGTAACTCGTCATCAACAAGCCCTTCCTCCGCGTGCTGCACCCAGCTCGCCAGCATCATCCAGACGCAAACCCCAGTGCCTCTGCACCGTCCTCAACGGCGCCCCTCAGCTGCCGTTCGTCGTGAACCAGACCCGGGCTCTGACCCTCCCCGGCGCTTGCAAGATCCAGACCACGCCCCTTAGCCCCTGTAACGGTACGCTAGCAACACTGACTTTGTCTATCAGATGTGATCCCGTTTGGTTCACTGTAATGTAATCGTAATCGTAATGTAATCAAATGAAAAAAATATTTGATTATATTGCTATTACGATTACTTACAGTGTACCAAACGAGGTTAGGCCCCGAGTTTGAGACTGAATCAAAAATTATGTTTCTTGCAGCAGCTGCATCAGGACAGCTGCCTCCGGCAGCAGCAGGATCGCCTATCGGAGCCCCAGCACCAGCACCAGAACCGGAACCGGCTTCTCCATCCACGCCGTCAGAATCCATCGCTCCTTCACCGACTTTTCCGTCCACGCCATCAGACGCGACTCCGACCAGCCCATCAACCCCAACGGTCCCGAGCGATGCTTCTCCCACCGCCTCGGCGACTCCTGTTCCACAAGCTCCTTCGGTGTGTGTGTGCAATATATGCTACTCTCCTACTTCTGTCTCCTGCTTTAGCTAAATGACTTGTTGATAGTGATAGCATTTTGCCATTTTGCTGATGAAATGTGCAGGGGATGGATCGAAAACAGTTCCTACCACCAACCAATCGTCGTCGGCTAAGATCGCCACCAGCTACCCCCCGGCGCTTCTAGTCCTCCTCCTGGTGGCTTCGGCTTTCTCCGCCTTCTAAGTCTGCATGCTCCTTTTGATGACACTCGTTATGTGCACATATCTACCTACCTATTTTATGTTGCTTGGCAGAGATTCATACTGAGATTGATATACGATTGTATTGCGTAGGCTATGTTGTAGAGTAGACTGTTGAGTATTGGATTGATTTGAATGGATTGTTTGTAGTCTGTTATGTATTTATTACATTTATTCGAATGGATTGTTCGGATTGTTAATTGGACTGGATATTTGTGTTTCATCCCAGCAGTGGAATGGAATGGAACTGTAGGCAAGCGCATTCAAAATTACTATTGTATTATTAATCAGTATCTAAAACTAACCGCAACATACAACTCCAGCAATTCCCTTGATTATGGCCACCAACAGAGAAGTTTATATAGTTTCATTCTTCCTTATATGATAAATAAAGTTCTTGAATTCCAGTTGGAACAAAGGAAAAACATAACAATGCAATATCTAGAAAGTTGCATCAGGAAAGATGCAGTCCATTCTTTCTGTGTTCTCTCACTTGTTCCACAGATGTCAGCTATAAAACTTGACTCCATACATAATTCCTCAAACATTCGTGAAAAAGTCGAGGAAACATCTTTATCTTATCTCAACGTAAGATGCTGGGTAATGCAATATAGATTAGAGGACAAAAGAGAGGGGTTTCATAATTTCATTCACACATCAAATCCCGAAAGACATAATTCAAAACTAGGTTCAACATTGCAAACTACTTAATACATGTGCAAATTATTTATTTCGAACACTCACCTCTAAGCATACACTATGATATCATTCATGCTCTCTGTCTTCCTTGCATCTCTCCTTGAGGGGTACAGAACATAGTTGGAATTCTCATAAATCAAAAATTGCCAACTTCTTACACTAGTCAGATGACACCTTACAGATACTACAAAAGTCGAGCACCTCCACGGAAATTGAGTTTTAACAAAAAGAAAATTCTTCTCCTACTAGAAAGACACCATCCTAATGATCTCCATTTTTAATTTACGACTTCCATTGCTCCAAAAAGGCATAGCAATTGGCAGTCAGATGCAGAAGCTGTAAGTAGTGGTACATCACTGTATATACCCTGCTGTTATGGCACTTTCATCATGTCCTCCTGCAAGTTATAAAACACCACCTTTCAGAAAACCATAATTGGATAAAATTGCTATGGTCACAAAAGAGATGTTGCATGGATACGAATAAGATATGCCATGATACGGGGACAAGCCACAGCACAAGTTTTGGTGTTTACTAGTGTAGTTTGCAGTATCTGTGTCATGTTAGATACATATCCGACACGGAAAAATACAATATGGCACCAACTTGGCAGTATTCATCCTTCCTAGATAAAGAATAATGGATTATAAACTTGAGATACTTCCCCATCACTTGGAGAAGAATATAAACAGGCTGCCAAAATGTATAGTTTGATCCTGACCAACTGTTAATATATGTAAATCTGTGTCTTGGTAATTAACAGCATGAATTGATGAAGCAGAGCCAATGTAGTGCCACTAGCAAGCTATGATTTCAAGCTCATGGGCCACCATTGAGTGCAAACCTTACATGCCCATTTCGGCCTTTGTGTTTATGATGGCAATACTTTTCTAATGTGCCTGACCAGAGGATGCACTTCCAACACAGTGCATGATGTGGGTCACGATGGTTTGTACAAAACTGGGGCCCAGATGTCATGCACGGCAGCAGAAGTGCGTCAGGCAACCAGGCGCGAAACCGGGGCAGTATTAACTGGCACTTAACAAAACAAAAAAATCTTCCTGGTAAGATAATTGAGAGGGGTTTTTCCATGCATTCAGAAAAAACATCTAGATTTTCTAGGGAGCTCTACATTTCCAAGGTTACTTCAAGGATGGATTTGACTTTAGGTGGAGTTTATACATTGCAGGTTACTTCAAGGATGGATTTGACTTTAGGTGGAGTTTATACATTGCAGGTTGCCATACATTGCATATTACCATGCAAAAGAAATCAAGTTCTATATGAAAATAAAGGCAATAAAGTATTTATTTTATTTAAAATAAGTCCTAAAGCCTTAGGAAGAAAGGGCCCTCGAAATATAAAACAGGTTCTCTTATTTGTGATGGTAGGATTGCTTCCATTGCATACAAGAAAGACATCAAATTCTACTTTCTTCAAACAAGCATTCCTATTTCGCAATTATGCTAATTTTGGTGATTATGTTGTAATCGGAGATAAGGAAGTTGCCTCCACTTTGATGAATCAGATAAAAGTGAAGGTTGTCCTAGAGCTATACAGAAACAAAAGGGACTTACAGAGGAAACAGATTTATGGACCCTCTATGGAGAATCCAAAATGACACACAGTAACGAAATGCAGTAATCAAGGATACCCACAACAACAACAACAAAAAATAAAAAAAAATCAAGAATAATGTCAAGATATAGCCTTAGAAAAAAGTAAACAAAAAAGAAATTTGTATCCCCTTTTTTATTATCTTTCTATGCATTTTTTTTCTCTAAATAAAAATCTAAACTTCTTTTTATCTTTAGATGAATATAAGATTTTGTATACTTTTTTAATACAATTCTTATATGAGGGAAAAAAAGATATTTAAGAATAAGTATAAGAAGATAAAAAGAGTAACTTGTAGGTAAATAATTCTGGTTACACCCCTCTTATTCATTAACAAGTCATACACAAACGAGCCTTAGTGCAAATTCGACCATCTTAGGATTTTATTTGTAAAAACTAAAAAGTCTATTTGCAAATAATCCAAGATCATTAGAGATCTTTGGTTCTCTTCTTCTTGTAGAGAGGAAGGTGCTCGATTTGGTGAAGTCTCGTAGATGAATCAGAGGCATCTTGCGTTAGTTGCTCTTCACCTCATTTCTAGCTTCTCTTTTATTTTTGCAATTTCATCCTTCAACCATGAAAGTTTTGCTTAGATTAATTGCTAATTACTTCAGTTGTCCATAGAAACCTTTCAAAAAGTTCATTAGGGGAAAAAAAAATAATTCTTATATAGATGTCACATACTCCCATGCATCTCCTATGCTCAACATGAGAATAGGATATTGGTATCCTTTCTTCCAACCCCTTTTGTTTACCGGATGCCAAAAACTAACCCTTCAGGCATTCCAATTGATTGTCGCAACCCTCACAAGAACCATCACCAACTATCAGCAATCTCAGGCTCTACTTTCACAAAGGAAACGGGAAAATACCATTCCTCCCATCTAAATCCGCAAACCAACTTTATCAAGGTAAACAAAAAAATTGTCCAACTCAAGATAACTAAATCACAATTTTCACCCATTTTTCCTCTGAGGGTTGTTAAGTAGGGAAATTAAAAAAATGAGTGAAAAATATATAATTTTATTAAGTTAAACGAAAACATTATTAAGATAAAATTAAAAACTTATTAAGTTAGACAAATAAAATATTTTAGGCTTGTGCCGGAGTAAGAACATTGTCCAGGTGTATTCAGACGAACTAGATCATCTTAACTGGATATTTAAGAATAATATGTAACTAATCGATTACTCCAACATCTCAGTGTTAGATACATAGTTTATAAAGAAAAATGCACAAGCATTATAACTTGATTAATCCTTCTTTGGCATAGATTTAAACTAAATGTGGTTTATTTAAAAATACATATATCATAACTTCAATGTTTTTTTATTTAAATCCCTTTCGATATATGCACTTAGAAATCGAAGTTTAATTACCTAAATCATATTTTCTTCGTGAACTTTCATGTTATATTAGTGAAATAACTTTTAATTTTAAATCTTTTAATTTATTTTTTAGGTTTTATAAACATGTATACATATATTAAATAGTGTATTTTAATTTTTTATGCCATAGTATACCTATATATTGATTATATGTATACATATATTAATAAAATAACTTTTAATTAATATTAAATGAATTTGATATAAAATATCATTAAAATGTAAGCATATTGTTTAGAATAACTTCAATGAATGAAGACAGAAAAAATTGTATTTTTATTACTGTATTAAAAAAAAACTAAACTATCTTGATATTTTTCAGAAAGTTAACTTGGACTTAGAATGCACAATTTGATGTATAATATAAGTTACGTGAAAAAATGTGCCGATTAATATGAATTTAAAAGTATTATAAGTTTTGTGGATACCAATAAATTATGAGGTTGCCAATTCAATGAAAGAGTTAGGTGTCAAAAGGAGAGAGTGTACACTTTATATATATGATTTTGTTTTTTCTTTGATTAACTTGAAGTTTTTTCTTGAAATATTTTTTTCTTCCTTCAAACATCATAAACTGAGAGGAGGGGTAGAGAAGAGATGACCTCAAGAGATCTTCAAATCTCCAGAAGTCACAAATAACATTTAGCCTTTAGTAAGCTTCAAGTACATGGAAGAACAAGCTAAATTCAAAATGCAACAAAAACAAAAAGTCTTGTGCATGATTGACTTAAAACGTTTGGTGTGAATTGGATGAAAGAAGACTAAGGTCGGGTCCTTGTTCACAGGAAAAGAAAAAAGAGCAAGCATAGAGGAATCTTTTGGCCTTCCTTTCTTTATCCAAATGCCATGGTGTTCGGCGTTTGTCCTCTTCCATCTGTGACATATACATGGATATGGGAATGTCATCCTTTCTCTTTTGCAATACTAAATGATCTTTTGATTTGTTGTGCTGTTGGTGCATTAGAAAATCCAAATATTTCTGCAAACTAGTAAACTAGTAGTTTAGCAGATCAATACTTGCCTTCTTCTTCCATAGCCAACCTTACCTTGGTTTACCACTTGGCTATCATAGGTTACTAGCAGTCCCTACAACTAGACAATAAGATTGCACATATACCCTTTGGAGGATTTCTTGTCATCACCATTTATTAGACAAAACACTGTCCACGAATTTAAATACCAATATATAGGCAAACACCAAATTGCAAAGGAACAACTTTAACAACAAACTAAAATGACACAGTTAAACAGTCATCATCATCATCCGACCTCCCATCATAATGGGATTTATGGAGTATAAGAAAGCTCCATATAAGATGTGGCGAAGTTTTTATGACGGTCGTCAACCGGACGGCAACCCTATATTATGAATATTTCCCTCGCATAATTTACATGAGAAGGTTAAACGAAGATATGACACTAAAATCAATTAATTGTCAAAATGATGCATACAAGAGTAAGTTGTTATATATATATAATTATATATATATATATATAATATGGTTATTTACGCTAACTACCCCTAAGTTTTGGGTTTATAACACGGGGTACCCCTACTTTTCGAAGGCATCTATTGCTTGACAATTGCTTGCACCAAAATATTGCCAACCACCAAGACTTCCATCCCTCATTTCCTTAAGTACCAAAAGACAACCATGGAAATCATTATCATCATCCAAGCCTACTCCCAAGTCCCATCAAAATGTGGTCGGTTATGGAGCATAAAAATGCTATTTTTTAAGCTTTAACAAATCACCGGTTGTCGACCTAACACCAACACTCTGTTGGGGCCAAATTCCTGAGCATGAGAGGGTCATGCCATAAATTCTAGGTAGCTAGTTGACAGGTAGATAAACCACAATATATATATATAATATTATATATATATATATATATATATTCACGAGTTCCGGGGAATCCCCGCGCTTGTGTGGTTCGAGTTTATTTGGATGAAAGGCTCTGCAATGAAAATGCAACTCACTATGTAAAAGCTTTGCAAGATTGGCTCCTTACCTTGGATAAACTTCCTAGATTTGGGGTTAGCATAGAAGCTCAGCTATGTATGCTTTGCGGTAGGGAGGACGAGACGAAAGACCACCTATTCTGTGGGTTCAGTTTTAGTAAGGAGGTTTGGTAGGCTCAACATCAAAATCTGGAGCTTGCAAGTTCGAGTGAGACTTCCCTGGTGTCGCTGGTGCGTATGGTGTTTGCCTTGAGGCACAAAGGGAGTGCGTGGTATAGAGTGGCAAGGCTACGTGTCCTGTGCTTTGTCTGGCACATTTGGAAGGAGCAGTAACCTCATCTTCGAAAATTTGAGTGACTCTACCCAAAGTATATATTAGAAGACAATATTAGAAGACAAGTGGTGAATGCTTCATTGTTTATTCTTCAGCCCCAAGACTGATTTAAATAGAAGAAATACAATTAATGTCCATCCTTGAATAAAGGAGAACTTTATGGAAAGAAAACTAAATGAAGATAGAAACCTCTCTCTAATAATAACAAAATCTTCTCTAATAATAACTAATAATAAGAGGAGAGAGATTCAAGGGATTCTCCAACACCCTCCCTCAAGTTGGTGCATAGATATCTATCATGCCCAACTTGCTTATCAAATGCTCAAAGACGGGTCTTGTCAAGCTTTTGGTTAAGATGTCCGCAGTTTGCTGAGTAGAGGTCACAAATGGTAGACATATGATTTCAGCTTCTAATTTCTCTTTTATGAAGTGACGGTCAATCTCAATATGTTTGGTTCTATCATGCTGAACCGGGTTATGGGCTATGCTTATGACAGCTTTACTGTCAGAATATAACTTCAATGGGAGCTCAATTTTCATCTTAAGTTCTTTCATGACTCTCTGAATCCATAGTCCTTCACAATACCCTGAGCCATAGCTCTGAACTCGGCTTCTGCACTGCTTCTTGCTACAACTCCTTGTTTTTTGCTTCTCCATGTCACAAGATTATCCCATACATAGGTACAATATCCAGAGGTTGATCTTCTGTCTATGACTGAACCTGCCCAATCTGCATCAGTGAAGATAGACACATTTCTTTCACTAGTCTTCTTAAAAAATAAATCCTTTCCGGAATTGGCCTTCAAGTATCTCAGTATTCTATAAACTACCTCAAGATGTTCCTCATAAGGAGAATGCATAAACTGACTCACTACACTGACTGAGAAGGCAATGTCAGGTCTAGTGTGGGACAAGTAAATTAGCTTACCCACCAACCTCTGGTATCTTTCGGTATCAACAGGAACATTTCCTTCTCCCCAAAGTTTTGCATTAGAATCCATGGGGGTGTCGACTGGTCGACAACTACTCATTCATGTTTTTCGCAATAGATCGAGAATGTTTCTATTGTGAAACCACAATTCCTTTCTTTGATCGAGCAACCTCCATACCAAGAAAGTATTTCAAGGATCATAAGTCCTTGCTTTCAAAGTCTGTAGCAAGTCTCTTTTACTCTTTTCATTTCAACTGTATCATCCCCAGTGACGACAATATCATCTACAAAACAATCAAGGCAGCAAATTTTCCGCTAGAGGAGAATTTGGTGAAAGTGTGATCAGCTTGTCCTTGAGTGTACCCTTGGTTCTTCATAGACTGAGTAAACCTTTCAAACCAGGCTCTAGGAGATTGCTGCAAGCCATAAAGAGACTTCTTCAACTTGCATATCTTTGATCCGAATTTGTCTTCAAAACCAGGAGGACTATCCATGTATACTTCTTCTTCTAGATCACCATTGAGGAAGGCATTTTTAACACCAACTGATGTAGAGGCCAATCCAAGTTAGCCGCAAGAGATAAAAGTATTCTGATAGTGTTCAATTTTGCAACATGAGCAAATGTCTCTAAGTAATCTATGCCATAAGTTTGAGTGAAACCCTTAGCCACCAAGCGAGCCTTATACCTTTCAACTGACCCATCTGAATTGTACTTCACAGTAAACACCCACTTACATCCCACGGTCTTCTTACCAACTGGTAGTGTCATGACGCTCCAAATTTTATCTTTTCAAGAGCTTTCATCTCCTCAAATACAGCTTCCCTCCACTTTGGAACTTCTAGGACATCATGTATATTCTTTGGAATCTCTACACTAGACAATTGGAAGGTGAAGGCAGAAAAAAGATGAAGACAAGTTTGAATATGATTAAAATCAGACAGGATATTTAGGACAAGACCTAACAGATTTTCTAACTGCTATGGGATCATCTATATCAGGATACATGATACGACTCTCAGAAACAGAAATAGACTTACTTTTTCTTTTCTGAGGAGGTTGATTATTCTCCGTTTCAGATTCATGGCAGTGTTGAGATGTGGACACATCCTCTTCTTTATGGTTCTTTCTCACAAACACATTTCATTACAAGTCTTGTTTCCTACTTTGAACCTGTCCTCTTTAGATGACAATTCATTTTGTGACATTTCAATTAGTTCATCATTATTATCATCTTCAGAATTCTCATTGTTTTTTTCATGAGAAAGTGTAGGCTCGGATTCGTCGAGTTCTTTACTCATAGTAGGAGTAGGTTCAGATAATGAATCATGGCCATTTTCTGTTGGTGCAGAATTAGAATTTTGTGATATAGACAAGGACAAGTTATATAAAAAAACTTATGTTCTCAGTTTCAAATGAGTCTTCCTTTAAGTTTTCCCCTGAAGATAAGTCATCAAAAAAAAGGTTTATTTTCAAAGAATGTGACATCCATAGTGACAAATATTTTCTTGTTTTTTGGATCAAAGCATTTATCCCTTCTGGGTTGGAGAGTAACTCTACAAAAACGCATTTTATAGCACGTGGTTCGAGTTTGCTAATATTTTTATGTTCATGAACAAATGATGTGCAACCAAAAAATTTTAATGTCAAATCAGTTGAAACACGAGTAAAAGAAAAACATTTTTTGAAAACATGAATTGGAGTTTGAAAATTGAGAACTTTAGAGGACATTCTGTTAATTAAATATGCAGCAGTTAAAATTGCTTCACCCCACAAATAATTTGGTACTTTATTTGAGAAGAGTAAAGCTCTAGACACCTCCAATAAGTTTCTATTTTTTCTTTCTGCAACTCCATTTTGTTGAGTATTTGGACATGAACTTTGATGCACAATTCCATTTTGAAGAAAAAAAATCACCCAAAATTGTGTTAAAGTATTTTCTGCCATTGTCACTTCTAAAGACTTGAATAGTGGTCTGAAATTGAGTTTGCACCATTATAAAAAAATCCTTTACATCCTGACAAACATCGGATTCCCCTTTAACAAGTACACCCAACATACTCTTGAATGGTATATAAATGTGATAAACCATTTTTTGTGAGAAAGTGTACTTGTACGATTATGGTCCCAAATATCACTGTGAATAACAGAAAAAGGTTTTGATGGTTTATAATAATTTATTGGAAAATGGGAACGATGATGTTTTACAAATTCACATGTCTCACATTTAAACAAAAACAAATCTTTATTACGAAATAACTTAGGAAACAAGTGTTTTAAATAGTGAAAACTAGGATGGCCTAATCGTAAATGCCATAATATAATGTTGTCATCATTATTTGAAACACGAAAAGACTCAAAGCAGAAAACTTATCGGTTTGGAAGGTAGTTGTGATTTAGATCCAATATCGAAGTAGTAGAGTCCTCATTCTCCTTAGCACTGCCAATCATCTTTTCCGAGTTCAAATCCTGAAAGACACGGTGAGAACCGAAAAAGATAGTTTGACAGTTTTTTCTTGGACTAATTTACTGACAGACATTAGGCTACATGATAGATTTGGAACATGAAGGACATCTTTAAGAGTCAACATCGGGGACAACACAACTGAACCTTTACCTGCAATGGCTGAAAAGGAGCCATCTGTGACTTTATTTTTGATTCCCTGAAGGGGACTATATGAAGAAAACAAGTAGATTCACTTGTCATGTGATCGGTTGCAACTGAATCTACTATCCAAGTGTGGTTGGGACTGACACTAAGAAGAGCATAATTACCTTTTTGTGCTATAGAGCAAGGAGTTTGAGATTCGAGAAGTTTGAACAGTTTGTCTAGTTGTTCCGTCGTGAGTGAAAGTTGAGTTGAAGAAGATTGCTGCCCTTGATCTGAATTACTAGCCTGGAATGCACGACCCTCGTTACCCCATCTTTCTTCTTCCAGTTCGGAGGCTTGCCATGGAGCTTCCAACATGTTTCACGCGTATGCCATGCGTGTTTGCAGTGATCACACTAAGGTTTGTCTGACTTCTTACTTTCGTTGAAGTTGCCGTCTCCGAAAGGACTTTCGTCTCCATTGTCGCCGTCATCGCCACATCCAGTACCGTCGCTAGCACCGCGACCAGCACCACCACTATCGCCATGGCCTGTTGCGTCGTTCCCGCAGCCTGCTCCACCTTCTGTCGTGGAGGAGTTGTTGTTTGTTGAGCCAGTGAGGACTTGCCGCCATCTATTGGAATCGGCCATTGAGAGCCTAATTGGGTTGGAGAAACGGGTTTAAAAAAACTTTACAAACCCTAGGTTAGGGAACATGGCTCTGATACCATATTAGAAGACAATATTAGAAGACAAGTGGTGAATGCTTCATTGTTTATTCTTCAGCCCCAAGGCTGGTTTAAATAGAAGAAATACAAGTAATGTCCATCCTTGAATGAAGGAGAACTTTATTACAATCAATATTCATCCTTGAATAAAGGAGAACTTTATGGAAAGAAAACTAAATGAAGATAGAAACATCTCTCTAATAATAACAAAATCTTCTCTAATAATAATAATAAGAGGAGAGAGATTCAAGGGATTCTCCAACAGTATCATTGCCAGCATTGATCAAGATGTGGCTGCACAAAGCAGATAGGATGTCTTCCCTCTGCTCTTGGGGGATTGGGTTTGTTTTTTAATCCTTTTCGGAGTTTGGAATGGTCCCAAGTTGTTCAGGACGGCCTATTGGTGTGTTCCCCTCCAGTTAGCTGTTTGTTTGACCTGGTTGTAGGTCTCCCCATTTTCTAATAAAGATTTTTACCATTTTCAAATATATACACACATACACAGAGAAAATTTTAAAAACAATAACAAAATATATTTAAATTGTAGATAAGATAATAAGTTAAGTAAATTTCAAATACGATAACTTGTCGTCAATAGCAATGACGACATGAATGCAAGTCTATTTTTTTTTCTTTTTTCGAGAACAGTGTCTCCAAGAATATGAATACTTGTTTTAAAAAAAATTGTCACTAAAGTCCGATTTCGTCACTAAAATTCGTCATTAAAAGCCCAATTTCGTTACTAAAAGTCCAATTTTGTCATTAAAATTCAAATCAGATAACACATCGCCAAGAAGCATTGGCGACATGAGTGCATGCACTCGTCGCCAAAAGCATTTGCAACATGAGTGCATGTACTCATGTCGCCAATAGCAATGGCGATATGAATGCAAATTTTTTGTAAAAACAAAATTCGTCACTAAAAGCTCAATTTCGTCACTAAAATGCGTCACTAGATGTCCAATTTCGTCAATAAAAGACCAATTTTGTCACTAAAATATTTCGTCCCAACTCGTCCGAGTCAAAAAAAATCCAAAAAATGCACTCATGTCGCCAATGCTTCTGGCTTGGCGACATGTTATCTTATTTGAAATTTGCTTAACTTGTTATTTACTTATAATTTAAATATATTTCGTTATCTTTTTCAAATTTTCTTATATATATATATATATATATATATATATATATATATATATATATATATATATAAGCAACGTGGTGTTTTCCGCCAAAAACATAAAAGGATAAATAAGGGTCACGTTAAATGATAGAGGTATATCCATATCAAATGGTTTATGAATATGACGCGTGTATATGTCAACAAAAAATCTTAAAACTGAAAAAAAATAGTATGAAAGATATTATTAAATGATAAAAATGAGAAACAATTTCAAAAGCCAAATTATCAATGAGTGTCGGAGGCGCAGAAATCACTAGTATATATAAGTCTAGAGAACAAGGTGGGATGATACAATTTGCTATAGGGAATTCCATTCATCTCCATGATACATAAACCAAAAAGTGAAAGGAATGATAATGCTACAACTATGGAAATACCTTTTATAACTTTCAGGATCACACAATCACTACATAGTCACCAAACTGGCAAACTTAAGCCATCTTCTAATAGCAATCAGGAACTGTACCTTTAAGATACTTGAAAGAGAAAAGACGGATGGATAGCTCGAACTAATTGACCAAAGTTCTTTATTTGCTTGGAAATGAATTGACTCTAGATACTACTACTGCAACAATCAGCCTTCATACCAGATACGGCTCTAATGTATGCATCGTAGCTACA
>JANAVB010005597.1:33812174-33922832 GCA_029216955.1 Iris pallida | reverse complement strand
CCGGATCCGTGTATATTCGAGGATGGAGGAATTATTAGGGGTTATGTGATCAAAGCCTTCATGTAACTATATTTTGCTAGCGCCACCCTCACCTCACGTAGGGTGTAGCAGACGCCCCATTACCAGTTATCCAGGTTGGACAGCATGACTCTCCATTGAGAACACCGCGGATTGCCGGGCCAAGTGGATAACCATCTCTTGCTTCCCTAGCCGATCACATATCGCTCTAATAGTTCAAATCACCTTTTATATTTATTAGTGTATCCTATATTCCAGTTCAGCTTTATTTTCTGTACTTCT
Organism: Iris pallida; assembly: GCA_029216955.1. Taxonomy (NCBI): domain Eukaryota; kingdom Viridiplantae; phylum Streptophyta; class Magnoliopsida; order Asparagales; family Iridaceae; genus Iris; species Iris pallida. The sequence continues at coordinate 33,922,532 of JANAVB010005597.1, read as the reverse complement.
CACCATGCTATGATTTCTATTTCTCACATGCTCTATCTGTCTTTTATACTGTACCATGATTTGAGATCAAGTTCTGTTTGAAAGAAGGGTTACAACTCTGGTCCTTGTTTGGTTCAGGGGTTGTAACTCGGCTTTCAAATGGTTCCCAAGTCGCCTATATCTTTTGTCTTGTATTTTATTCTTGCTGTCTCTTATAGTATTTCTCAATTCATATGGAACTGCTGTTGGTGTTTGTACTTGCTCATTTTCCTGACAGGATACGTTGACAAATTTTATAGATGATTCAGAGGCTGATTGCCCGACTTACTATGGGGTTGAGTCTGATGGACTAGATTTAGACCATAGCTTGTTGGTAGAGCCACTAGACTTTGCTCACCCTGAGTAGCATAGTTTAGTTAGGTTTGCCTGGCCTGCGAGCCAGCTAGTACATTTCAGTTTTGTAGTATCTATTACTTATATTCTTCGAGACTTGGATGTTTATGTTTAGCTCTGACTTGTGGATTTTGGACTCATTTCCTGTTTTATCTATCACATCTCTTTTCCATTGCTATGTGATTGAGACTGTATTGCTATGTCACCTCCATTCGGAGTGTATATACTGTACAGGTACATTTATCTATTTTAGTCGTAGTATTTTCAGACCCTATATACAGCGTTCTACCGCCGATACTGCGGCGTAGGCTGGACGTAACCACGTGCTCGTGCCCCTCTTCAGGGTGCGGGTCGTGACAGCTGTGCCTCGCTATCAAGACTTATCCATGCTACCGCCTTGCGATCTTTCTGCTCGACTCATAAACCAACTTAGACAAGACTTGACAAACCTAGTGTCAATTCCTTGAACATCCTGACGCCAAGTATCGCACGAAGCACGGTGCCTATGCTGCAGCCCAATCTTAGGCCCAGACCTTGTGTTACCGACTAGACAAACATTTAATTTCTAGACTCAAATCCAAAGGCATACACGCAGTTTTGCCGCTATTCTGCCGACCCATCTACGTGAGTGGTCACTAGCAATGTCAGGCTATCTTGGACTCGGCTCGAGATATCGTCCCTCCATGGGTAGCTAGCCCAGGAAGTGCCAAGTATCTCCATGCGGTTATCCAGCATCCTACCTTGAGCCGCCTCGCTCCTCCCGGGCCGACATGATCTCGGTGCCCCAGCGATCACTCGAAGAGACTTCACTTGTCGACAAGTTGTCCAATGACCATGCATACTCAACTCGATCTACCAAGTCTTTTCCTAATATGACCATGCTTTTCCAACTTCCTATCGAGACTCCCAAGTAGTGGGACCGATCTCGTGTGCGAGACTTATCGAGACTCCCAAGTAGCGGGATCGATCTCGTGTGCGGGACTTATCGAGACTTAACGAGACTCCCAAGTAGCGGGACCGATCTCGTGTGCGGGACTTAACGAGACTCCCAAGTAGCGGGACCGATCTCATGTGTTTTTTTGATCGTGGCATGCTTTTCACTAAACCCACCGTAGCTCATGCTTTAGACAGACCTAGTTCTATAGACGACGCTATCGCTCAAGTCATATACTTTATACGACGAGCCTTGTTCTCAAGGGACTACGCGACTTGACAACCGCAGATAGAGCGGGACAGTGCTAGAACTGGCTTCGATAGCCCAGCATAACTCTGGTCTAACTTATTCGGACAGCGACTCGACGAGCAAAGGCTACGCCGAGCTCCGCGTCGAAAAAACGTGCTACGCACGGGGTCGACTTGAACAACCAACTCTTGGGTGCCTATACTTAAGCCAACAAGCCGTGCAATACGACTTTAACTCGCGAGACGTACGAAGGCTGTGCCAAGCCTTGGACGACGGGACCATACATGCATTTTCAAGCATTCATGCGGACGACGCCTATGACTTAGGCTAACTCGAGCGTTGGGACAAAACGACGGGACCGTGCATGCTTTATCAAGCATTCACGCAGGCAACGCCTATGACTTAGGCCAACACAAGCGTTGGGGCAAAACGACGGGACAGTGCATGCTTTATCAAGCATTCATGCAGGCGACACCTATGACTTAGGCTTATTCGAGTGTCGGGGCAACTTAGCAACTTAGGCCAATTTCCTTCTCCCAAGGCACGAGAACGAAGGATCGAGTGTCATTTGAAAGCACGCTGAGCCGAGTTCTAAGCAGACCGTGGGACCATTTTCCATGTTCTAAGACATTTTGACGGGTCGGGATTATTCCCTTAGCTATGTGGATGAGTCTCTTTATTAACAATCCTAACTTGTGCAAGTTGAAAATATGTGAGTTATTAAGTGAAGGCTAAGATGAGGCGAGTTCACCAAAACTACCCCACCTGTGCGAGGAGTCGCCTCGACCGAGCGAGCCTTCGAGCAGCCGTTACAAGGCTAAGACCGAACGTCGTCGGTGTTTCAATTCCTCCGATTGACTTTGCGGGACGGGGTACTACATCATACACCACTCAGAACAAGTCTCGTCCTCGAGACTTTCCTGAAGGCAAGCCATCCTACCATTCCTATGGCCAAGACTTAACCATGTCTAGACACGAAACTATAACAGTCGTACGGGGCACGCCATAATTTATCGTATACACTCCGCCTATGCGTTCTTTTGGTTTCGAGCCACGCTCGTACTAGCGTCAATCCTTTCCTTTATTACGAGTTCAAGTCCTCGACACTCTTCCATTCCTCAAGTCTCGTTTGAATTCAACGAATCACTTGGTTGGATCGTACACGCATTCCAGGCGTCCCCAAAATATATGTATTCGGACAAGCCGCATGATAGAGAATTCATCATTCTCACTCGAGTCGCATCGTGCACATACTCAAGCGTCCCTAAAATATATGCATGTCAGCTGAATCTCGTGAGGGGTATTCCTATACTCATGATTCACACTATCCATCCATGCCATGCCAATCCTCAAGATCAATCTTTCGATTGCTAACTATTAAAACAGGACATCTCGCCTAACCGCTAGGCCATCTTTTCGAGGCTAAGTCAATGTCAGGATTGGAATCATAGTTTCCCAACAATAATGCCAACACTGACCCCATTCCTAGGGTCAAACCAAAGTTGGTAGTACGAGATTTTTCTACCCAAGCTCGCGTCACTCAGATTTCTAAACATCGAGCACGATCACCTATTCGTATCAATGCATTCGTTGTGCGTATTCGAATCTATTCAAATCACCAATTCTAACCAATTCATGTATTCGATCACGAGGTCGTCTAGCTTTGACAATAAGTTGCGTCCCAATCTCATGCGAGTCCGATTATCCACGGTGGTTCATGAATCACCACGCAACGCTCCCGCAGAATAATCATTCTCATCGGGGCGTAACTTTTGCTTGCGTCTAGACTAATTCATTCTCGATATGCGGATTGGACCTACGCAATCCTCAAATTCGACCGTCACGTACGCTAAGTCATTCTCGAGTACACCTTTGCGTCAAACCACAAGTCGAAGCACACAAATTGCCATGCCATGCTAGTTCAATCACCCCCGCTGTATGAATCAACATACCAGCGCTCACACGGAGTCATTGCCCTAATCGGCATGACGCATGTGTGAGGCTGGAGTTGCGCTCGCATAAGACAAGAATGTCAACATTGTGGTTATCGACGAAGCAAATCCAAATATTTTGTTTTTGTCTAAGCCAATATCTCAATTCGATAGTCTGTTCGTCATTCGTTCAACTAGAAAACCCTCGAGCCATGTTTATCTTTTCCTCGACACATTTCAACATCCCGAGTATAGCATCCATCGGAACAATGACATTTGTACGATCGTCATTCGCCGAGTCAGAGTACTCCCGAGTTATCACATATCGATCTTTGATACGCCTCAATATCATCGACGATATGCGTAACCTGACGATCTTTCTTTGCAACCAATTTCGAGTCGTGCGACTGATGCTATTGTCTGAACTGGATATGCCACAATTCCTCGATATTCAAGATCAAGTTCGATCGTTATTCTTCAAGCTAGTTTCAATATCGTTGTCCAAAACTCAAGTCACATTTCATTTGAATCAATCCAAAATCGCACGGGTGATTTACTAGATTTATTCGATCAAGACATTCACTTTCTTCATCGTTCTGAATCGTTTTCTAACTCGCATTGTCCATTGACATGTTGTCCGAACGACATCTCGTTCGGGACATTCGAAGTCACGACCAACTAAGTGTGACGCATTTTAAGGCTTTGCACGATCGCATCGCCTCGCCGACATACTCGCCGTTACTCGTAATCCTCAATTTTGCTTGAATAATTACCAAGAAAATCCATATACCACTCAGGATTTGAGCCATCCGATCTAGTCCTCAATCACGTTCGCGTCGTTCATTAAGACATCCTTCAGATTCGTTCGACGAATCTCTAGCATAATCGCTCACGTCGTCTCGATGTACTAAGTCGTTCATACTATATCCTCAAAATCCAAATCCAGTCTTTCGCGTACGCCTAAGCGTCAGTCCGATAGCGTTCCTATCGATATACACTCTAAGTGTATATCCGTTCCGACCGAGTGGTACTTAATATCACTCGCAACTCGTTTGTACCAAAAGGTCGAGGTGCGCGACACGCGGCACAACTTAGCCAAAAGGTCGTGTGCATAGCCATCCCGTGTGGACAATACTTCGAGTTTGCACGCTCAATTGCTAGGGTCAACGTAGGACTAGTTAAACACGCACGCAACTTTGCTAACTTTAGCACGTGTTTTCATTCAAGTCAAGTTGACACCGTTCGGCACAAAGTCCTTCGCTTATCGATGCGTTTTGGCAATGGCCTACCGATGCGTTCGAGTGAACGCTTGCACGAGCTTTTGAAAATATTTAGACTTGTTGTATGGACATGCCGAGGGACATTCGAGAGGGACCGCATACTTATTTTCCAACAACGAGCTTTCAAAACTGAGAAATCGACATGAAGTCCAAGGACGTAAAGCCGTGCTCTGATACCATTATGTCACGTCCCGCTCCCGTAGGAGCGATCGTCCTCGCTAAGGCGTGATGCCGCACGAGCCTTGTTCTCAAGGGACTACACGACTTGACAATCGCAGATAGAGCGGGACAGTACTAGAACTGGCTTCGATAGCCCAGCATAACTCTTGTCTAACTTATTCGGGCAGCGACACGACGAGCAAAGACTACGCCGAGATCCGCGTCGAGGGAACGTGCTATGCACGAGGTCGAATTGAACAACCAACTCTTGGGTGCCTAGACTTAAGCCAACAAGCCGTGCAATACGACTTTAACTTGCGGAACGTACGAAGGCTGTACCAAGCCTTGGGCGACGGGACCGTGCATACATTTTCAAGCATTCACGCGGACGACGCCTATGACTTAGGCTAACTCGAGCATTGGGACAAAACGACGGAACCGTGCATGCTTTATCAAGCATTCACGCAGGCAACGCCTATGACTTAGGCCAACACAAGCGTTGGGGCAAAACGATGGGACAGTGCATGCTTTATCAAGCATTCGTGCGGGCGACGCCTATGACTTAGGTTTATTGAAGTGTCGGGGCAACTTAGGCCAATTTTTTTCTCCCAAGCCACGGGAACGAAGGATCGAGTGTCATTTGAAAGCACGCTGAGCCGACTTCTAAGCAGACCTTGGGACCATTTTCCATGTTCTATGACATTCCGACGGGTCGGGATTATTCCCTTAGCTATATGGATGCGTCTCTTTTATTAACAATCCTAACTTGTGCAAGTTGAAAACATGTGAGTTATTAAGTGAAGGCTAAGATGAGGCGAGTTCACCGAAACTACCCCACCTGTGCGAGGAGTCGCCTCGACCGAACGAGCCTTCGAGCAGCTGTTGCAAGGCTAAGACCGAACGCCGTCGGCGTTTCAATTCCTCCGATTGACTTTGCAGGACGGGGCACTACATGATCTTTCCACCACCTATTGCTCCCTTAAGGAGATCTTCTCGCATCAATACGGGTAAGGCTCCTAGTCGTTTTGATGATTATGAACATGATATTGCCAACTACCTGTTTTATTCTAACATTTCTTCGAATTATCTAGCCTTCATTGCATCATTAGACTCTACTTCGTTGCCCAAATGTTGGCAGGAAGCAAAGAAAGATCCAAGGTGGAAAGCTGCAATGATGGAAGAACTTGGGGCACTGGAAAAAAAATAAGACGTGGGAGCTGGTTCCATTATCCAAAGGAAAGAAAACTGTGGGATACAAATGGGTGTATACAGTAAAGGAGACATCAGAAGGAAAAGTGGAACGTTACAAGGCAAGGTTGGTTGCAAAAGGATACACACAATCATATGGCATCGATTATGATGAGACGTTTGCTCCAGTAGCGAAAATGAGCACCGTAAGAACTCTGGTCTCCATTGCAGCAAACTATGGGTGGAAGCTATACCAGTTAGATGTGAAGAATGTCTTTCTCCATGGGGACCTACAAAAAGAAGTGTACATAGAACTCCCGCCAGGGTGCTACGCTACAGAATCAGACGGAGGGACATCGCATGAAAAAGTGTGCAAACTAAAGAAGTCGCTATATGGACTCAAGCAATCTTCTCGAGCCTGATTTGACAAATTCAGAAAGGCTGTTACAGGCATGGGATACCATCAAGCAAATGCGGATCATACGATCTTTCTTCAGCATGCAAGAGGCCACATCACTATACTTGTTGTATACGTGGATGATATAGTAATCACAGGTAATGATGAAGTCGAGATCGCTAAGCTGAAGTCAAAACTCGCGAAGGAGTTTGAGGTGAAGGATTTAGGAGCGATGAGGTACTTTCTAGGTATCGAGGTGTGTGAAGGTGAACAATGAATTGTTCTCTCAATGAGAAAATACGTACTAGATCTGCTGAAGGAGACAGAGATGCTGGGATGCAAAGCAGCAGTCACTCCAATTGACCAGAAGTGCAAGTTGGGAGCAGAAGCAGGAGAGCCAGTTGATCGTGAAAGATATCAACGACTTGTAGGAAGATTGATTTATCTGGGACACACTCGCCCTGATATCTCATTTGCGGTGAGTGTAGTAAGTCGCTACATGCATGATCCAAGAATGGATCATATGGATGCAGTATTTCAGACTTTGAGATATCTGAAAGGGACGCCGGGGAAAGGGCTATGGTTCAAGAAGAATGGATGTATAGAAGTTGAGGGATACTGTGATGCAGACTGGGCGAGCTGCATAGACGATAGAAGGTCTACCACGGGATATTGTGTCTTTGTAGGAGGAAACTTGATTTCATGGTGTCACGCCCCAGAACCAGAATACTGGAGAGCGGGGGCAGACATAGCCAGCTACGTATATTGAAATGGATTCCATCTCGCTATACGGTCACGGCTGTCTAGATACATGAGGGTTTACTACAAGCCAACAGTCTCTTAAGGTCATGAACAAGCCTAGTGTCTCAATCACAAGCAAGTAAGTAAATGTTACAAGATGTATCATCATTAAATATACAATAGTAAGGCGTCCCAAACATTACATATTCAGCTGATCATGAAGCTAGTCGTTACAAAATGTTAGGACTAGCAAGAGTTTAGTCATACATGATCAACCCTAGGATCTGTCAATCATGTTACAGCCCGTAGGCAGACAGTAAGTAAATGCAATCGAGCTAAACAGGTGCTCGTCGGCTACACGCCTCAAAAGAATATTTTTTTACAATAGAGTGGGAGAGCCAAAAATAACCCACTCGTTGCCAGGGTTCCGTCTAGTGGCCACCATCTGGCTGGAAGGTCGGTAGATCCTCTGGAGCTGCTCCGAAATCTGGCCACACAAAACCAGCTGGGTCAGACCCCAGAAAGAGCAAGTGCCACAAAGGAGGCTTCACTTAAGAACCAAAACCAGCAATCAGCACAAAATATAAATAAAAGTAAGAACTGGAAATAAGGAAATACACCAGGATGATATACGACGAGATAACCATGGAACTATTCAGATAACCAGGTTACAACCCGTAAACCAAACAAGGACCGGGGTTGTAACCCTTCGTCTGAACAGAACTTGGAATTCTCACCATTTATCGGTAAAATAAATACAAGCATTCTGGTCATTCAATGATCTGGAACAGGATCGGGGCAAGACTAGACTGGTTAGACTCCATCCAATCATTTCACGGCCAAGCAAGAATTAAGGCTTGATACTTTAACTAACTAGGGTTGTCACAGGCCTAATTACTAACAAGATGCAGTGAGATTATTCCACAGCCACAAGCCCTGCAGACCATCCAAGTCACCCGGGTTAAAAGATTATAGTTGAATTCAGGTGGGTACATCGTCCAGGAAACGAATGTACCCTTAGGTAGCTTGAAGGGTGCAACACATGACAGTGTGCTGGAAATGTGCCCTACTCGACGGCAGGCTACAGATTCCAAGGCGTGCCCAGGTAACGGGATTGCCTGTAGCTGGGAAATCTCGTCATGACTAATGTATTAATCTAGTTATTAGCCTTAGTCCGTTTTAGTAGGTACTCCTGACCGTGGTACTCAGGAGTCCCCTCCTAGACATGATGCAAGACAGGACTGGATCATTTGTACAAGCACAATCGTCCACGGTGTCCAGGTTATTTATACAGGTCATGTCATGTCAGGTAGCCGTCGCAACAGCTATTCGAGATAATCATGTCAGGTCATCATGCCAGTGTACTTGTCAGGAGTACGCTACGACGGGCCACTATCAGGTCATGTCAGGTTATTATGTCAGGAGTGCACCACTACGGGTCACTATCATGTCGTACTCAATTATCAATTACAAACATATCAAGTAAATTCGTGATTATCAAGTTCAGGACAAAAAGGCGTAAGGATATAAAATGGACGTTAAATATCTAATAAAATATTAATATACAGGACTATAGATGACCCAGGGTAATCAGGCTGCGCTCAAGTCAGGCTACGCTCAGGTCAGGCTACGCTCAGGTCAAGCTACGCTCAGGCCAGGCTACGCTCAAGCCAGGCTACGCTCAGGCCAGGCTACGCTCAGGCCAGGCTACGCTCAGGCCAGGCTACGCTCAAGCCAGGCTACGCTTAGGCCAGGCTACGCTCAAGTCAGCGTATGCAAGACATACGCTTCCAAATAGGCAGCAGTATGTACTCCATACGACTCCTTGTCACCCAAGTCAGCGTATGCAAGACATACGCTTCCAAAAAGGCAGCGTATGTACTCCATACGACTCCTTGTCACCCAAGTCAGCGTATGCAAGACATACGCTTCCAAAAGGCAGCGTATGGACTCCATACGACTCCTTGTCACCCAAGTCAGCGTATGAAAGACATACGCCTCCAAAAGGCAGCGTATGAGGTCCATACGACCCCTTGTCAACCAAGTCAGCGTATGCAAGACATACGCCTCCAAAAGGTAGCGTATGAGGTCCATACGACTCCTTGTCACCCAAGTCAACGTATGAAAGACATACGCCTCCAAAAGATAGCGTATGAGTCAGACTGCGCTGCGCTAGAGAGCGCGCACAACTCAGTGGCACAAGCTAAAAAGCTCGCGCACTGCTCACTGTCTTCTCCAAATCAGCAAGAACTCTATGGTTTGAACCCAAAGCTTCAAAGTCCACAACTTGGTCAAAATAAGTCTAAATCCAACTTTCCAAAGGTCAAAATTGGGTAGAATAAAATTCTCTACAACATGAAACCATCAAAACTTGAAAACAAAGAAGTTTGATAGATCAAAACCACCAAAATCCGAAAATAACTAAATTCTAGATCTACAAAAATTAGAGCCTCAAAATGGAAAATGACAAGTTCTAATGTGTCTTAGAAACACGAGGAGAAGCTAATGGAACAATAAAAATGGGCTCTCTTGTGGAAGCAAGATGCACTTGCCTAGACCTCTCTCTTCTCTCTCGGGTAGGTGAAGGGAGTAAATGGAAGAAGAAGAGATGATAAATGAAGAGAGAGAAAGGAGAAGGGGTAATAAATATGAATGGTGGTGGTAGGTAGGGGGTTCACCCCTTGGTTCATGATGAACCAAGAGCAATCCCAAACCGAACCAAGCAAACCCAAACCAAGAATAAACCAAGCCCAAGGAGGAAATTAAGCAAGAAAATCATGCAATACAAGAATAAATACGTACACGTATTCCAGAAATACGTAATACGAACCACAGGCATTACAACTCTACCCACCTTAAAAGAATTTCGTCCTCGAAATTTAATCAAGAGGCTAGAGGAGTAATGACAAGCTACATTAATCACATGCAAGCTATAACTAGGCAGACAATCACTCATTCAAGCAAGAAATCGAAGGCATGAGGCATAAGAAAGACATTATACCTCACGAGTCAAACAAGTCGGGATATCGCGATCGGATATCATCCTCACGCTCCCACGTTGACTCACCCAAAGAGCGATGAACTCAAGCAACACGAACTAAACTAATAGTCTTGCGCTTGAGGTCTCTCTCTTTGGTCAAACAGGGACACGGGCCTCTCCTCATACGAAAAGGTTGGTACCAATAACCATTTTCGAATGATCTAGGACATGGCTCGGGCCCGGGATATACCGTTGTAATTAGGATACATGAAACATGACATGTGTCCCGTATAACGACGGCAGAAAGCAAGACAATAGGACACAGATACCTCTCTGCCGATTCTGAGTCTGAGCTTGGACCAGGACATACCGTTGGGGTTCCTGCTGCTGGAATACTTGGGTCTGAGGTGGCAATGGCCTCGGGGGCTGGTACTGCTGTTGTTGCTGTACTGGTGCTGGTGCTGGTGCTTGTCCCCTTACCGAGGCACTAGAGAAGGTCGATGATGAACTGGCCCTATTCGGACAGGACCCTATCTTGTGGTCCGGTGCCCCACAAGCCAAACACAATCCCTGTGCTCTGCGACACTCCGAAACAACGTGTCCGGGCTTTCCACAATAAGTTTAGCCCATTGCGGAAGACTGCTTCTGCCTCTGTTACGGAGGGGACGTCGGGACTGAATGCTGAACCGACGTTACTGAGGCCGCCTGCCTCGGAGTTCCAATTGTCAAAGCCCTGACTGTTGGGGCTGGTGCTGTCGACTGGGTCATCTGGCCGTGAGATCGCTTCCGACCTCCGGTCCTGTCCACGATCCTGTGGGAGGTATGCTCGTGCCTCCTAGCTGCCCTCAATACTGCATCAAAAGTCTGATGCTCAAACTGCTCCACTGCCAACAAAATTTTGAGGTGGAGCCCTTGCTGGAACCGTGGGCTCTGTCAAACTCGGTCGCCACCAAGGTAGGAGCAAACCGACTGAGTCTGGAAAACTCGGTCGCATATTCGTCGACCGTCCTGCCTTCTTGCTTCAGATTGGTGAACTTGGTCTGTAGATCGTACCGAGCCACCGCATCGAAGTACTTAGTCTGGAATCTCTCTCTGAATAGTGCCCATGGAATAGGGGCCACTAATCGCACGGCCTGTGCTGCCCACCAGCTGCGGGCAAGATCCAATAACTGTAGACGCACCACGGCCACCTTCTCGTCTTCTGGGGTTCTGGCTGCCTCTAGAATGACTTCAGTATCCTGGAGCCACGTGTCAGCAGCAATAGCATCTTCGCTACCATCGAAGAAGGGAGGGTTCAAGCGCTTGAAACTGTTCGCTGCACTGTTCCTTGGATGACCGCCTCTGTTCAGAGCATCTTCCACTGCCTGGTGCAAGGCATCGCCTCTACGATCCTGGGAAGCTAACAATGATCTGATGAGACCCACCAAAGTGCCATCATCAGGATCTGCAGGCTGGACTGGCTGAACTGGTGGCTCTCCTCCAGTAGGTACGACTCGGGAGGCTGCTCCTGAGTGCTGGGCCTGATCTTCTAGTTGCTGCTGGTCCACGGAAGGTGATCCGCCTTGCTGATCGGCAGGTCCACGAACAATGTCGCTGAAGAAGACGACATAGGAAACAATAAGGAAGGACCAGAACAGATCAACGATACAAGCATATGATCAGGACAAGGATCCAGGAATTCAGAAGATACGAGCAGAGATCAAGGACGAATACTGATTGAGACATCTATTCGGTAAACTCTCACATATTTTGATTTACAAGACCTGCAGGGGCCACCACTTAAACCATGTCACGCCCCAGAACCAGAATACTGGAGAGCGGGGGCAGACATAGCCAGCTACGTATATTGAAATGGATTCCATCTCGCTATACGGTCACGGCTGTCTAGATACATGAGGGTTTACTACAAGCCAACAGTCTCTTAAGGTCATGAACAAGCCTAGTGTCTCAATCACAAGCAAGTAAGTAAATGTTACAAGATGTATGATCATTAAATATACAATAGTAAGGCGTCCCAAACATTACATATTCAGCTGATCATGAAGCTAGTCGTTACAAAATGTTAGGACTAGCAAGAGTTTAGTCATACATGATCAACCCTAGGATCTGTCAATCATGTTACAGCCCGTAGGCAGACAGTAAGTAAATGCAATCGAGCTAAACAGGTGCTCGTCGGCTAAACGCCTCAAAAGAATATTTTTTTACAATAGAGTGGGAGAGCCAAAAATAATCCACTCGTTGCCAGGGTTCCGTCTAGTGGCCACCATCTGGCTGGAAGGTCGGTAGATCCTCTGGAGCTGCTCCGAAATCTGGCCACACAAAACCAGCTGGGTCAGACCCCAGAAAGAGCAAGTGCCACAAAGGAGGCTTCACTTAAGAACCAAAACCAGCAATCAGCACAAAATATAAATAAAAGTAAGAACTGGAAATAAGGAAATACACCAGGATGATATACGACGAGATAACCATGGAACTATTCAGATAACCAGGTTACAACCCGTAAACCAAACAAGGACCGGGGTTGTAACCCTTCGTCTGAACAGAACTTGGAATTCTCACCATTTATCGATAAAATAAATACAAGCATTCTGGTCATTCAATGATCTGGAACAGGATCGGGGCAAGACTAGACTGGTTAGACTCCATCCAATCATTTCACGGCCAAGCAAGAATTAAGGCTTGATACTTTAACTAACTAGGGTTGTCACAGGCCTAATTACTAACAAGATGCAGTGAGATTATTCCACAGCCACAAGCCCTGCAGACCATCCAGGTCACCCGGGTTAAAAGATTAGAGTTGAATTCAGGTGGGTACATCGTCCAGGAAACGAATGTACCCTTAGGTAGCTTGAAGGGTGCAACACATGACAGTGTGCTGGAAATGTGCCCTACTCGACGGCAGGCTACAGATCCCAAGGCGTGCCCAGGTAACGGGATTGCATGTAGCTGGAAAATCTCGTCATGACTAATGTATTAATCTAGTTATTAGCCTTAGTCTGTTTTAGTAGGTACTCCTGACCGTGGTACTCAGGAGTCCCCTCCTAGACATGATGCAAGACAGGACTGTATCATTTGTACAAGCACAATCGTCCACGGTGTCCAGGTTATTTATACAGGTCATGTCATGTCAGGTAGCCGTCGTAACAGCTATTCGAGATAATCATGTCAGGTCATCATGCCAGTGTGCTTGTCAGGAGTGCGCCACGACGGGCCACTATCAGGTCATGTCAGGTTATTATGTCAGGAGTGCACCACTACGGGTCACTATCATGTCGTGCTCAATTATCAATTACAAACATATCAAGTAAATTCGTGATTATCAAGTTCAGGACAAAAAGGCGTAAGGATATAAAATAGGACGTTAAATATCTAATAAAATATTAATATACAGGGCTATAGAAGACCCAGGGTAATCAGGCTGCGCTCAAGTCAGGCTACGCTCAGGTCAAGCTACGCTCGGGCCAGGCTACGCTCAAGCCAGGCTACGCTCAGGCCAGGCTACGCTCAGGCCAGGCTACGCTCAGGCCAGGCTACGCTCAAGCCAGACTACGCTTAGGCCAGGCTACGCTCAAGTCAGCGTATGTACTCCATACGACTCCTTGTCACCCAAGTCAGCGTATGCAAGACATACGCTTCCAAAAGGCAGCGTATGGACTCCATACGACTCCTTGTCACCCAAGTCAGCGTATGAAAGACATACGCCTCCAAATGGCAGCGTATGAGGTCCATACGACTCCTTGTCACCCAAGTCAGCGTATGCAAGACATACGCCTCCAAAAGGCAGCGTATGAGGTCCATACGACTCCTTGTCACCCAAGTCAGCGTATGAAAGACATACGCCTCCAAAAGGCAGCGTATGAGTCGGACTGCGCTGCGCTAAAGAGCGCGCACAACTCAGTGGCACAAGCTAAAAAGCTCGCGCACTGCTCACTGTCTTCTCCAAATCAGCAAGAACTCCATGGTTTGAACCCAAAGCTTCAAAGTCCACAACGTGGTCAAAATAAGTCCAAATCCAACTTTCCAAAGGTCAAAATTGGGTAGAATAAAATTCTCTACAACATGAAACCATCAAAACTTAAAACAAAGAAGTTTGATAGATCAAAACCACCAAAATCCGAAAATAACTAAATTCTAGATCTACAAAAATTAGAGCCTCAAAATGGAAAATGACAAGTTCTAATGTGTCTTAGAAACACGAGGAGAAGCTAATGGAATAATAAAAATGGGCTCTCTTGTGGAAGCAAGATGCACTTGCCTAGACCTCTCTCTTCTCTCTCGGGTAGGTGAAGGGAGTAAATGGAAGAAGAAGAGATGATAAATGAAGAGAGAGAAAGGAGAAGGGGTAATAAATATGAATGGTGGTGGTAGGTAGGGGGTTCACCCCTTGGTTCATGATGAACCAAGAGCAATCCCAAACCGAACCAAGCAAACCCAAACCAAGAATAAACCAAGCCCAAGGAGGAAATTAAGCAAGGAAATCATGCAATACAAGAATAAATACGTACACGTATTCCAGAAATACGTAATACGAACCACAGGCATTACACATGGAGAAGGAAGAAACAGTCAGTGGTAGCACGGTCTACAGCTGAAGCAGAATACAGAGCAATTGCTTTAGGAGTGTCGGAGTTGCTGTGGGTGAAAGCGTTGCTGACAGAGTTGAAGCTGGACAAGGGAGCACCGTTACGTCTTCTGAGCGATAGTCAAGCTGCAATAAGTATAGCTAACAATCCAGTTCAGCAAGACAGAACGAAGTACATTGAGATCGATCGATTCTTCATCAAAGAGAAGCTGGAACAAGGGACACTGAAGATTGATCATGTTCGCTCAGAAGAACAAGTGGCAGACTGTCTGACTAAGGGTCTTAGTTCATTAAGTCTGTCGAAGCTATGTAACAAGATGGGAATGATTAATATCTATCGCCCATCTTGAGGGGGAGTGTTGAGAACTAATAAGGGACTTAGTCCCACATTGAAAAATGTAGTATGAAGAGGAGCTCGACTCCCTATAAGTAGTGGAGTAACCAATCAATAAAATATACAACAATTATTCTCTACAGTATCTAACAACATAGACAAAGCCAAAGGATTTTTCTCTACTTATTTTCTCATTTTCAGGCTAATTGCATGCATTTTTTTTTTTTTTTACCTATTTTGGTACTTGAACTCAATTTTTTAGTTATCTTGATAACTCTTGAATTCAGAAGAAAAAAAAACTGTTCCGAAGCCAGATGCATTCTGTTTCAGTTCAACCATCAGGTTAGAGGTTACAATTGAACATACGTTGAGGCTATGATAGGCAACACTAGTTCAGCTACCATTTACTTCAGGTTTTCTGATTAGCAACTATCAGAAGTGCCATAATCTAATGGAAAATCCAGTCACCCATAGCTTAATTTTGATACATGACTTTGTTGATATTTTACTTTTGGTTTTCCCTTTCCCTTTTTTTAAAGGATTTACCCTTGGTTAGAGGGAGCCCTTCCAGAAACTCTCTAGGGCGCAATAAAAGATTGGATCGAAGAGGAGGGGGTTTGGAAATAGTTTTCAACCAGCAAATGAAGTGTTATAACCTCATTAGCTGCGTCATTGCACCAACCGCAAAGATATCCTAATATATTTTTTTTCTTCCCTTCTATTTTTGTTCCTTTTTATCTGCTATTAATTGATCATCATAATCCAAAAAGATGAACTAGAGATATGTAATATATCATCACCAACCAAATTTGAGGTTTACCAGTACTAACTAACAGATATTGTTCTGAAATTGTTACACAAGCAAATTAAAACACGTATCAGTGTATCACTAATGACACGTCTCAGCAAACTAATACAAAAGGAATATTGACTTCAGGTGTGCAATTATTTCTTTCAATGCCTGGTCGCCTTCATTATCCCTAGGCCACGACACTTGTCAAACATGATATCAGTAGTAGCTCAACCAAATTAGTAAAGTAGGACAATATGCGAACAGAAAAAAAAAAAAAAAGGATCAAACATTCTACAAGCTCGGTTCACCTACACATTTTGTCTCAATCTGCAACATGTTAAACCTAATTCTTGCACTCAACCATCGGATTTGGACCACCTTTGTTGTTAGGAACTCCATCTGCCTATGGCTCAAGACAAAACACCTTCCAATCATATCAACATACGAACCAGTAACAGTAGGGATAGTTGGGTCACCTACAACAATGTCCAGTTCTTCACTCCACTTCTCACATGTACCTATAAATAATAAGACCTGTTCTCAGTACCCAGCCTCAATCAAGTTCAAAGCATTAGCTAACAGGAGCCTCCCATACTCTTAATTAGCAATTCACCTGAAGTTCACAACATGGCTCGAGGAGCGTACAGTATGGGTCTAACCCTCATCCTCTTGGCCATGATGTGCGCGACGCCATTGGCTCAGCCGAGCTGCGCACCAACGATAACGAGCCTGGCTCCTTGCCTCGGCTTCATCACCGGTAACTCGTCATCAACAAGCCCTTCCTCCGCGTGCTGCACCCAGCTCGCCAGCATCATCCAGACGCAAACCCAGTGCCTCTGCACCGTCCTCAACGGCGCCCCTCAGCTGCCGTTCGTCGTGAACCAGACCCGGGCTCTGACCCTCCCCGGCGCTTGCAAGATCCAGACCACGCCCCTTAGCCCCTGTAACGGTACGCTAGCAACACTGACTTTGTCTATCAGATGTGATCCCGTTTGGTTCACTGTAATGTAATCGTAATCGTAATGTAATCAAATGAAAAAAATATTTGATTATATTGCTATTACGATTACTTACAGTGTACCAAACGAGGTTAGGCCCCGAGTTTGAGACTGAATCAAAAATTATGTTTCTTGCAGCAGCTGCATCAGGACAGCTGCCTCCGGCAGCAGCAGGATCGCCTATCGGAGCCCCAGCACCAGCACCAGAACCGGAACCGGCTTCTCCATCCACGCCGTCAGAATCCATCGCTCCTTCACCGACTTTTCCGTCCACGCCATCAGACGCGACTCCGACCAGCCCATCAACCCCAACGGTCCCGAGCGATGCTTCTCCCACCGCCTCGGCGACTCCTGTTCCACAAGCTCCTTCGGGTGTGTGTGTGCAATATATGCTACTCTCCTACTTCTGTCTCCTGCTTTAGCTAAATGACTTGTTGATAGTGATAGCATTTTGCCATTTTGCTGATGAAATGTGCAGGGGATGGATCGAAAACAGTTCCTACCACCAACCAATCGTCGTCGGCTAAGATCGCCACCAGCTACCCCCCGGCGCTTCTAGTCCTCCTCCTGGTGGCTTCGGCTTTCTCCGCCTTCTAAGTCTGCATGCTCCTTTTGATGACACTCGTTATGTGCACATATCTACCTACCTATTTTATGTTGCTTGGCAGAGATTCATACTGAGATTGATATACGATTGTATTGCGTAGGCTATGTTGTAGAGTAGACTGTTGAGTATTGGATTGATTTGAATGGATTGTTTGTAGTCTGTTATGTATTTATTACATTTATTCGAATGGATTGTTCGGATTGTTAATTGGACTGGATATTTGTGTTTCATCCCAGCAGTGGAATGGAATGGAACTGTAGGCAAGCGCATTCAAAATTACTATTGTATTATTAATCAGTATCTAAAACTAACCGCAACATACAACTCCAGCAATTCCCTTGATTATGGCCACCAACAGAGAAGTTTATATAGTTTCATTCTTCCTTATATGATAAATAAAGTTCTTGAATTCCAGTTGGAACAAAGGAAAAACATAACAATGCAATATCTAGAAAGTTGCATCAGGAAAGATGCAGTCCATTCTTTCTGTGTTCTCTCACTTGTTCCACAGATGTCAGCTATAAAACTTGACTCCATACATAATTCCTCAAACATTCGTGAAAAAGTCGAGGAAACATCTTTATCTTATCTCATACGTAAGATGCTGGGTAATGCAATATAGATTAGAGGACAAAGAGAGGGGTTTCATAATTTCATTCACACATCAAATCCCGAAAGACATAATTCAAAACTAGGTTCAACATTGCAAACTACTTAATACATGTGCAAATTATTTATTTCGAACACTCACCTCTAAGCATACACTATGATATCATTCATGCGCTCTGTCTTCCTTGCATCTCTCCTTGAGGGGTACAGAACATAGTTGGAATTCTCTCATAAATCAAAAATTGCCAACTTCTTACACTAGTCAGATGACACCTTACAGATACTACAAAAGTCGAGCACCTCCACGGAAATTGAGTTTTAACAAAAAGAAAATTCTTCTCCTACTAGAAAGACACCATCCTAATGATCTCCATTTTTAATTTACGACTTCCATTGCTCCAAAAAGGCATAGCAATTGGCAGTCAGATGCAGAAGCTGTAAGTAGTGGTACATCACTGTATATACCCTGCTGTTATGGCACTTTCATCATGTCCTCCTGCAAGTTATAAAACACCACCTTTCAGAAAACCATAATTGGATAAAATTGCTATGGTCACAAAAGAGATGTTGCATGGATACGAATAAGATATGCCATGATACGGGGACAAGCCACAGCACAAGTTTTGGTGTTTACTAGTGTAGTTTGCAGTATCTGTGTCATGTTAGATACATATCCGACACGGAAAAGATACAATATGGCACCAACTTGGCAGTATTCATCCTTCCTAGATAAAGAATAATGGATTATAAACTTGAGATACTTCCCCATCACTTGGAGAAGATATAAACAGGCTGCCAAAATGTATAGTTTGATCCTGACCAACTGTTAATATATGTAAATCTGTGTCTTGGTAATTAACAGCATGAATTGATGAAGCAGAGCCAATGTAGTGCCACTAGCAAGCTATGATTTCAAGCTCATGGGCCACCATTGAGTGCAAACCTTACATGCCCATTTCGGCCTTTGTGTTTATGATGGCAATACTTTTCTAATGTGCCTGACCAGAGGATGCACTTCCAACACAGTGCATGATGTGGGTCACGATGGTTTGTACAAAACTGGGGCCCAGATGTCATGCACGGCAGCAGAAGTGCGTCAGGCAACCAGGCGCGAAACCGGGGCAGTATTAACTGGCACTTAACAAAACAAAAAAATCTTCCTGGTAAGATAATTGAGAGGGGTTTTTCCATGCATTCAGAAAAAACATCTAGATTTTCTAGGGAGCTCTACATTTCCAAGGTTACTTCAAGGATGGATTTGACTTTAGGTGGAGTTTATACATTGCAGGTTACTTCAAGGATGGATTTGACTTTAGGTGGAGTTTATACATTGCAGGTTGCCATACATTGCATATTACCATGCAAAAGAAATCAAGTTCTATATGAAAATAAAGGCAATAAAGTATTTATTTTATTTAAAAATAAGTCCTAAAGCCTTAGGAAGAAAGGGCCCTCGAAATATAAAACAGGTTCTCTTATTTGTGATGGTAGGATTGCTTCCATTGCATACAAGAAAGACATCAAATTCTACTTTCTTCAAACAAGCATTCCTATTTCGCAATTATGCTAATTTTGGTGATTATGTTGTAATCGGAGATAAGGAAGTTGCCTCCACTTTGATGAATCAGATAAAAGTGAAGGTTGTCCTAGAGCTATACAGAAACAAAAGGGACTTACAGAGGAAACAGATTTATGGACCCTCTATGGAGAATCCAAAATGACACACAGTAACGAAATGCAGTAATCAAGGATACCCACAACAACAACAACAAAAAATAAAAAAAAAATCAAGAATAATGTCAAGATATAGCCTTAGAAAAAAGTAAACAAAAAAGAAATATTTGTATCCCCTTTTTTTATTATCTTTCTATGCATTTTTTTTCTCTAAATAAAAATCTAAACTTCTTTTTATCTTTAGATGAATATAAGATTTTGTATACTTTTTTAATACAATTCTTATATGAGGGAAAAAAAAGATATTTAAGAATAAGTATAAGAAGATAAAAAGAGTAACTTGTAGGTAAATAATTCTGGTTACACCCCTCTTATTCATTAACAAGTCATACACAAACGAGCCTTAGTGCAAATTCGACCATCTTAGGATTTTATTTGTAAAAACTAAAAAGTCTATTTGCAAATAATCCAAGATCATTAGAGATCTTTGGTTCTCTTCTTCTTCTTGTAGAGAGGAAGGTGCTCGATTTGGTGAAGTCTCGTAGATGAATCAGAGGCATCTTGCGTTAGTTGCTCTTCACCTCATTTCTAGCTTCTCTTTTATTTTTGCAATTTCATCCTTCAACCATGAAAGTTTTGCTTAGATTAATTGCTAATTACTTCAGTTGTCCATAGAAACCTTTCAAAAAGTTCATTAGGGGAAAAAAAAATAATTCTTATATAGATGTCACATACTCCCATGCATCTCCTATGCTCAACATGAGAATAGGATATTGGTATCCTTTCTTCCAACCCCTTTTGTTTACCGGATGCCAAAAACTAACCCTTCAGGCATTCCAATTGATTGTCGCAACCCTCACAAGAACCATCACCAACTATCAGCAATCTCAGGCTCTACTTTCACAAAGGAAACGGGAAAATACCATTCCTCCCATCTAAATCCGCAAACCAACTTTATCAAGGTAAACAAAAAAATTGTCCAACTCAAGATAACTAAATCACAATTTTCACCCATTTTTCCTCTGAGGGTTGTTAAGTAGGGAAATTAAAAAAATGAGTGAAAAATATATAATTTTATTAAGTTAAACGAAAACATTATTAAGATAAAATTAAAAACTTATTAAGTTAGACAAATAAAATATTTTAGGCTTGTGCCGGAGTAAGAACATTGTCCAGGTGTATTCAGACGAACTAGATCATCTTAACTGGATATTTAAGAATAATATGTAACTAATCGATTACTCCAACATCTCAGTGTTAGATACATAGTTTATAAAGAAAAATGCACAAGCATTATAACTTGATTAATCCTTCTTTGGCATAGATTTAAACTAAATGTGGTTTATTTAAAAATACATATATCATAACTTCAATGTTTTTTTATTTAAATCCCTTTCGATATATGCACTTAGAAATCGAAGTTTAATTACCTAAATCATATTTTCTTCGTGAACTTTCATGTTATATTAGTGAAATAACTTTTAATTTTAAATCTTTTAATTTATTTTTTAGGTTTTATAAACATGTATACATATATTAAATAGTGTATTTTAATTTTTTATGCCATAGTATACCTATATATTTGATTATATGTATACATATATTAATAAAATAACTTTTAATTAATATTAATGAATTTGATATAAGAAATATCATTAAAATGTAAGCATATTGTTTAGAATAACTTCAATGAATGAAGACAGAAAAAATTGTATTTTTATTACTGTATTAAAAAAAACTAAACTATCTTGATATTTTTCAGAAAGTTAACTTGGACTTAGAATGCACAATTTGATGTATAATATAAGTTACGTGAAAAAATGTGCCGATTAATATGAATTTAAAAGTATTATAAGTTTTGTGGATACCAATAAATTATGAGGTTGCCAATTCAATGAAAGAGTTAGGTGTCAAAAGGAGAGAGTGTACACTTTATATATATGATTTTGTTTTTTCTTTGATTAACTTGAAGTTTTTTCTTGAAATATTTTTTTCTTCCTTCAAACATCATAAACTGAGAGGAGGGGTAGAGAAGAGATGACCTCAAGAGATCTTCAAATCTCCAGAAGTCACAAATAACATTTAGCCTTTAGTAAGCTTCAAGTACATGGAAGAACAAGCTAAATTCAAAATGCAACAAAAACAAAAAGTCTTGTGCATGATTGACTTAAAACGTTTGGTGTGAATTGGATGAAAGAAGACTAAGGTCGGGTCCTTGTTCACAGGAAAAGAAAAAAGAGCAAGCATAGAGGAATCTTTTGGCCTTCCTTTCTTTATCCAAATGCCATGGTGTTCGGCGTTTGTCCTCTTCCATCTGTGACATATACATGGATATGGGAATGTCATCCTTTCTCTTTTGCAATACTAAATGATCTTTTGATTTGTTGTGCTGTTGGTGCATTAGAAAATCCAAATATTTCTGCAAACTAGTAAACTAGTAGTTTAGCAGATCAATACTTGCCTTCTTCTTCCATAGCCAACCTTACCTTGGTTTACCACTTGGCTATCATAGGTTACTAGCAGTCCCTACAACTAGACAATAAGATTGCACATATACCCTTTGGAGGATTTCTTGTCATCACCATTTATTAGACACTAAACACTGTCCACGAATTTAAATACCAATATATAGGCAAACACCAAATTGCAAAGGAACAACTTTAACAACAAACTAAAATGACACAGTTAAACAGTCATCATCATCATCCGACCTCCCATCATAATGGGATTTATGGAGTATAAGAAAGCTCCATATAAGATGTGGCGAAGTTTTTATGACGGTCGTCAACCGGACGGCAACCCTATATTATGAATATTTCCCTCGCATAATTTACATGAGAAGGTTAAACGAAGATATGACACTAAAATCAATTAATTGTCAAAATGATGCATACAAGAGTAAGTTGTTATATATATATATATATATATATATATATATATATATATGGTTATTTACGCTAACTACCCCTAAGTTTTGGGTTTATAACACGGGGTACCCCTACTTTTCGAAGGCATCTATTGCTTGACAATTGCTTGCACCAAACAATATTGCCAACCACCAAGACTTCCATCCCTCATTTCCTTAAGTACCAAAAGACAACCATGGAAATCATTATCATCATCCAAGCCTACTCCCAAGTCCCATCAAAATGTGGTCGGTTATGGAGCATAAAAATGCTATTTTTTAAGCTTTAACAAATCACCGGTTGTCGACCTAACACCAACACTCTGTTGGGGCCAAATTCCTGAGCATGAGAGGGTCATGCCATAAATTCTAGGTAGCTAGTTGACAGGTAGATAAACCACAATATATATATATATATATATATATATATATATATATATATATATATTCACGAAGAGTTCCGGGGAATCCCCGCGCTTGTGTGGTTCGAGTTTATTTGGATGAAAGGCTCTGCAATGAAAATGCAACTCACTATGTAAAAGCTTTGCAAGATTGGCTCCTTACCTTGGATAAACTTCCTAGATTTGGGGTTAGCATAGAAGCTCAGCTATGTATGCTTTGCGGTAGGGAGGACGAGACGAAAGACCACCTATTCTGTGGGTTCAGTTTTAGTAAGGAGGTTTGGTAGGCTCAACATCAAAATCTGGAGCTTGCAAGTTCGAGTGAGACTTCCCTGGTGTCGCTGGTGCGTATGGTGTTTGCCTTGAGGCACAAAGGGAGTGCGTGGTATAGAGTGGCAAGGCTACGTGTCCTGTGCTTTGTCTGGCACATTTGGAAGGAGCAGTAACCTCATCTTCGAAAATTTGAGTGACTCTACCCAAAGTATATATTAGAAGACAATATTAGAAGACAAGTGGTGAATGCTTCATTGTTTATTCTTCAGCCCCAAGACTGATTTAAATAGAAGAAATACAATTAATGTCCATCCTTGAATAAAGGAGAACTTTATGGAAAGAAAACTAAATGAAGATAGAAACCTCTCTCTAATAATAACAAAATCTTCTCTAATAATAACTAATAATAAGAGGAGAGAGATTCAAGGGATTCTCCAACACCCTCCCTCAAGTTGGTGCATAGATATCTATCATGCCCAACTTGCTTATCAAATGCTCAAAGACGGGTCTTGTCAAGCTTTTGGTTAAGATGTCCGCAGTTTGCTGAGTAGAGGTCACAAATGGTAGACATATGATTTCAGCTTCTAATTTCTCTTTTATGAAGTGACGGTCAATCTCAATATGTTTGGTTCTATCATGCTGAACCGGGTTATGGGCTATGCTTATGACAGCTTTACTGTCAGAATATAACTTCAATGGGAGCTCAATTTTCATCTTAAGTTCTTTCATGACTCTCTGAATCCATAGTCCTTCACAAATACCCTGAGCCATAGCTCTGAACTCGGCTTCTGCACTGCTTCTTGCTACAACTCCTTGTTTTTTGCTTCTCCATGTCACAAGATTATCCCATACATAGGTACAATATCCAGAGGTTGATCTTCTGTCTATGACTGAACCTGCCCAATCTGCATCAGTGAAGATAGACACATTTCTTTCACTAGTCTTCTTAAAAAATAAATCCTTTCCGGAATTGGCCTTCAAGTATCTCAGTATTCTATAAACTACCTCAAGATGTTCCTCATAAGGAGAATGCATAAACTGACTCACTACACTGACTGAGAAGGCAATGTCAGGTCTAGTGTGGGACAAGTAAATTAGCTTACCCACCAACCTCTGGTATCTTTCGGTATCAACAGGAACATTTCCTTCTCCCCAAAGTTTTGCATTAGAATCCATGGGGGTGTCGACTGGTCGACAACTACTCATTCATGTTTTTCGCAATAGATCGAGAATGTATTTCTATTGTGAAACCACAATTCCTTTCTTTGATCGAGCAACCTCCATACCAAGAAAGTATTTCAAGGATCATAAGTCCTTGCTTTCAAAGTCTGTAGCAAGTCTCTCTTTTACTCTTTTCATTTCAACTGTATCATCCCCAGTGACGACAATATCATCTACAAAAACAATCAAGGCAGCAAATTTTCCGCTAGAGGAGAATTTGGTGAATAAAGTGTGATCAGCTTGTCCTTGAGTGTACCCTTGGTTCTTCATAGACTGAGTAAACCTTTCAAACCAGGCTCTAGGAGATTGCTGCAAGCCATAAAGAGACTTCTTCAACTTGCATATCTTTGATCCGAATTTGTCTTCAAAACCAGGAGGACTATCCATGTATACTTCTTCTTCTAGATCACCATTGAGGAAGGCATTTTTAACACCAACTGATGTAGAGGCCAATCCAAGTTAGCCGCAAGAGATAAAAGTATTCTGATAGTGTTCAATTTTGCAACATGAGCAAATGTCTCTAAGTAATCTATGCCATAAGTTTGAGTGAAACCCTTAGCCACCAAGCGAGCCTTATACCTTTCAACTGACCCATCTGAATTGTACTTCACAGTAAACACCCACTTACATCCCACGGTCTTCTTACCAACTGGTAGTGTCATGACGCTCCAAATTTTATTCTTTTCAAGAGCTTTCATCTCCTCAAATACAGCTTCCCTCCACTTTGGAACTTCTAGGACATCATGTATATTCTTTGGAATCTCTACACTAGACAATTGGAAGGTGAAGGCAGAAAAAAGATGAAGACAAGTTTGAATATGATATAAAATCAGACAGGATATTTAGGACAAGACCTAACAGATTTTCTAACTGCTATGGGATCATCTATATCAGGATACATGATACGACTCTCAGAAACAGAAATAGACTTACTTTTTCTTTTCTGAGGAGGTTGATTATTCTCCGTTTCAGATTCATGGCAGTGTTGAGATGTGGACACATCCTCTTCTTTATGGTTCTTTCTCACAAACACATTTCATTACAAGTCTTGTTTCCTACTTTGAACCTGTCCTCTTTAGATGACAATTCATTTTGTGACATTTCAATTAGTTCATCATTATTATCATCTTCAGAATTCTCATTGTTTTTTTCATGAGAAAGTGTAGGCTCGGATTCGTCGAGTTCTTTACTCATAGTAGGAGTAGGTTCAGATAATGAATCATGGCCATTTTCTGTTGGTGCAGAATTAGAATTTTGTGATATAGACAAGGACAAGTTATATAAAAAAAACTTATGTTCTCAGTTTCAAATGAGTCTTCCTTTAAGTTTTCCCCCTGAAGATAAGTATCATCAAAAAAAAGGTTTATTTTCAAAGAATGTGACATCCATAGTGACAAATATTTTCTTGTTTTTTGGATCAAAGCATTTATCCCTTCTGGGTTGGAGAGTAACTCTACAAAAACGCATTTTATAGCACGTGGTTCGAGTTTGCTAATATTTTTATGTTCATGAACAAATGATGTGCAACCAAAAAATTTTAATGTCAAATCAGTTGAAACACGAGTAAAAGAAAAACATTTTTTGAAAACATGAATTGGAGTTTGAAAATTGAGAACTTTAGAGGACATTCTGTTAATTAAATATGCAGCAGTTAAAATTGCTTCACCCCACAAATAATTTGGTACTTTATTTGAGAAGAGTAAAGCTCTAGACACCTCCAATAAGTTTCTATTTTTTCTTTCTGCAACTCCATTTTGTTGAGTATTTGGACATGAACTTTGATGCACAATTCCATTTTGAAGAAAAAAAATCACCCAAAATTGTGTTAAAGTATTTTCTGCCATTGTCACTTCTAAAGACTTGAATAGTGGTCTGAAATTGAGTTTGCACCATTATAAAAAAATCCTTTACATCCTGACAAACATCGGATTCCCCCTTTAACAAGTACACCCAACATACTCTTGAATGGTCATATATAAATGTGATAAACCATTTTTTGTGAGAAAGTGTACTTGTACGATTATGGTCCCAAATATCACTGTGAATAACAGAAAAAGGTTTTGATGGTTTATAATAATTTATTGGAAAATGGGAACGATGATGTTTTACAAATTCACATGTCTCACATTTAAACAAAAACAAATCTTTATTACGAAATAACTTAGGAAACAAGTGTTTTAAATAGTGAAAACTAGGATGGCCTAATCGTAAATGCCATAATATAATGTTGTCATCATTATTTGAAACACGAAAAGACTCAAAGCAGAAACTTATCGGTTTGGAAGGTAGTTGTGATTTAGATCCAATATCGAAGTAGTAGAGTCCTCATTCTCCTTAGCACTGCCAATCATCTTTTCCGAGTTCAAATCCTGAAAGACACGGTGAGAACCGAAAAAGATAGTTTGACAGTTTTTTTCTTGGACTAATTTACTGACAGACATTAGGCTACATGATAGATTTGGAACATGAAGGACATCTTTAAGAGTCAACATCGGGGACAACACAACTGAACCTTTACCTGCAATGGCTGAAAAGGAGCCATCTGTGACTTTATTTTTTGATTCCCTGAAGGGGACTATATGAAGAAAACAAAGTAGATTCACTTGTCATGTGATCGGTTGCAACTGAATCTACTATCCAAGTGTGGTTGGGACTGACACTAAGAAGAGCATAATTACCTTTTTGTGCTATAGAGCAAGGAGTTTGAGATTCGAGAAGTTTGAACAGTTTGTCTAGTTGTTCCGTCGTGAGTGAAAGTTGAGTTGAAGAAGATTGCTGCCCTTGATCTGAATTACTAGCCTGGAATGCACGACCCTCGTTACCCCATCTTTCTTCTTCCAGTTCGGAGGCTTGCCATGGAGCTTCCAACATGTTTCACGCGTATGCCATGCGTGTTTGCAGTGATCACACTAAGGTTTGTCTGACTTCTTACTTTCGTTGAAGTTGCCGTCTCCGAAAGGACTTTCGTCTCCATTGTCGCCGTCATCGCCACATCCAGTACCGTCGCTAGCACCGCGACCAGCACCACCACTATCGCCATGGCCTGTTGCGTCGTTCCCGCAGCCTGCTCCACCTTCTGTCGTGGAGGAGTTGTTGTTTGTTGAGCCAGTGAGGACTTGCCGCCATCTATTGGAATCGGCCATTGAGAGCCTAATTGGGTTGGAGAAACGGGTTTAAAAAAACTTTACAAACCCTAGGTTAGGGAACATGGCTCTGATACCATATTAGAAGACAATATTAGAAGACAAGTGGTGAATGCTTCATTGTTTATTCTTCAGCCCCAAGGCTGGTTTAAATAGAAGAAATACAAGTAATGTCCATCCTTGAATGAAGGAGAACTTTATTACAATCAATATTCATCCTTGAATAAAGGAGAACTTTATGGAAAGAAAACTAAATGAAGATAGAAACATCTCTCTAATAATAACAAAATCTTCTCTAATAATAACTAATAATAAGAGGAGAGAGATTCAAGGGATTCTCCAACAGTATCATTGCCAGCATTGATCAAGATGTGGCTGCACAAAGCAGATAGGATGTCTTCCCTCTGCTCTTGGGGGATTGGGTTTGTTTTTTAATCCTTTTCGGAGTTTGGAATGGTCCCAAGTTGTTCAGGACGGCCTATTGGTGTGTTCCCCTCCAGTTAGCTGTTTGTTTGACCTGGTTGTAGGTCTCCCCATTTTCTAATAAAGATTTTTACCATTTTCAAATATATACACACACATACACAGAGAAAATTTTAAAAACAATAACAAAATATATTTAAATTGTAGATAAGATAATAAGTTAAGTAAATTTCAAATACGATAACTTGTCGTCAATAGCAATGACGACATGAATGCAAGTCTATTTTTTTTTCTTTTTTCGAGAACAGTGTCTCCAAGAATATGAATACTTGTTTTAAAAAAAATTGTCACTAAAGTCCGATTTCGTCACTAAAATTCGTCATTAAAAGCCCAATTTCGTTACTAAAAGTCCAATTTTGTCATTAAAATTCAAATCAGATAACACATCGCCAAGAAGCATTGGCGACATGAGTGCATGCACTCGTCGCCAAAAGCATTTGCAACATGAGTGCATGTACTCATGTCGCCAATAGCAATGGCGATATGAATGCAAATTTTTTGTAAAAACAAAATTCGTCACTAAAAGCTCAATTTCGTCACTAAAATGCGTCACTAGATGTCCAATTTCGTCAATAAAAGACCAATTTTGTCACTAAAATATTTCGTCCCAACTCGTCCGAGTC
Source organism: Iris pallida (assembly GCA_029216955.1). Classification (NCBI taxonomy): domain Eukaryota; kingdom Viridiplantae; phylum Streptophyta; class Magnoliopsida; order Asparagales; family Iridaceae; genus Iris; species Iris pallida. Next base: position 33,893,655 of record JANAVB010005597.1, on the reverse strand, counting down.
AAAAAAAATCCAAAAAAATGCACTCATGTCGCCAATGCTTCTGGCTTGGCGACATGTTATCTTATTTGAAATTTGCTTAACTTGTTATATTACTTATAATTTAAATATATTTCGTTATCTTTTTCAAATTTTCTTATATATATATATATATATATATATATATATATATATATATATATATATATATATATAAAGCAACGTGGTGTTTTCCGCCAAAAACATAAAAGGATAAATAAGGGTCACGTTAAATGATAGAGGTATATCCATATCAAATGGTTTATGAATATGACGCGTGTATATGTCAACAAAAAATCTTAAAACTGATAAAAAAAATAGTATGAAAGATATTATTAAATGATAAAAATGAGAAACAATTTCAAAAGCCAAATTATCAATGAGTGTCGGAGGCGCAGAAATCACTAGTATATATATAAGTCTAGAGAACAAGGTGGGATGATACAATTTGCTATAGGGAATTCCATTCATCTCCATGATACATAAACCAAAAAGTGAAAGGAATGATAATGCTACAACTATGGAAATACCTTTTATAACTTTCAGGATCACACAATCACTACATAGTCACCAAACTGGCAAACTTAAGCCATCTTCTAATAGCAATCAGGAACTGTACCTTTAAGATACTTGAAAGAGAAAAAGACGGATGGATAGCTCGAACTAATTGACCAAAGTTCTTTATTTGCTTGGAAATGAATTGACTCTAGATACTACTACTGCAACAATCCCAGCCTTCATACCAGATACGGCTCTAATGTATGCATCGTAGCTACAACAATTATGTCTGCCTGTTTTGTTGAACATCTTGCATGCAAGTAATCTGGCTAGGTGGCTGCATAGACACTCATATCCTGTTTTTGAGATCTAAAAGTAAATGGAAGGACACTTTGGCAATGTTGGGATGTTCTCAAGAGTATAGAGACGGTGCTTTCTAGATAGAAATTCTACTTATCATTAAGATTAAGAATCTCTTTTAGTAAAAGACAGGAATTCCTCAAAAGTAGTGCAGGGATTCTCCAACATTCAAACAAGTGAATCAAAACTGATTAAGAAAAACATCTCGTTCCAGAGCTAATTTACCGTTTAAGCTATAGAACTTGGATAAATTCGCATATAAATTGTTCAAATGTCTGCTTTAGGATAAGATCTCACAAGGCATGTTGTTTATTAGACCTAAAACAAGTAGAATGCATGGCCACGCGACTAGTTATCACCTAGACAACCTGATCATCATCGGAGCCTAGGCTTCTTAAAGTATACATGCCATATATGGTTGGTCTTCCCATTCAAAGGCAGTTTTTTCCCCCGAAATCATGCACCGTCTATAATTAACAAAACAAGTTGATACTTTCCATTTTGCTAAAAAAAAAATTTTGATTATTTGCAATACTGCCAGGATAATTGGATAAGTTCTATATCAACCAAGTCTTTCCTTTGCCCTTTAATATATTATATTGTGCCCTCGGTGATGCCAGACACAACTCTAATCTGTGATTTGCTTTCCTATCAGCAATCATGTGCATATGAAGAGAAAATTGATTATTTGCAATATGGCCAGGATAATTGGATAGTTCTATATCAACCAAGTCTTTCCTTTGCCTTTTAATATATTATATTGTGCCCTCGGTGATGCCAGACACAACTCTAATTTTGTATTTGCTTTCCTATCAGCAATCATATGAAGAGAACAATTAGCAGAGTTCAGAAAGCATAAAGTGCCAAGTGATCCAACAAATAAACAAGTCTTACGAAGCAAGTACTTTGGTACTCTATTGGAATAGAAAGTTGCAAAAATAAAAGCTGAGAGTAGCTAAGAATCTAAAAGAAACAGCAATCACTCCCACCTAACAGTAAAAGTTCGATATATATAGCATGTACCTAAACAGAGACACACAAACTCTCATCGAACTTTAATCACTATGTATGTGAGCGTGAACGCATGAACTCTTCAAGTCGATCCCACACCTCGAGCGCAGCAGCTCTGTCTTGGTGTCTTTTGTTTTTGCTAATCTGCATTCCAGATACCATGGATAGATTTGACAAAGGCTGATACCAAAAAGAAAATGATATGAACTTATGAAGTTTTGTTAGATGAAATGCTAACCGAAATAATCTTCACATTCCACTGCTTGACAATTTTTGCAGATTCCACGCTGTCATCCTCAAAGCGGACAAAAAACCCAATAACTGCAAAGATGTGGTAACTCATTCATAAATAATTCCACAAACCTCACTTTATTCATGGTAGACAACTAAACAAACAGAATCGCACAGACGGAAGTTCATAATTAAATTGCCAATTATTGATACACCCGTAACTGTTCTAAACTGCCCTTTTCAAGGTATAGTTTAAAATGAACACAAATCAGGGTATATTCTAGGAAATCAAGGGTATATAAATGTAAATCCGATCAAGTATCCAGTACCTATAAAGAAAAACAAATATATGAATCATATAGCTAGTTCAAACATAACAACCTCTACTTCTCCTCTTCATCAAATCAGTTCTAAGTCTAACAAAACCTACCTTGCTACAGAACATCTCTATGAGCAAGAAAAATTGTCACATAAAACCTAAATCAGCAATTAAGTTATTAACATCATAAGTATGTTTCTCGTGGTATCATGCCTTCCGACAAAACGGTAATAGCTATAATTAACAATACCCCCCACAAAGTCAAGAATAAAAAGAGTGCTACTCTAGGAAGCACGAACGCTCCAAAACTCAGTTCTTTGCCATGTTGAGTCGTGTTGTACATGATACTCCGAAATACACTAGGACACACCAAAATAGATGATGTTTTCATGTCGCTGTATTGGTATGTATCATGCGGTGTGTCTAATTTGAACCTGTGCAACATAAATGCTACCACATTTGGCCATCTCAACTATTACAGACATCTGTTTGAGAGAAGCTATCAATTATAGCAATTCACCATGAAATCACGCAGCAATGGAAACACTCACTCTTGTTGAAAATCTCGACGTGGTCCTTGAACGGCCAGTCCTTGAACTGCCACTCCTTTCCGAGCACAAACACTGCGACCACCCTATCCCAATCATCCGGCTTAAACCCAGACGGCTTATCCCTCACCTCGTACGCGGCCACCGCCCGGTCCCTACTCAGCTTCTTCTGAACCGTGACGCAGTCGGGCTTTGCAGACCCGGGCTTCATCATCTTCATCTTTGCCTCGCTCGGCACGAACACACCGTCCTCGAGGAACTCCTTCACATTATAAATCGTAATCAGCGTCTGCGAAGCGCTAGGCACGAGAATGATCGGCACGCCCTCCCCGACCTTGCTCCCCTTGAGGTGCATCTTGGGCTTCGGGGTCGAGTCGACGTCCTCGGCCGTAGCAGCGGCAGCATTGTCGGCGCCGATGAGGCGGGTCTTGGCGACGAGGCCGTCCTTGCGCTGCTGCGACTCGAGGCGGTGGCGCTCCTCCTCGCGCCGGGTGGAGGCGGTGAGGACGGCGTAGAGGTCGCGGTTGCGGCACTCGAGGAGGGACTCCCGGTCCTTGAGGGGCCGCTCGAGGGTGCGTATGAGGGAGACGTAGTCGAGAACCCGGTCCGGCTGCGGAGGACGGGGCTCGTCGGGATCGTCGTCGGGGATGGCGGGGTCGTCGGGGCGGTACTCCTCGACGGAGGAGGAGGGGGGAGCGGCGACGGCGGCGGAGGAGGGCGGGGGGAGGAGGTCGATGGCGTCGGAGGAGGAGACGCGGCCGTGGAGGTAGTCGAGGAGGGGCTTGCGATCGGGGAGGGTGACGGAGGGGAGGCGGCGGAGGCGGGAGGACTGGAGGTAGTCGGTGTGCTTGAGGTGGTGGTGGCGGACGAAGAAGACTAGGGTTTCTAGAGTGTAGAGGGAGCCCTGCTTGGAGCGGTAGGCGGTCTCGGCGGAGCACGGGAAGGAGTAGTCGGAGCCGAAGTGGAAGTCGTCGCCGGAGCGGACGATGCGGTCGAGCTCGCCGCGGATGGTGAAGTCGCGGAGGGCCGAGAGGGGGTCCATCTTTTTTTGTGGGGATTGAGAGAGAGGTTTTTTTTCTAAAATGGGGGTGGGTGATTTTGCTGCAAAGATCTAAGATTAAGCTGCTTTTTTTTTTTTTCTCTCAGGTAAATTATAAGGGCACAGCACATTTTGATCAGGGCTGTCCAAGTGTTAGTTTTTCATTATTTACAAGTTTGCCACTGAAAAAATTACTCAGGGCTATCCAAGTAGTAGGTATAAAAGGTAAGTGTTATAATTTTTGTTTTCTTCCTCTCTCTCTCCATTCCTCACAAGGAGAAAAGCAGAAGAAGAAGAAGAAAAAAAAAAAAAATAAATAACAAGAACATTAATTTTTGCAAACCTAGTTTATTTTAATTTTTTGCTCTCTTCTAATTTCTCAGATCTCTTTCTCCAAATCCTATTTTATTTTATTTTCTTCTTGTTTGGGCATTATGGATGAAACCCTAGTTGTAGAAGAAATTGGGTAGTCAAATCTATCAAATCTATTAATCTATTAGTCTATTAACCAATTTTTCTTTATTAATAGAAGAATTATGCATGAAATCCTAGTTTTAGAAGAAAACTATGGAAGAAATCCTAGTTGTAGAATAATTGGATTCATATCAGGACTGCCACAATTTCTGACAGCCCTAGAAGTATTGAGGCCTGCCAGAAATTGTGGCAGCCTTGAAATAGACTCGATGTACAACAGGACTGCCACAATTTCTGGCAGTCCTAGAAGTAATGAGGACTGCCAGAAATTGTGGCAGTCTTGAAATAGACTCGATGTATAACAGGACTGCCACAATTTCTGGCAGTCCTAGAAGTAATAAGAACTGCCAGGAATTGTGGCCGTCCTGAAAGGGACATTCTCTACAACAGGACTGCCACAATTTCTGGCAGTCCTAGACATATTGAGGACTGCCAGAAATTGTGGCAGTCCTGAAAGGAACTTGCTGTACAGCAAGTTCCTTTCAGGACTGCCACAATTTCTGGCAGTCCTAAAGTCGACATTTCCGAATGAAAAAAACATGTTAGGGTTTATTCTAATCTTGATAATATAGTGAAATATGCATTTTAGGATTTATTTCCATGCATTCTTTGTGAGGAAAGAAGTATTTAACCTTTATTTTCATACATTTTAGTGTTTATTTAATTTTTTGGGTGCCATCGAAATTGGGAAAGAGAAGAAACTAGAATTTTGATGGAGATGGTGATGATGGAAATGGTGGAGAAGAAGATGATGATGATGAGAAAAAGATTAGGGTTTTGATGAAGATGTTAGAATGGAAATGGTGGAGAAGAAGAAGATGGATAGAAGAAGAAGAAAAAAAACTAGGGTTTGTGAAGAGAGAGAGTGAAATTTAGAAATGAGAGTGGTTTGGGGGGGCTGTGGGCTTTGGACAACCCCCTGAGTGGAATATTTGGATAACCCTAGTAAAAGTTCCTCCCAACCTAGCTAGCCCTAATCCTGGCTAGCCCGAGTAAAAAAGGCTGTGCCCTTATAATTAGCCTTCTCTCATAAAAGCACTTCGAAAAGACAATTTATAAAGGCTTTTTCTATGGGCACCACAAGAATTACTTGGGGCTATCCCAAAATTTTTTGAAAAAATTACAAGTTTGCCATCAAAAAAATTTACTTGGGGCACCACACCAATCAGTCCTAACATATGTTAGGACTGCCAACCTGCTGGCAGTCCTTGGAGATGCTGCTGCACTATAACCCCCTCGCCGGAGTCGGTGAGGGACTGGAGGAGGAGGCTGGAGGCAGAGTCGGTGAGGGACTGGAGACTGAAGGAGGAGGCTGGAGGCGGAGTCGGTGAGGGACTCTCCTCCAGTCCCTCACTAGCGAGAGTTAGTGAGTCGGTGAGGGACTGGAGGAGGAGGCGGAGGAGAGGAGGGAGGCGGCGGCTGGAGGCGGAGGAGAGGAGGGAGGTGGCGGCTGGAGGTGGAGGAGGAGGAGGAAGGAGGCGGCGGCTGGAGGAAGGAGGAGGAAAAAATCCTAAGTTTGGGATAGCCCCAAGCAATTTTCGGGACGTCCCCAGTAAAAGTTTCTCAAGCTTGGGCTGTCCCCTAGTAAAATGACGTCCCCAGTAAATCTTGTGGTGCCCATAGAAAAAGCCTTTATAAAGGTCATACAAAAATTAGATGGGTCTGTCTAGGTATTTACAAGTTTATCATTTAAAAAAAAATACTAAATGGCTACACTATGGATACACAAAAAAGTCCCAACAATATACTGGACTAATTTTTGACAGTCATACTAATATAATTTTTTGCATTCAACATAAATCCTGAATTCAGTCATGACTGAATAATTTTTCTACAGTCTTGTATGTTATCAGGAATGTAGAATTTTTCTACAATCATATATCTATTATTTAGTGGGATCTGACAGTCCATTATATTGGGAAAAAAGTTAAAACTTTTGATAGTCCAAAATAAAGTTGTGACAAATTTGTACAAAATGACTGCCACAATTTCTTGTGGTCTTAAAAGTATTTAGGACTGCCAGCAACTGTGATAGTCCTAAAGTCGACTTGGTCGAATGTTAGGATTTACTTCGATCATAAAAGTGTAATAAAATAAACATTACAATGTATGTTTCCATCATGATAATGTATACCGAAATATGAAATTAAATTTTAGGATTTATTTTCATGTATTCTTTGTGAGAAAGGAAGTATTAGGATTTGTACTTGTTTGTGAAGAGCCTTTGAGTGCCATCAAATTGGAAATGAGAGCTTGGGGAAATAGTGGAGAAGAAGATGAAGAAGAAGATGTAGCTTAGAGAGGGGGGAAATGGTGGAGAAGAAGAAGAAGAAAGCTAAGATTTTGGAAGAGATAGAGTGAAATTTTAAAATGAAACTCAAAATTTGGGTTTGGAAGGTGTGTGGGATTGGAACAGCCCAATGAGTAAGAAAATTGAATATCCTGACTAATTTTTTCTCAAATCTGGACTAACCCTAATTCTGATATGCCCTGATCAACTTTTGATGTGTCCTTATAAATAATCAAATAAAATAGTTGGCATAATTTGTACTTGTGTTTGATTTTGCTTATATTTTAAAAAGCAGTCTCGAACTTGTTTGATAATAATGTAGTATTATGTAGTATTATAAACTATTTGTTGTAATTCATTGTAATTCATTGTAATCATGGTGACTCTTCACCTTTGCAACTCCCAAATGACTTTTCATTTTGTAACTCCCAACCTCTCTCTTCCTATATAAAGAGAGGTTGGGATGGCTTGTAGAGATATTGAGATATATTGATTTGAGAGGTTGAGCTAATTGTCCACAACACGTTATCAGCACCAAACTCCCACTATCTGCATGGGGCTATGCAATTTTGCACGCTGCAAATTTGGTCCGTCTGAGGCCCATGGCCATCCAACCATTTTCCGCGTACCAGCTGGTTACTGGATGTGAGCCTGACATCTCACATTTACGCGTGTTTGGGTGCCTAGTCAATGTTCCAATTGAGCCGATAAGGCGTTCAAAATTTGGACCTCAGAAGCGACGGGGAATATATGTCGGTTATAACTCCCCGTCCATTATTCGTTATTTAGAGCCCTTGACAGGCGATCTCTTTACCGCGAGACACGCGGATTGTGACTTTGATGAGGCAATCTTCCCGTCGTTAGGGGGAGAAATGCACGCTAACGTTGATGAGGAACGACGTGAATTAGCGTGGCATGTGCCCGCTTTTGCTCATCATGATCCCCCCTCTGCACATAGTGATAAGGAAGTGCAGAGGATTCTAGGTCTGCAAGATATTGCAAATCAAATGCCAGATGCATTTAGCGACCTAGCAAAAGTCACGAGATCAATTATACCTGCTACAAATGTGCCTGCAAGGATAGACGTCCCTGAGAGACGCCATGTTCCTGTGAAACATGTTGCTCCGGTCGAACCCGCCGAGCAAAGGACGCTGCCATCGGCCGTCCAGTCCGCCGCTATTCCCAAGAAGAAGGGAAGACCGGTTGGTTCCAAAGATGTTCTGCCCCGGAAGCGGAGAAATCTTGTTAAAAGCGTTTTGCCACATGAGATCATTAAGGATCACGGCGATGTATTAGAAGAGCGCGTTCCAGATGAAACGCCTATTCCTAATCATGCCGATAACCTCGAAATATCCGTCGAGTATGCTAGCTTAGACGATATTTTGAAGCGAAACGAAACTGTCATCGATGATGTGTTCATATACTCAGTGGCCACTGACATTATGAACAATGATGACATGGAACCTCGTAGTGTTGCCGAGTGTCAACGACGAACGGACTGGTCACAATGGAAACAAGCAATCCAGGCTGAACTAGACTCCTTAGCGAAAAGAAGTGTGTTTGGACCCGTTGCTCCAACACCACCCAATGTTAAACCAGTTGGTCACAAATGGGTTTTCCTAAGGAAGCGTAATGAGAGAAATGAGATTGTGCGATACAAGGCTCGCCTTGTGGCGCAAGGCTTCTCACAACGCCCTGGAATTGATTACGAGGAGACGTATTCTCCCGTAATGGACATCATAACGTTCCGCTACTTAATCAGTTTAGTAGTTTCCGAAAAACTGAATATGCAGCTCATGGATGTGGTCACAGCCTATCTCTACGGGGATCTAGACACAGAGATATATATGAAAGTCCATGAAGGACTAAAGATGCCTGAATCAAGTAGTTCCCGACCACGGAACGCGTTCTCGATTAGACTGAGGCGTTCGCTATATGGATTGAAACAATCCGGGCGAATGTGGTATAACCGCCTAAGCGAATACTTGATCGGTTTGGGATACGTTAATAACGAACTTTGCCCATGCGTGTTCATAAAGAAATCCACTTCAGGATACGCAATCATCGCGGTCTATGTAGATGACATGAATCTCATAGGAACCGAAAAAGACTTGTCAGAAACTGCTGATATCCTGAAGAGGGAATTCGAGATGAAGGATCTTGGGAAGACACGGTTTTGCCTCGGCCTGCAGATCGAGCACCGTAAAGATGGAATTCTTGTCCATCAAACGAACTACACCCAAAAGGTGTTGAGACGCTTTAGTCATTTTGACGTTAAGCCGTCCGCTACTCCCATGATCGTCCGCTCTCTAGACATTACTAAGGACCCATTCCGTCCAAAGGAGGACGACGAAGAGATATTGAGTCCTGAGTGCTCTTATCTGGGTGCAATAGGTGCTTTATTGTACTTGGCCCAATGTACTAGACCGGACATCTCGTTTGCTGTGAATTGTCTAGCTCGACACAGCACCGCGCCAACACGCCGCCATTGGAATGGCATAAAAGACATTTTCCGCTACCTTAAGGGTACTACGGACTTGGGCTTGTTCTATCCCTACGCGATTTTGAGTGAGTCCAACGCTCTTGGCACTCGAAGCAACGCGACCCTTGTTGGCTACGCCGATGCGGGATACTTATCTGATCCGCACAAGGGGCGTTCCCAATCTGGTTACGTCTTTACCATTGGGAACACGGCGATTTCTTGGAGGTCTCGCAAACAGACCTTAGTGGCTACTTCAACGAACCACTCTGAGCTACTCGTGCTTTATGAGGCGACTAGAGAATGTGTATGGCTTCGAGCTGTTATTGGCCATATTCGAAGTACATGTGATCTTCCATATGACCCAGATGAACCTGTTGTCGTCTATGAGGACAATACCGCTGTTATTGATCAAGCGAAACATGGTTACATCAAAGGGGATGCTACCAAGCACATATCGCCCAAGTTGTTCTTTACACATGAACAACAAGCGCTTCAGAAGATTGAAGTGCAACACATTGGATCGGAGAATAACCGTGCAGACTTGTTCACCAAGTCACTGCCAAAACACTCGTTCCAGAAACATGTAAGAGCGATTGGACTTAGGAAGCTTTCAGAGCTAGCCTAAGTGAAACATGTTTCCCGCACCCTGTTGTGTGCATGTGAGGGGGAGCGCCCCCAAACACCCTGTTGTGTGTATATCCCGCGCCCTGTCGAGTGCGAGTGAAAAGGGGAGCATCCTGATGTATGCTTGTGTACTCTTTTTCCCTTAGACCAAGTTTTTTCCCATTGGGTTTTCCTTGGCAAGGTTTTTAACGAGGCACATTTCAAATCTCTTATTCACTAAGGACTATTGTGATCAGGGGGAGTATCCAGTGTATACTTCTAAACCATCGTGTACTCTTTTGTCCTTCGATCAGCGGTTTTTTTTCCCACTGGGTTTTCCCTGACAAGGTTTTGACGAGGCACCTTTGCAATGGTTAAGTTTACCCCCATCACACTGACCTGTGTGTACTCTTTTGTCCTTCGACCAAAGTTTTTTTCCCACTGGGTTTTCTTTGGCAAGGTTTTTAACGAGGCACAAGTAAGTGGTCATTTTTGAATCTGCAAGCTACAGACCGGCAAAGAAGCTCAGAGGTGTTTACAAGCAGAGTTTGTGAAGAGCCAAGGGGGAGTGTTGTAATTCATTGTAATTCATTGTAATCATGGTGACTCTTCACCTTTGCAACTCCCAAATGACTTTTCATTTTGTAACTCCCAACCTCTCTCTTCCTATATAAAGAGAGGTTGGGATGGCTTGTAGAGATATTGAGATATATTGATTTGAGAGGTTGAGCTAATTGTCCACAACACTATTAATGAAGTTGCTCGAAAACTACAATAGAAGAGGAATAATAATTGGGAAGAGAAGTCTTTGTTAATTATTGATTATAAGTCAGTAACTCTATAAAGGGGCTGCGGTAAGATTTATATGCAAAATCAAGTCGGTTACAAGTGACAACGACCATTTCCTTAAAAGATGCACATATTTAAATGGTTGGCACAATCTCACATAGGTAGTTATAACTAACAACACCATTCTTTTTTGAGTATGCACAACTCAATTACAAACTGTATCAATCTTCAGAGACGATCAACATCAGTATTCAGGTATCATTTTAACGTGAGTTTATGAAAATATACATATGTAGATAGACTTTATCAAAACTTAATTCAAAAAATCCAGTGGGAAAATCGTAATCCAAGAAAAAAAAAAGTGAGTCAATATCGATACGTCTTCAGGACGTAAAAATATCTAGAGGTATGATTAACCTAATGTGGGTGCCTCGTTAAAACTTTCTTAGGATGCCAAAAATACAGTGGAAAAATGCTCATAAGTTAGAATAAAGAGTAAATTAATGTTAATTGAGTATACTTCTGGATACTCAATCTGATTTTGACATTATCTAAAACTATGAACGTTGTAATTTAGAAAGGCTTCGCAATTCGATACCTTGAACTATCTTCTATAAAGTGGGTTTCGGCAAGGACTTGGTAAACATATCGATTTAGTTGTCTTGTAATCGAATCTGCTTGACTTTAATCTCCGTTGATGTTGTTGCTGATGTGAGAATAAAAACTTAGGTGCAATGTGCTTGGTACGGTCTCCCTTGATGAAGCCCTTCTTCATATGGTCAATACATACGTCATTGTTTTCATATATTGTCGTCGAGACATCATTGATAGAAGAGAATTCGCTTGCAGTTCAAAACGCTCAATTACAACTTGCAACCATATTCACTCCCGGGTGGCATCAAGATGAGCTCGACGTGATTGAATGATCTATTTTGTAGACTTCTAAGATATCATTGTACCCCAAAGGATAAAGACATTACCATTTTGGAATCTCATGCCTTGTGTGAATCAAATAAATAACCGTCAGCATAGACCCGCCTTGGCACCAAGGCGGACACCATATTCGAAGAATCAAGGGGATTGATCCATTTCGAGATACATAGGGATATAATAAACTAATGTCCGTAGTAGCATGACAATACCTTTAATGATATTCCAGTGACATCGTGTTTTAATGTTGTGGCATTTGTGATAAGGTTAATGTCGTACCAAATTAATTTAGCCTCGCTTCAGGCTATGCTAGTGGGAGAAATATTGAACCAAAATTTTCTTCTACCAAAGTTATCTATGCGGTAATGCTGGTGCTATAGAGGCTATAAACTTTGGGTTCAAGATGAACTTCATTTTCAAAATGATTTCGAGTTCAATATGAACTTCAGTGTATAATTTGCTAAATCTCTTCAGGACTGCTAGGATAGGGCTAAACTGTTGGGTTGTATCTCGTTTCCGGTTGAGTACTCAAATGGGAGGTGACAATGGAGTTGGTAATTTAGTCTCACATCGGTTAGGAGGTAGGATCATGTGGTGTAGATAATTGGGATTCGTTCAGGCCTTACATGAGAATTATCTTTTTAAGGCATATGGACCCAATTCAATATTGCACCTCATGGACCAACTCCGGTTCGGGTCACACTGCGTTCTCAACAAGTGGTATCAGAGCACATGGTTACGGGACTAGCTTGGACGACTCTAATTGGTTCGAGACAGATGGTGCTGAACGTTTATGTGTATAATCGGATTATACGGGCTCTTCTCAAGGTGAAGTAGGAACATCAACTAGAAAAATTAGCTTCAAAGGTGGGTTTGACGAGCCCAAGGTGGAGCAAGACTTTGTGGTTGGCACACAATTGTGGTGTGGATGAACGTATCAGGCTTGGTTCTGTGGTCGAACGGATCGAGATGACAATATGTTGGATCTTCTAGGTGCTCGGCTGACGAGAAAGAGTAAAAGTAGCCGGAGTGTGCTAAGGTTGTTCGGTTAGCGGGAACAAGCAAATGTAGCCGAAGTGTGCTAATGGTGTTCGGCTAGCGGGAACAAACAAATGGTAGCCGGGTGTGCTAGGTTGCTCGGTCAGCGAAAACGAGCTAAGGTGGAGATTGTTGGGTTATATCTCGTTTCCGGTTGAGTGCTCAAATGGGGGGTGATAATGGAGTTGGTAATTTAGTCTCACATTGGTTAGGAGGTGGAATCATGTGGTGTAGATAATTGGGATTGGTTCAGACCTTACATAAGAATTATCTTTTAAGGCATATGGGTCCAATTCAATATCGTACCTCATGGACCAACTCCGATTCGGGTCACACCGCGTTCCCAACATAAACCTCCGTCAAAATTTACTTTTGGCAAAGTTGTGACAATATGAGTAAATTTTGAACCCCCTTTTTGCGAGCCTTCAGGGAGGGTGGAATTCCGATGGGGGTCCCGCTGTCCGGTCAGCCGACAGGAGTCGAGGTAGTAGTGCCGCTCGTGGGGGTTTGGGAGTAAAGTCCTCCAAAGCTATACAAATTTATGGTATGGTTTGCTTCCGACAAACTTATTTGTTGTGAAGCTCCTGCTGAACCGCCGAACGTGCAAAATCTATGGTCTGATTTGTTTCAGGCAAACTTATAACATGTTGTGTTCAACAAAGTTTCCATTTCAGCGGAGTTAAGTGGTTCCGCAGAAACTTTTTCAACGGAGTTAATTTCCTATGGGAACAACTCTATTTCAATGGAGTTACGTTCCTACAGGAACGACTATTTTAGCATAGTTAAGTTCCTGAGAGAACAACTCCAGCGAAGTTAAATTCCGGCTCGAACAACTCCATTTCAGCGGAGTTCAGTTTCTGCGGGAACAACTCTATTTCAGCAGAAGTAAATTCCTATGCAGGCTGCTTCCCGCATTAATTTGATCCCGGAAATCTGTTTTGATAGCGTTTGCGGCAAATTTGATTATGGAGGATCTCTTTCTTTAGAGGAAAAACCTGTCTTCTTCACTTCTTTAAGGTAAGGACCTGGAGATGACATCCTATGCAATTTATACTTCTATCATCAACTTTAATTTTAGAATTGTAACTAATAATGCCATGCTGGTCTGTGTTTGCTCCATTGATACCTTGTGTTAGTACTGCAGAATATAGAACTCTAGAATACTACTAGTAAGGCATATTTTTCCTTGACATGGTTTTGCTAAGCCATGCAATGCTTTCAGAACAATAGTTGTTGTTGTTGTTATGAAGCATTAGTCTTTGATGTAGAACTTCGACACGAACTCTCTTTAGTAGCTTGATGCAGTGGAAAGCAGAATAAACAATTCCTGACACTGATGAGTGCACAGCCAAAACAAACCAACTTTAGGCATTGTAAGAAAAGGATAATAAATAAAGAAAAATATCCACACCAATCCAAATTGACTCCAATATTAATGATGAAGAGATGAGTAAACATCAGGAAAGAAACCAACTGTCCTGTAGAATTTTCAAGTCTTTCAAATAACTCAGTTGAGCATTATCAATCTAATAGGGGAGAAGGCTCTCATGGAGTCAAGTAGGCCTGGTTTTGGAAATGAAGAGTAAGAGCTTCAAGTGAAATGATGAGATATAAGATGACCTAAAATTTTGATTAAAGAGATCAACAGTGACAATTATCAACTGCTGTCAAGTTTTGGTCCTTGCAAATGATCCTATGATGATAACAATACAATTCAATTGATCTTTCAGCTCAATAGAGAGGCCTCATCTCATAATAAAGCAAATGGCTTGATATGTTCTCTCTCAAAGTTTGTCCAAGAGAATCCTCTTGCTGGCAGTTCTGCTCTTTATAACCAGGATCATGGTGATCCGACAGGGCAACATCAGAATGCAGCTCATCACCACAATCGATAATGATATTGTGTAGGAGACAACATACAAGAATGATGCTCGGTAACTTGTGCTTATCCGGCCTCCACATTACTTTGTGCAGGATCCTCCAAGAACCCTTGAGCTGTGACAATGCCCTCGAGGCAAGCGACACTGCAGCCTTATGTGCTGCATTGAAGCTCGCCATTGAAGCTGAGAGGCCTTTACCTTCATAAGGAGTCATGAGCCAAGGAAGGAGAGGATAGGCGCAATCTCCCACTATGAATTCTCTGATTTCTGCTCTTTCTGCAGACATCTTAACTGGTCCATTCAAGCGCTTCCCAACCTCACATAACTTGAAGAAGCCAGAGAACTTCAATAACCGAGACATAGTCATGCTTCCAGGCCAACCAGTCACTATGTCTAGGAACCTCCTCTCGTGGTCCACTACTCCTTGCAAGAACATGCTGTAGTTGCTCTCTTGGTCACACCAATCATCTGATGACTCCACTGCAGGAAGTGTCATGATAATGTGGGTTGCCCCGATGGCTCCACAGCAATTGGGCAGCCTGCATGCAGTTTCAAGCTCGCTTTTGATTTGCTCCATTCTTTCAGGCTCTGGCCACTTCAGGTGGTGTCTGGCTCTCTCTTCCATTGATTCAATGAATCTCCATGTCACTTGAGACACTGTGGACTGCCCAACACCAAAAACACCTCCAACCGATACTTGAGACTCACCAGATGCTAACCTTCTCATGGCGATGGCGACTTGTTTCTCAACACTCAGAAGCCTTCCTTCTATGTTTATGAGACCCGAAGGAGGCCTTGAGACTAGGTCTTCCCTCACCAGGGAGCAGATATAATCAAAGGTCTTTTTGGATACCCTGAAAAAACATTTGAATGCTTCATCTTCGTCGGGAGGAATTGTATGCCCTGTTTGTTTCAATATAATCAGTATAGCACTTCAAAGCAGTGTACCCAAAAAAAAAAAGTTGAAAGCAGTCAAGTGATTTTAAGGAAAACAATAATCTGAAAATAACAAAAAAAACCTTTCTCTCAAATAGTCAAATATATGGTTGGGACATGAATTCTTTTATTTTTAAGTGCCATCTCCAAAATTAGCAAATGTCATGTCCTTTTTCACAGCCTTAATCCTAAGCTTGTTTCCTAGTTCTAGTAGCCCCTTCAGCTACGATTCTAGTACTTCTTACTGGTGTACGTGTATCTATTTATACCTGGTGCACATACCCAAATTATTCCGGGGACTCTCTTCTCATATTATTCTTAATTAATACCAGCTCCAACTTCCCAGTAATGCACTCAATTATCTAGTATTTCGATGTATCACCACTATTCATCTAAGCTCGTTTCTTGAAATCTTATCTCAATTGCTCCATAAAGCATGGCTCGGCTATATATATTCTCCATAGAATTTTCCTTTCAACTTTATCTGTAATTCACAACTTCATTCACAATTACAAAGCACATTGACTCCGCGTCAACCGTCCTGCTTCAATTCAATCAAAAGCCTCCTCAAATTCATCATCATGAGATGCTAGAAAATGGAAACTATCACTCTCGCGTATCTCTTGGCCATCCCTTGTATTAAAAATATACAATTTGCAATCAACCAAGAAAATTCATACATGGCATGAAAATTTGACACATGTTTGTGTAACACAAGAGGGATCAACGTATCAAGGACCTACATTAACCAATGTCATGAGTTTTAGTTTCTCAAAAAGTTATGAAATTCATGTTTATAAGGTGAGCTTATAAGACAATTTTATTCAGCACCCTTTTTGTTCAAAAGCTCAACAACATGGTAAGAACTTGATTTCGACAAATCAAACAAATCGAGTATGAAGATGTGGAGGGACAATACAATTCATAATGGATATGCTTAAGGCCAACTTTGTGCCCAGACTGCAGACTAAAAGCAATTATGCAGATCAGAATCTTGCACCAACTTTTTAAAGCATGGATGCAAATAGTCAGTGATGATCAGAAACTCCAGCTGAAATTAACTATCCATACAAGAATCACCATGATATTGGTCTATTCCTTTTTTCTTTTTTTTTGAGAAAACTGGTGAATCTATTCTGAAAGCAACCTTAGAGCAGTGAGAGTGATACTCCCAAAGCACCCATGTTCCAACCTTTGAAAGTATCCTTTTGAAGTGTTGTCGTAATCATTGCCATGTGAATCAACACTTATTTTCCATAACCAACGAACTCGTGCCATCCTATTCATTGAGCGTGTAATATGTTTACGTCTTACAACTGAATTATGCCAATGGTGACAATTTCATTTCTGGTCAACATAATTTGATGGGAATCTGTGTAAGGTGATTACTGTTTAATGAAGCATAAAGTTCATTTCAACTGAATCAGTTGAACTTTGAAGTAGAACTTGGAGGTAATAAGCAATCTATGTTCAATCTTCATTAGTCAAACGCAATATTTCCTTCTATGCAGGGTTATAATCATCATGTGCTTGGCTATGCATTAATGCATATCCCATGATGTCATGGATGGTACCCTATCAGGGCCATCACACTGCAACGACTTCCAGAGCAAATAGTTGGTCTCTCTAAAAATCTTTATTACATGGCAAAAACTTTCAACTTCAAGCTGAATATGCCCTAGGATCATGATCACTTCATAGAGATTATAAGGCTTCCTGGAACCTTTCTAGACATTCACTATAGGGAAGAGGCTAGTTCACTTGCTAAGATCATGTCAGGACTTTTCAAGAACATAAAGCCCTTTTTCCACTGAAAATCAACCAATCATTCAAGAAACAGTTGTTATTTTTGTAGTAGTACATTTTTTTTACTCCCCTTCATGATGTCTCAATGCTCAACAGTCACTGCCCCCTGATACTTGCTTCCAGCCACACCCAACTAGGTCAAACCAACCTGTGCCATAAGTTGCATCTAAATGCAAGAACATGCATGCGGTCGATGTCTAGTAAAACTAATCATCATCCTCATCCAAGCCTTCTCCCATCAGCATGGGGTCGGCATGCCTAGTAAAACTAATCCTATAATTTTTTTATTAATATGTGGATATCATGAGAATCTATCGCTTGGGAATTAAATGAGATCATAGTTGTTCAGTTCCTCTAGCTCTAAAAAATGACAGTCCACAATAATGTAATGTCTTCTGCCATAAAACATGCAACCTAAGAAGAGTCATATAAATGTCCTCTTCTAGACACTCCAGCACCCTTTTTTCATTTTCCTTTTTCTCTTAATTTCTTTTATCATCAATACAATATTTGGCTTACTTGTAGTGAGTCCATGAGAGAACAATTAACTTGGCTGTCCACAACATTATCCAGAGATAAACCAAATTACATTATGTGGTAGGCCCTAATTCGGCATAATCTAAGCATACTCTTGATTTCACCATTGTATATTGTTTAATTCCAACTAAAAGTAAGCTGCTATGACTGACTCAGGCTCAAGCATTGAATTTCAGTAGTATATGATCCAAATCAGATCGAATTCATATGCCTTGAACGGAGAACTAATTGGTAAATACAAATTTTAGAATTTTCATTTCTGATAACACCGTAGCCGCCGCAAGACATCCAATATCCTTCATTCTTGCTGCCTCCATGTTCTGCCAGGTGCTACTTTGTCTGATGACTAAAGCTGGCCAATGGTCGCAGTTATCCTCAACAATGATGCCACACCTGTGGCAAAGTACCACCATGCATGGCTTTCTGTCTCCATGATTTTTCCATGCAACTGTAGAATCACTGAATCACCAAAAGCTAGACTAGTCCACCATTCTACAGTTACCTTTCATTGGACGCCACCTCGTCACGGAACAACTTCCACAATCATCATGAAGACAATCACAGTCTTTGGCCAAACACTATTGTGGCAACTCACTGTACCAACGCACACAATTAACAATAAAGAACACAAGTTCATGTATATTGTTTAGCCAAAACCTGAGGGTTGGAGCAGACCGAACCCCACTAGTCAGACATCGAGTAGCGAAAACTGAGAAGCGTCGAGACCAATGCAATCCCACAAAAGATAATGAACCAACAAACGCACTATGGGAGCCAAGACCGATCACATGAGTATACGTGGTGACTTCATCACTCGGACAAATTCCAATCTATATTCACATTAATAAAGAGTGATTGTAATTACGTTAAATCATTTGTTCCAAGATTCAATACCTCACAAATCTCAAGAAGAAAATATAATATTAAAATAATGAAATTGCTTACCACACTGCGAGTCTCCCTGATCGGAAAAGACGGTTCTCCCCGAACAGACTCCCTTCCCAATTGTCTTGAAGTGCAAGCCTACAAGCGAATACGAATTCCTCATAGAGTTGGTGGACTGTCTCCTTGAATCTCCCCAATGAGCACTCTAGAAGAATAGGTCCCTTTAAAAAGGTCTAAGAAAACATAATTTAGGATAGAAAATCCCTAAATTAGTCACAGTCCAATCCTAGTGGTGGATATCTGATTCGACGACTCAGATTATGCTGAAAATAAACCAAACAGCAGGAAATTCTTGACCACCGGCATACCGTTGGTACGCCAGCAATATGCTTTGTGAGCACAAAATTGTGCCACAAAACTGTTGGACGTTTTCTGCACTTTGAAGCATAGCACCGGTATGTCGACGCCATTACTTCTGCTTTGTTATGAGCTCGGTCGCAGACAACGATACTCCGGTCTTCATGCTCCTTCTGTCAATGCTCCAAACTGTTTCCCACACCTCGAATCGAAGTTGGATTCCCAACAAAACCATTATACATTCACAAAGCAAGCATGAGAAGCACTTGTTCTGATAGAGACTGCAATTTATACCCTTCACTTCCTCTTATGAGCTCTCTCTTGAGATCCCAATTGTAGCCATGCCAACCTATTTGCATAGGCATAGCAAAATGATGTTCATATTTGTAGTCCTTACCCATGTCTATAATTGTGTAACATAGATAACTACTATTGTACCTATTTTAACATGTTCGTATCATGTATCCACATTCGTTTCATACTCGTGCAAATAGATGCCAACTCTTCATGCTAGATGCAAGAGACCTTACATAGAATTCCTATATACCCCTTATGTAGCCTAATATGACACTGACCCGACTAATAAACCTAATAAAAGCATGCCTAGGTGAGAAGTGAACCAGTAATGGAAGTTGCACATCGTTCAACCAGGTGTGTGTGTTGATTTGGCTATGAACAAGTGAGACCTCATACAAGAACCCAATAGCATCATCAACCTTCCCTATCTAGGGTTCAGGCACCATTGAAGCTTCGTTGCTTTATTGCAAACAAGTGTGACTTGTAATATAGTAGCATAAAACAGTTTCAAGGTCGAAACCTCTCCTTTTCTACTAATTATACATGTGCCTAGCTTTGCTCAAGGCATGCACCACTCTTGTATGCTTTGCACCTAGGCCTGAAGGATCGTCCATGTTTACCCTTCCGTGCATGGTAGTGGAAGGTGACAAACCCGGGCCTAAATGGCGATAGTGGGTACCGACTTTGTAATAGAAATCCCAAAAGTGCCGTTAGTTCCAACATGGAAGAGACGACGGCAGCCATTTTCGCACTCTTGTTCTATTTTTTTCACGCTCCATTTCCCTCGCCCAAGGGTTTTCAACTTATTTGATCGTCAAAGGGAGCACCACGAGGAACCACCTCACGTGATCATCACGAACACTCTCTCACCCTTCCTACTAAATGATGAAACTGACTATCCGGGCACCGGAACAAAACCGTCACTAAGCATGACCTACACAAATATATCCCACATTGCATTTTAATTGTACATCTCAAGACCTTGGCTTTGCAAGCAAGTATTGTTCCCATAGAATATGTAATCAACATTAGCCCTAATCTAGCTACTTACCAATTGAACGTTCAACATAGTCCCAGCATACAAAAGTCCATAATAAGCTCGGGAAAGAAATGGAGGAGAGAGTCTCTGCTCAAATGGGCAACAAAACACATTGATCGATTACCGTGTGGGCATCTCCAAGATCAAATTTTGATGCAAAAGAACAACTACTCAAAGTGCGGTAGAATCGAATTGAGCAAGTATAAAGAAGAAGGAAGTGATGGAAGAGTGTGTATGTATGTATGTATGTATCTATACCGAGAGCGGAGTTCTTTTGGAGGAAGCTGTACCACCAGTCGGTGTCCGCAGTGGCCTTCGGCTCGAGCTGAGGAGGAGGATGGCTGCTGCTGGCCTTGCGTTTGTTCTTCTTCGATTTCTTCGGAGGAACCATTGATTCGAGCTCACGAAGAACGAAGAAGAAGAAGAAAGAAAGAAGACGAAAGCCCCAATCTTTCTCTCTTTCCTTCTTTCTAGTTTCTATAGCCAGTGTCTATCATTTTACTGCTGCCTCTTTGTCTAAAAATATCGGACATATCGGCCGGTATTTCGGCAGATATATATTTACTTAAATTCTTAAGTTCAAATAGTTTTAATTAACAAAAGACTATTTTCCTTGACAAATTCAATAAATAGATGTAGTAAGTAATTTTTTTAAATATTATTCTATTTTTCTGAAATGAAATATAGCAATCATATTTATAACGTTACGGCTAAAATACTTGGCGCCACTGGAATTTGTGGGGTTTGTGTGTGTTTTTCTTGGATGGGAGATAGTTACTAGGCTTTGTACTCGATTTTAGACTATTATTTTGTGGATATTAATTATTGAAAGTTGGTACTTCTTATTTATTTATAATTTATTTATTTATTTACACATTTAAGGATCATGAAATTACACTTTTAATACTATACATTTAAATTTCATGGAATTATGGAGATGGTGTGGACATTAATTACTAGATTTTGGACTTGCATTGACTATTTTTATTGTTTTATAACCCTGAATTTATAATGAGGCAAAATATATTTCTAATTAATTATTAAGGGTCGAGGACTAGGGACTCGAATTTCGAAGCTCCAATAACTCCATCTGTCTCAACCACCGAGCAACCTCTAGGGGTTTGTCTTGTTGTAACAATAAAATAATTAACTTTTATGTTATTTTATTTTGTTCAAAATGTTTCAATTCCATTCATAAACTATTAGATTTGTGTATGTCTTTTAAATCTATCTTATTTTTAGTGAGCCCCAAAATTATATTATTTGTTTAAAACTATGCAAAATTACTTAGAATTCAATTATCAATTGAATTTTGTCTATGTCAGCAAAAACTAACACATCCATACGCAAAAGAAAAGAACTAATTTTTCTCCCTCCATCTTCCTTTATTTATTTATTTTGGTTACTCCTCCGTGAAACACATTTCAACAATCCTTTTCCTCTCTTTGTTCCTTTCTCTCTTCCATTTTCTCTCATGTTCTATTCATCTTACTTCCACCACGAACTCATTACCACAAACGACAATCAACTCCTTCTTCGTCGATATCCATTCCTATATTTTTCTCCCTCTCCGTCTAAACCTCCTCCTCGATTATAACCTCCTACCCCCTTTTTTTCATTTCGATAACTGTACCATTTTATTTTTCTTATACTCATTCCTAGTTTTAAACCTATCATCCACTTCTTCCCCTCCTCATCCTCCTTAATGCATGTCCCCTCCTTATCCTCCTTCTCCCTCATTAGTTGCTTGTCGAAGCGAGCTTGACATGCGATTGTTATAAAAGAAAGAAAGAGAAAAAGGTTATGTTGTTCTAAATAACTTTTGTTGCAATTTAATGGAATATTTTTACTTTTAACGAGTTAAGTTAATTGGGGAACCCATAACTCAATTGCTAGTGTTTTAGTAAACTTCTAAACACTTAGGGGGTGTTTGGTAACCACTTGAACTGGAGGTGGATTCCACTGTTACATGGAAAGAGGGGGATGGAAGTGGAGTTCGGGTGTTTGGTTGGGAGTGAAGAAGAAGAAGGAACTGGCATTGCCAGTTCCTGTCGGCAGAAGAGGGGGGGGGGGAAGAGGAGGGGGGTTTTTAGGGGTGGGCATACGGGTCCAGGACCCGCGGTTCCGACCCGGCCCGAACCGTATATTGGTCAAACGGGGCGGTTCCTAAAATTTGGAATTTAAACGGGACGGGCCGGGGCGGGTCGTGTGACACTAACGGGACGGGTCCTATTTTCAAAATAAACGGGACCCCGAACCGACCCGTTTCTAGGAGTATGTTTTTTTTTTATCAATTTTGATTTTTTTCATATTATAATTTATAAATAATAGCACACATTATTGTTTAGTAAACAAATTCTAGAAATTGGAAAAACATAATACTTGTTTTGTTCTTCTAGATAATAGAACATGTGTAAATGTTTACTATTCTATAATTTTTTGAATTTTTTTTGGATCCGTTTGGACCCGCGGGTCGGCTCGGTTTGGACCCGTTTCGAACGGGTCGAATCCGTACCGGTTCCAATAATTTTTGGACCAATCCCGCCCCGCCCCGCCAATTAACGGGTCCGGTCCGGATCCATAAAATTTGGACCCGGCCCGACCCGTGCCCACCTGTCACCCCCATTTCCTGTATTTCGTATTTGTACTCATAATTTGATTTTGGCACGTATTTTATTTTCTTGACTTGCAGATTTTGGTTTCTCGTAAATGGGTTTGGACCATGGCTTGGTTTTATTTTGTGGAGTTGGTTTAGTTGGTTTGGTTCATATGAGTAGAACACTTTAATCTACACTCTACCCTCAACACAACACAACCACCCTCATTATATCTCCACCAAACTTTCTCTCTCCTCTTTACTCTCCATTAATTTTCTTCTTCTTCTTCCTTCTTCCACACAACTCCCCAACCCATAGGCAAGTGCACCTTGCCATCAAATAAGCACCACTTTTATTTGTCCATTAGCTAGATTAGGCCATGGAGAACAACTTTAGAACTTGACATTTTGTGATTTGGAGCTTCCATTTTTCTAGATCTAGGTTTTAACCATTTTCGAAAATCCTTGGTTTTGATCTATTAAACTTCGATTTTTGTATGTTTTGATGCTTCCATGTAGAAGAGAATTCGATTTTACTCAAGATAGAACTTTGAAAATCTAGATTTGGTTTTGATTTGGTCAAGTTATGAAGAATTGAAGTTTTGAAGTTCTTGGAGTTCTTCTCGGGTTGGAGAAGCAGCCCTCTCGGCCTGCGCTCTTTAGCGCAAGGCCGATTGCGCAGCTCACCCTTTGGTGAACTGCGCACCTTCCTTCTCGGCCAGCGCCTTTCATTGCGCATAGCCGATTGCGCCCGGCCTCTTGGGCTGGACCGCGCACCTCCCTTGGCGCACTCACCCTGCGCAGTTGGCCCTGCACAACCTGACTCCTGCGCAGTCCACCCTCTGCGCAGCTCACCCTGCGCCATCCCCTCCTGCGCAGTCTAACCCCTGCGCAATTTGATCCCGCGCAACCCATCTGCTGCGCCATCCATCTCTGGCGCAGTTGGTACCCTGCACAGCTCACCCTGCGCAGTTGGCCCCTGGCGCACTTGACTCTTGCGCAATCCAACCCCATGACCCCTTGCACAATATGTCCAATCATGGAGACTTGGTTTTATTCTTCTTTTAGCTTGGCTCTTCTATAGCCCTATATATATTGATTTTATTAGATATTTTACGTCCATTTTATATCCTTACGCCTTTTGTTATGAACTTGATTTTACTTAATATGTTTGGAATGACTATTGTACATGGCCTGGTATGACAAGGAACTAGCATAACACAACAGTGACCCGTATTGGTGCACTCCTGACATGACCAACCTGACTTGATAGTGGCCCATCGTGGCGCACTCCTGACAAGTACCCTGACATAATTTGTCTTGATAACTTGATAGTGGTCCGTGGCGGCGCACTCTTGACTTGTAACTTGTAACTTGTAACTTGTAACTTGTAACTTGACTCGTATAATCAACTTGACACCGTGGGTGCTCCTGTTTGCTTGCTTGTACAATCCACTTGCCTTGTCTTGCATCATGTCTAGGACGTGACTTCCTGGGTACCACGGCCAGGGACTCGCGCTAAATTGGATTAGGCTAACGATTAGATCAAACTAGAACATGAAGAATTCCCAGTCACAGGCAATCTCGTTATCTGGGCGCTTTAATGGACTTGTAGCTTGCCGACGAGTAGAGCACATTTCCAGCACACTGTCATGTGTTGCACCCTCTAAGTCACCTAAGGGTACATTTGTCTCCCGGGCAATGTACCCACCTATAACTCTCAACCCGCGGAAAGATAACTGGATAGTCTGCAGGGCTTGGGACTGGAAATTCTCACTTGCATCTTGTTAGTAATTAGGCTTGTGATAACCCTAGTTAGTTAAAGTAGTAAGCCGTAGTACTTGCCTGGCCGATTGTGAATGAATGGTGTCCAGCTCTGTCTAAGTCTTGTCTAGCCCCTGCACCTGGAACTCTTGATCTTGATTGCTTTACTTATTTCTAACGATAAATGGGTAGAGACAGTGAGCTATTCAGGCGAAGGGGTACAATCCCGGTCCTTGTTTGGTTTAAGGATTGTAACCTGGCTCCCGGAATGGTTCCACGTCCCTAGTCGTTTATCGCTCTGTGTACTTTTATTACTTGTACTTTCCTTTTATTCTTTATGTTCTGATATGCTGGCTTTTGTTCTTATTTGTGGCCTCCTTGTGGCACTTGCTCTTTCTGGGGTTTGACCCAGCTGGTTTTGTGTGGCCAGATTTCGGAGCAGCTCCCGAGGATCTACCAAGCTTCCAGCCCAATGGTGACAACTAGACGGAACCCGGGCCAAGAATGGGTTTTCCTTTTTGTTTCACCCACTTATATGTAAATTTATTCTTTTGAGACGTTTAGCCGACGAGCACCTGTTAGCTCGATGCACATTTACTTACTGTCTGCCTACGGGCTGTAAACATGATTAACAAATCCTAGGGTTGATCATGTATGACTGAACTCTTGCTAGTCCTATCATTTTGTACGACTAGCTTCATGATCATCCAATATGTAATATTTGGGACGCCTTATATATATATATTTGATGCTCTAACATCTTGTAACTCTGTTAATTGCTTGAGATTGAGACAATAGGCTTGACCTTAAGAGACTGCTGGCTTGTAGTAAACCCTCATATCTAGACAGCCGTGACCGTATAGTTGAGATGTATTCTATTTCAATATACGTAGCTGGCTATGTCTGCCCCCGCTCTCCAGTATTCTGGTTCTGGGGCGTGACACCACCCCTAGGGGTTTTCATGGGAACCACATCCGGAGTTGGCAGCCGGATGTGGGTGGGAGTTTGTTTTTTTTTTTTTTTAATTTTTTTTTTTTACTTTTCTTTCAAAAAAAAATCTTAATTAGTTGTAGATTTTATTTTTTTGGTAACAACCACACTAATTTCTTGCTAATTAATATAATTAATGTAATTAATATTTTTTGCTAACAGCCGCATTATTGACAAGTTTAATAGTAGTATAATTAATGTAAAATTAATAATTTTTTTTGCTAACATGCGCACTAATTTTTTTGCTAACAGCTGCACTAAATTTTTTTAAAATGGAAAGAATAGTTAGATCATTAATATAATCAATGTAATTAACAGTTTATTTAAGTCAGCTTTCTCAATTAATAGTAAATAATTAGATAAATAATCTCAAAAGAATTATAGTTGGAGTTTTAAATATAATCTCTTAATTGGTTTGTAATTAATTTTGAGTTGATAAATTTTTAATTAGTTACTAATTAATTATCTTAATTTATTAAACTAATTATTTAATTTATTACATTGTATTGTGAATTAACCATAATTTATTATTATTATAAAATACTCTTCCACTTTTTACTTTTCACTTCCTATCTCAACCAAACACATTTATCTAATTTTTATTTCCCACTTTCCACTTTCCTATTCCAACCAAACACATTTGTCCCCTACTAGGGGGACAAGAAAGTGAATGAATTCCTATCACTCTTCCCCACATGAAAGTCTAAATCCATATTTTTCTACACTTACGGTTTACCAAACGGCCCCTTAACAAGGTTTCAAGTGCTTATATAGAATAATATTAATATAATAAATTCATATTAAAGTAACTCTTAAATGTTTTATTTGTATATAAAAAGGCAGCCAATACAGACTTAAACTTCTCCTCTCCAGTGACATAACTCTTTCATCGTGTGATAATAAACAAATTCTTTAATTTTAAATTTAAAAATATTTATGCTGACAATGATCATCTTTTAATAGGAACATAAGATTGACAATGATGATCTTCCACCTCCACTTGGCTGCTTGTATAAGCGAGTGATGAGTGATGGCCGAACAAAAAAGGCCAAAAAAAAATGGAGGAGGAGGAACTGTCAAAATAATATAATTTTTAAGCTAGCTACTTTTAAAAAAAATCTTTTGCAAGTTAATTAAAGTTAATGATACGCAATTCAATTGTCAGTAAATTTATAGACATGTAAACAAATTAATGAGATTTTAGGGATTATATAAAATAATGTTAATATAAGATATTTATAGAAGGAAACAAAAATTAAATATTTTTATATAACCATCTGATAGTTAATGGAATTCGTGACAACCATCTGAAGTTCCAGATCTAACAATAGTATGAAACATAAGTCCTTATATAAGAAGATGGAGGTTTTTTAGATGTTGGGGAAGGCGAGAATATGGAGGTAACAATGGCTGCAGTCGGAGAAGATTGTCGGCCAAAAGAAGTGTGACGGAACCTCCGAAAGAAAAGTGGAATAGGTAGATTAGTTTATTATTAGAATTTTTAGGATTATATACATGAGAAAAAAAATAAAAATAAGAATAATTATTTTTTTCAATATATATATATATTTAAAAATAAATAAATTTTAACTAATTATTTTACTAATTAATATTATATAATCATAATCAAACAGTTCTAACTCACGTGGTTAAGGTAGAAAGTATTCTTTTTGGTTGGGTGGGTCCAATTCCACGTGATAGTGTTAGTTATAACAAATTTTAATTAAAAAACTTCAAAAACTTTTTTACGTGCATGTAATGTACGTGCACGTTACTAGTACTCTTTATAAGGAGGCTTGAAAACGGCTAGCTGTCTAAGCCGTATGTATATTCATACGTAATTAAAAAATAAAAAATAAAATAAATTCTATCTAATTGTTGAAGTACATAATATTATCTAACTATAGCCAAACACATCTAACTCATATGATTAAGGTGAGAGGCTTTCTCCTTGGTTGCATGGGTTCAATTCCATGAGACAGTAAAAAAAATTTAACAATTTTTTTTACATGCATGCACGTGCACGTTACTCACTCACTCTCTCTCTCTCTCTCTCTCTCTCTATATATATATATATATATATATATATATATATATATATATATATGAAAAGGTAATTGTATTGATTAATAACTTTCAAAATACATACTAGCATCCGAGTTTGGACTGACTAGTCATCATACCCATTACATCATATTAATGTTATGAATCAGACCCATACTTGTTGTAGATAACCCCTCAAAGATGCAGTTGTTGCGCTCTCGCCACACATGTCACACCAATGACGCCAATCTGATACGGGCTTCATAAAACCACTGGGTACCACTGTCACGTCCCAGAACCAGAATACTGGAGAGCGGGGGCGGACACAGCCAGCTACGTATAATGAAATGAAATCCATCTCACTATACGGTCACGGCTGTCTAGAAATATGAGGGTTTATCTACAAGCCATCAGTCTCTTAAGGTCATAAATTATCCTATTGTCTCAGTCACAACCAACTAATAATAGTCACAAGATATCAGATCACCAAATATACAATTGTAAGGCGTCCCAAACATTACATATCCAGATGATCATGAAGCTAGTCGTACAAAATGTAAGGACTAGCAAGAGTTAAGTCATACATGATCAACCTCGAGTTGCCAATCATGATTACAGCCCGTAGGCAGACAGTAGATAAAGTTGCAAACGAGCTAACACTTGCTCGGCGGCTAAACGCCTCAAAAGAATAATGTACAATAGAGTGGGAGAACAAAAAAACCCACTCGTTGCCCTGGTTACGCCTTGTCACTCCCCGTTCCCAGAATGCGTATTTTAATACGTATATTGCCTAAATGTATTTATTTAGCATTTATCATGTAGTATCCTGTATTTAAATTTCTAATAACTTCATGTTAATTAATTATCTGCATTTTATTCTCTGTACTTTATTTTTCTGCAATTATATTTCTGCAATTTTGTTTCCGTACTTTATTTTCTGTATTTTATTTCCTGCTTTAGTCTTACTTTCGGGTTAGCCTTATTGGACCCATTGGACCCTGCCCAACTCCCACCTACCACTACCTTTCTATTTTAGTCACCCTCTCCCTTCTCTCTCCTCATTTACTTTACTTCTTCACCATTACTCCTCTTCTTCTTCTTCATTACTCTCTCTCCACCTACCAAACCGTAGGCAAGTACCAACTTGTTTCTTGATGGATCCCCATTATTATTGTTCCATCATCCTCCTTATTTGATTCTAAGCCTCTTTAGTACTTGGTATTTTTAATTTCCATGGCTAATTTGTTGTAGATCTAAGTTTGTTACATTTTTGGATTTCTTAGGTTTTGATCTAGTAAACTTTGATATCTTCAAGTTCTGATGGTTCCATGTTGTAGAGAATTTCGTTCTACCCAATTTTGACCTAAGAAAGTTCGAATTTGGACTCTGGATGAAGGTTTTATGGAACTTGGAAGCTTGGGTTGATGGTGTTCTTCTTCTCTGAAACTTGGAGAAGAAGAACAGTACTTGACTTGACCGCATGAATAATTCATGCGGCAAGTGATCCTAGCCGCATGGGTTGTTTCCTTCTCAGCCGCATGAAAAGTTTCTACCCGGCCGCATGAGACTCATTTTAGCCCAGCCGCATAGGGAGTTCTCCTAGCCGCATGGACTTTTCCCACTTAACCGCATATGCGCCCCCGTCTTTCTTGACCGCATGGATTCCTCTCCAAATCCAGCCGCATGAACCAGGCTCACTCGCTGGCCGCATGAGGTCCTGAACCTTATAGCCGCATGAACTTCTCCCCCCCCCCGCCAGCCGCATAAGCAATCTCCTTGACCCGGCCGCATGGGGTTCGACTTGGTTGAGCCGCATGGACTCATTCCCGCCAGCCGCATGAATATCCTTCCCGCTGACCGCATATGTCTTGCCTTTTTCGGCCGCATGAGCCCAATTCATCCTAGCCGCATGGAACACCCCTTCTGCTTGCCGCATGGGAGCTAGTCCCACTCGTCAGCCGCATAGGTTCCTGCCTCTTCAGCCGCATGTGCCTCTACCCCCTGAGCCGCATGAACCCGACTCCTTTCCTAGCCGCATAAGATCCATCCTGGCCGCATTAGACTTAGCCGTATGGCTATTCTATAGCCCTGAATATTGACATTTTATTAGATATTTTACGTCCATTTTATGTCCTTACGCCTTTTTTGATAAATCATGATATGTTAATATTTCTATTAATTATAGATTGTTACGTGGGATGTACCATGTGTCATGAATTGAGTTATAGATACCCGAATTGACTGGAATTAAACCCTGAAGGTTGTAGACTCGACCCCACTGAATACTAGTTGACTTTCATGCCTTGATACCATTGATGATAATTGTTAGCTTGACTAAAATTGATCATGCGTTCCTAGTTGGAACTAAAGAGGCTGGCTAGTCGTCTTATTGAATTGAACGAATGAGACACGTTCATATAATGAACTATTGTAATCGACTGGCTAATCTCGAATATTGGCATACAGGCACATGCAGGCTTCAAATTATTTATTTATTTATTTAGTTATTTTTATCTTCCAAAAACCAGCATGTGTACTTTATGGTCGGGCATGATTACCGTGGTTAGATTTGATTGTTGCATTACGCTATGCAAGACCTGCAACCTAACCGCACTGGTATCGTTGTAGAGTTGTGCATATCGTACCCCGTACGAAAGTACTCATTTGAATGACCATGATCCACGGCATGGGATTTCACTCAACGTAGGGACTATTAAGTTAAATAAAATAATGATTGCATGGAGATAATGGATTCCCGAATTCTTACATGGCAGCTCCCTTGGAACGAGTAGTACCCGACGGGCCGGCTGGTTCCCACAGATACTGTAAATCTGCCACACGGGCAGGGAACAGTATCTGCTTTTATTATTATTGTATATTGTATATTGACGAGCGTCCTGCTAGGACTCGTCTAATTCATGCATGGGCCAATTGATTGACTGGATAGACTAGCCTTGCTTGCACATAGTAAGAACTGAGGAATCCCTAATTGCATTATTCCAGGATAACTTAGAACTCATAATAGCAAGCCGTAGGAGTTGATTGGCCGTTCAAGATGATTTGTTGTGCACTATACTCTGTTACCTAACTGGGATGATCAGAATGTCAGGACATGACGGGCCAACTTCTGTCCTTGTTTGGTTGGGAGGTTGGTTCGAAGTGTCTTGATGTGATGTGAGTCCTAGTAGCAAGCAGAGATCTATTATTATATTCTCTTACTTACTGGTTTAGTCCTTCATATCGTCCTCCCTTGTGGTACTTGCTATTAGAGGTCTAACCTCTCTGGTTTTGCATGGCCAGATTTAGAGCCAGTCCCCGAGGACCCAGCTTACTTCTACCTCCAAGATGGTCAACACTAGAAGGATGATCGCAGGAGGACTCGAGTGGGTTTTCTTACTTCCCCGCTCGTTTTGTTAAATACTTTATACCTTGCCGTTTGGCACCGACATGTTAGTCGGATTGTCTTGTACTTACTTTTGCATAATTGTAACTAAGTCAGGCTGCAGCTGATAACAATTATGTATACTTTTGCTACATTAATCTGGCTATATTTTGTAGAGCCAGATATCAAGAACATTTTGACAGAGCATTTGGGACGCCTTACTGCTTTATCTTACATGTTCTCTATTTCTGTTTCTTGTTTCGAATGATTGAGACAATAGATGTGAAGTGACCATAGAAAGACTTTTATGTAGTATGCACCCCCTCGTCTGGTTAGACAGTATTGATCGTATTATACGGTATTTATCTACCCGTATTACGTAGCTGGCTGAGTCATTCCTCCGCTCTCCAGTATTCTGGTTCTGGGGCGTGACAAGGTTTTAGTGGTGGCCCATGCAGGTCTGATTTTAGACTTGTGGGGTGTTTTGATTTATAGGATGTCTCAATCACACGTGTTCCCCCTTGATCTCATGATTCATTATTCTCAACCCTTGTTTGACATTCCGGTATCCTTTGACTTCACTGATCCTTCATGTCCGGTTGTTTGATTGTTCTCTTGTCCCTTTTCTTAGGGACACCTCGTCCGTACCTGTCAGAGCTGGACAGCAACATGGACAACCTGACCAAGTTGGTCAGCAACAAGAGCCGGTACTAACTCAAGAGGCTACCCAAGAAGAAG
This sequence comes from Iris pallida, assembly GCA_029216955.1. Lineage (NCBI taxonomy): Eukaryota > Viridiplantae > Streptophyta > Magnoliopsida > Asparagales > Iridaceae > Iris > Iris pallida. Next base: position 33,861,778 of record JANAVB010005597.1, on the reverse strand, counting down.
TGATAGTAGAACCAGCAGTTGGACCGCAGTATCCAGATATTCCGAACCCACCCGTAGTTCCACCTACCCCTGCGGAGATGGACACACCAGCCCTTCTAGAGATCATGAGAGGAATGATGGCTACTCAGCAACATCAGATGTTGGTCCAGCAGCGTATGCACACTCAGCTACAAGAGCAGAATGTGTTGCTTAACCAAGGATTGCAGACGGCATTGGAAAGAGGAGTGAGGACTGATTCAGGAGCATCAGCCAGATTTTGCAAGTACAACCCCCGCCGTTTCGAGGGCACGGAGGATGCCATCTCAGCAGATGCATGGCTTAAGGATATTGAGGCTATTCTGACAGCAGCTAAGGTACCGGCAGAAGAACGTGTGGATCTAGTAAAGTTGTTACTTCAGGATCTCGCACGTGATTGGTGGGAAGCAGAGGAAGTGGGCATCAGGCGTCCTGTGGCTTGGGACGATTTCACAGCAAGATTTAAGACCAAGTACTATGGAGTTGTGGCGCAGTTTGAGCTACAACAGAAGTTTATCAGCCTCAGGCAGGCTGGCAAGACTGTAGATGCTTACGCAGCGGAGTTCTGCAGATTGAGTAGGTTTGCCCCAGAGATGGTAGCAACAGAGCGCCAGAGGGCCATGAGGTTTCAGCAAGGGTTTCACCTTGAACTCTTGCAATTGATAGAAGGGCACAATTACAAGACTTTTGATGAGATATTGACGGCGACCCGCAGGCATGAAATCACCATTCAGAGGCTTGCGGCAAGGACTGGAGGTCAGAAGAGATCTCACAGTCAGATTGAAGGAGGAGGGGGAGCAGCGCCCCGAACAACAGCACCATCCCCTGGCATTCGTATCCACGATGTGGCGATGCGAGGGCCAGCACCACCCCCCAGGCAGCAGCAACAGCAACAGAGGAAGAACCAGCAACCCCCGGCGGGCTGCACTTATTGTGGGAAGATGGGACACACTAGAGATGTATGTCGAACATTGAATGGACTGTGTCTGATATGTGGAAATCCAGATCATCGGGTTACCACATGTCCCATGAATTCGAGGGCAGGAGGACCAGGGCAGCAGTTTTCTGCTCTGCCAGCACCAGGGGCAGGACAGTATCGAGGACCAGCAGTGGCAGTGAGACCATTGGCGCAGCGTCCGTTAGTACCACAGGCTCAGATGTTTCGGCAGCAGGGGCCGCCGATGCAGCAACACCAGCGTAGACCACCCAGCATCATCAAGGCAGGGGCCAGCAGCAGCACCAGGCTAGGCCACAGCATGGGAATCAGCAAGGAGGTCGAGGGCAAGCATTCACACTGTCCTTGGAAGAGGCATTGGCATCGGAAGATGTTGTGGCAGGTAACATTCTCGTCGCCTCATATCCCGCAGTAGCATTGTTTGATTCGGGAGCATCCCATTCATTTATATCTGCACAATTTGCGACACGACTAGGAGTGGAGTTTGAGGCATTGCCAGGGAGGTTGAATATACTCACTGGTAATGGGCTCGTGGGAGTTAGTAGAGTTAGTTTAGCATGTAGTGTTGTGGTGTGCGGGCATTCCTTACCCGCCCGGTTGATAGAATTTCCTGTGGGAAATTTTGACGTTATCTTAGGCATGGACTGGCTGAAAGACAGTCATGCGACAATAGATTGTCGTAGTGGGAGTGTATCTTTTGATATTCCAGGCATGGAGAGATTTACCTTAGTCAGGTTAGAGGTAACTCAGCAAGAGCAGGGAGTAGTAACGGCAATGGAAGAAGTTCAGATTCCGAAGGTAGTTAAAGAATTTCTAGACGTATTTCCTGAAGAACTTCCAGGTCTCCCACCGGTTAGAGATATTGAGTTCAGTATAGAATTGGCACCAGGAACTAAACCAATATCAGATCGGGTTTACAGAATGGCGGATTCAGAGCAGGCCAAGGTATATCAGCATATAGAGGAATTGAAGGAGAAGAAGTTCATCCAAGCTAGCGTGTCACCATGGGCAGCACTAGTGGTACTTGTAGGGAAGAAGGATGGATCATCCAGATTATGCATTGACTACAGGAAGCTTAACGCGGCAACAGTAAAGAACAAGTACCCACTACCAAGGATCGACGACTTATTTGATCAGTTGAGCAGAGCTAGAGTTTTCTCCAAGATAGATCTTCGTTCTGGGTACCATCAGGTGAGGGTTCGGAAGGAAGATATTCCCAAGACAGCATTCAGGTCGAAGTATGGGCATTATGAGTTCTTAGTAATGCCGTTTGGTTTGACCAATGCTCCAGCGTTATTTATGGATTTGATGAACCGCATCTTTATGCCATACTTAGATCAGTTTGTCGTGGTGTTTCTTGACGACATTCTCGTATACTCTGCTAGTGAAGAGGAGCATGAAGACCACCTCAGGAAAGTGTTGCAGGTTCTGAGAGAGAACCAGTTGTATGCCAAGCTCAGCAAGTGTGAGTTCTGGACGAATCACATTTCATTTTTGGGTCATATCATATCAGGAGCTGGAGTAGCAGTAGATCCCAAGAAGGTAGAAGCAGTAGAGAGTTGGCTAGTATCCAAGACCGTAGCTGATGTACAGAGTTTCTTGGGATTGGCGGGTTATTACAGAAGGTTCGTGTCAGACTTTGCAAGGCTTTCAGCACCCATGACCCGCTTGACCCGGAAGGATGTACCATTCGTTTGGTCGACAGAATGCCAGGCATCATTTGAGAATCTGAAGCAGAAGTTGATATCAGCGCCCATTCTTACATTGCCAGTTGGACCCGGAGGTTTTACTGTATATTGTGATGCGTCAGGTAAAGGACTTGGGTGTGTCCTTATGCAGCACGGGAAGGTGATATCATATGCATCTAGGCAACTTCGGGACCACGAGAAGAATTACCCAACTCATGATTTGGAGTTAGCAGCAGTAGTGTTTGCTCTGAAGCTATGGAGGCATTACTTATATGGTGACCGAGTGGAAATGTTCACAGACCACAAAAGTCTGAAGTACATCTTTACTCAGAAGGAGCTAAACATGAGGCAGAGGAGATGGTTGGAGTTGATCAAGGACTATGACGTGCAGCTTCAGTATCATCCAGGCAAGGCTAATGTGGTAGCAGACGCTCTCAGCAGGAGAGGCGGCGCATTTATGTTAACAACACAGAGGCATATCTTAGAAGACCTTCAGGAAATGGGCATCGAGGTTGTACTTCCTAGTGATATAGGAGTTCTGGCGAGTCTGCAAGTTCAATCCGACTTAGTAGACAGGATCAAGGCAGCTCAGGCACAGGACCCAAGGATTCAGAAGCTTAGGGCAGAATGTGAGTCAGGACTCAGGAAGGAGATGAGAATTCATGAAGATGGTACACTTAGGTTTGGATCACGTCTATGTGTGCCTAGTGGAGATATCAGACAGGAGGTTATGGCAGAAGCTCACAGTTCTCAGTATTCTATTCACCCTGGAGGGACCAAGATGTACCAAGATATCAAGCAGCATTTCTGGTGGAACGGGATGAAGAGGGAGATAGCTAGATTTGTTTCCCGTTGCTTGGTATGTCAGCAAGTGAAGGCAGAACAGCAGAGGCCAGCAGGATTATTGCAACCGCTTCCTATTCCGGAATGGAAATGGGAGCATATTACAATGGACTTTGTGACCGGTTTACCAAGATCACCAAGTGGTAAGGACGCTATTTGGGTGATAGTAGATCGGCTTACAAAGGTAACACATTTTCTTCCTTTCAGAGTAGGGCAATCTACAGAAAAATTGGCAGAGTTATATATGCAACAGATAGTCAGGCAGCATGGAGTCCCTGTCAGTATTGTGTCGGACCGAGATACCCGCTTTACATCGCATTTCTGGAAGAGCTTACATCATAGTCTGGGTACCAAGTTAAGGTTTAGCACGGCTTACCATCCGCAGACGGATGGGCAATCAGAAAGAACGATTCAGACTTTAGAAGACATGTTGCGAGCTTGTACTCTAGATTTTGGAGGGTCTTGGGAGAGTCACCTTCACTTGGTCGAGTTCTCATACAATAATAGTTATCAAGCCAGTATCCAGATGGCGCCATTCGAAGCACTATATGGTAAGAAGTGTAGATCGCCGCTAGCATGGGATGATATCAGAGAGAAGAAGATGTTAGGCCTAGAAATGAATGTTCAGACAGTTGAATTAGTCAAAAGAACTAGAGAGCGACTTCGAGTTGCGCAGGATCGGCATCGTCATTGGGCGGACCAGCATCGTAGGCCGCTAGAGTTTTCTGTTGGGGACCACGTATTCTTGAGGATCTCACCTACCCGTGGGGTCATTAGGTTTGGCGTTCGCGGGAAGTTGAGTCCGCGGTACGTGGGCCCATTTGTTATTCTTGAGAGGATAGGCGATGTTGCTTATCGTTTATCCCTTCCACCTTCGTTACGAGAGGTGCATGACGTATTTCATGTATCTCAGTTGCGAAGGTATGTATCGGACCCAAGCCATATCCTTGATTATTCTGAGCTGGTTGTTGGTACCAACCTGTCTTACGAGGAACAGCCTGTGTCTATTTTGGACCGAAGAGAGAAGATACTCAAGAACCGAACAATTAGTCTTGTCCGGGTTGCTTGGGGTCATCACTCTTTAGGGGAGTCAACGTGGGAACGTGAGGATGATATCCGATCACGATATCCATACCTGTTTGACTCACAAGGTATATCTTTTTCTGTATACCTTGATTGTCTTGATCCCTCATGCTTATCACCTTATGGGTAGAATTGCTTGATATCGTAGATTGATGGATTTACATATATGTTACTTGCTATGGGCATTGTAAAATGATTGCTTGCTTGAATTGCTTGTACTTAGATTGGTTTAGCCCCGATGTTTCTATCTTGCTTGAATTTGAAATTCCGAGGACGAAATTTTTTCAAGGTGGGTAGAGATGTCACTTCCCGTTCCCAGAATGCGTATTTTAATACGTATATTGCCTAAATGTATTTATTTAGCATTTATCATGTAGTATCCTGTATTTAAATTCCTAATAACTTCATGTTAATTAATTATCTGCATTTTATTCTCTGTACTTTATTTTTCTGCAATTATATTTCTGTAATTTTATTTCCGTACTTTATTTCCTGTATTTTATTTCCTGCTTTAGTCTTACTTTCGGATTAGCCTTATTGGACCCATTGGACCCGGCCCAACTCCCACCTACCACTACCTTTCTATTTTAGTCACCCTCTCCCTTCTCTCTCCTCATTTACTTTACTTCTTCACCATTACTCCTCTTCTTCTTCTTCATTACTCTCTCTCCACCTACCAAACCGTAGGCAAGTACCAACTTGCTTCTTGATGGATCCCCATTATTATTGTTCCATCATCCTCCTTATTTGATTCTAAGCCTCTTTAGTACTTGGTATTTTTAATTTCCATGGCTAATTTGTTGTAGATCTAAGTTTGTTACATTTTTGGATTTCTTAGGTTTTGATCTAGTAAACTTTGATATCTTCAAGTTCTGATGGTTCCATGTTGTAGAGAATTTCGTTCTACCCAATTTTGACCTAAGAAAGTTCGAATTTGGACTCTGGATGAAGGTTTTATGGAACTTGGAAGCTTGGGTTGATGGTGTTCTTCTTCTCTGAAACTTGGAGAAGAAGAACAGTACTTGACTTGACCGCATGAATAATTCATGCGGCAAGTGATCCTAGCCGCATGGGTTGTTTCCTTCTCAGCCGCATGAAAAGTTTCTACCCGGCCGCATGAGACTCATTTTAGTCCAGCCGCATAGGGAGTTCTCCTAGCCGCATGGACTTTCCCCACTTAACCGCATATGCGCCCCCGTCTTTCTTGACCGCATGGATTCCTCTCCAAATCCAGCCGCATGAACCAGACTCACTCGCTGGCCGCATGAGGTCCTGAACCTTATAGCCGCATGAACTTCTTCCCCCCCGCCAGCCGCATAAGCAATCTCCTTGACCCGGCCGCATGGGGTTCGACTTGGTTGAGCCGCATGGACTCATTCCCGCCAGCCGCATGAATATCCTTCCCGCTGACCGCATATGTCTTGCCTTTTTCGGCCGCATGAGCCCAATTCATCCTAGCCGCATGGAACACCCCTTCTGCTTGCCGCATGGGAGCTAGTCCCACTCGTCAGCCGCATAGGTTCCTGCCTCTTCAGCCGCATGTGCCTCTACCCCCTGAGCCGCATGAACCCGACTCCTTTCCTAGCCGCATAAGATCCATCCTGGCCGCATTAGACTTAGCCGTATGGCTATTCTATAGTCCTGAATATTGATATTTTATTAGATATTTTACGTCCATTTTATATCCTTATGCCTTTTTTGATAAATCATGATATGTTAATATTTCTATTAATTATAGATTGTTACGTGGGATGTACCATGTGTCATGAATTGAGTTATAGATACCCGGATTGACTGGAATTAAACCCTAAAGGTTGTAGACTCGACCCCACTGAATACTAGTTGACTTTCATGCCTTGATACCATTGATGATAATTGTTAGCTTGACTAAAATTGATCATGCGTTCCTAGTTGGAACTAAAGAGGCTGGCTAGTCGTCTTATTGAATTGAACGAATGAGACACGTTCATATAATGAACTATTGTAATCGACTGGCTAATCTCGAATATTGGCATACAGGCACATGCAGGCTTCAAATTATTTATTTATTTATTTAGTTATTTTTATCTTCCAAAAACCAGCATGTGTACTTTATGGTCGGGCATGATTACCGTGGTTAGATTTGATTGTTGCATTACGCTATGTAAGACTTGCAACCTAACCGCACTGGTATCGTTGTAGAGTTATGCATATCGTACCCCGTACGAAAGTACTCATTTGAATGACCATGATCCACGGTATGGGATTTCACTCAACGTAGGGACTATTAAGTTAAATAAAATAATGATTGCATGGAGAGAATGGATTCCCGAATTCTTACATGGCAGCCCCCTTGGAACGAGTAGTACCCGACGGGCCGGCTGGTTCCCACAGATACTGTAAATCTGCCACACGGGCAGGAAACAGTATCTGCTTTTATTATTATTGTATATTGTATATTGACGAGCGTCCTGCTAGGACTCGTCTAATTCATGCATGGGCCAATTGATTGACTGGATAGACTAGCCTTGCTTGCACATAGTAAGAACTGAGGAATCCCTAATTGTATTATTCCAGGATAACTTAGAACTCATAATAGCAAGCCGTAGGAGTTGATTGGCCGTTCAAGATGATTTGTTGTGCACTATACTCTGTTACCTAACTGGGATGATCAGAATGTCAGGACATGACGGGCCAACTTCTGTCCTTGTTTGGTTGGGAGGTTGGTTCGAAGTGTCTTGATGTGATGTGAGTCCTAGTAGCAAGCAGAGATCTATTATTATATTCTCTTACTTACTGGTTTAGTCCTTCATATCGTCCTCCCTTGTGGTACTTGCTATTAGAGGTCTAACCTCTCTGGTTTTGCATGGCCAGATTTAGAGCCAGTCCCCGAGGACCCAGCTTACTTCTACCTCCAAGATGGTCAACACTAGAAGGATGATCGCAGGAGGACTCGAGTGGATTTTCTTACTTCCCCGCTCGTTTTGTTAAATACTTTATACCTTGCCGTTTGGCACCGACATGTTAGTCGGATTGTCTTGTACTTACTTTTGCATAATTGTAACTAAGTCAGGCTGCAGCTGATAACAATTGTGTATACTTTTGCTACATTAATCTGGCTATATTTTGTAGAGCCAGATATCAAGAACATTTTGACAGAGCATTTGGGACGCCTTACTGCTTTATCTTACATGTTCTCTATTTCTGTTTCTTGTTTCGAATGATTGAGACAATAGATGTGAAGTGACCATAGAAAGACTTTTATGTAGTATGCACCCCCTCGTCTGGTTAGACAACATTGATCGTATTATACGGTATTCATCTACCCGTAATACGTAGCTGGCTGAGTCATTCCCCCGCTCTCCAGTATTCTGGTTCTGGGGCGTGACACGCCTGGTGTTCACCATCGGGCTGGAAAGCAGGTAGATCCTTTGCTGCTGCTCCGGTATCTGGCCATACAAAACCAGCTGGGTCAGACCCCAGAAAGAGCAAGTGCCACAAAGGAGGCCACAAAAATGAGAACTAAAGCCAGCAATTAACACAATAATATAACTACATAATAAGAGATGGTAATTTAAGAAAAGCATGATAGGTGAATATAAAAGACAATCTTGTACAAAATCGATAAAAGACAGAACATATGAAAAAGCATGACAGGATGATATACGATGAGATAACCATGGGACTATTCAGAGAACCAGGTTACAACCCGTAAACCAAACAAGGACCGGGGTTGTAACCCTTCGTCTGAACGGAACATGGATTCTCCTACCATTTATCGACAAAATATAAGAAAATCATGACAGGTAGCAATTCATGTGCAGGAATCAAGACAAGACTAGACAGGTTATACTTCACTCAATCAATCACGGCCAAGCAAATACTACGGCTTACTACTTTAACTAACTAGGGTTATCACAAATCTAATTACTAACAAGATGCAATGAGAATTCCAAGTCCGGTTACCTGTTTGTTACTACCTGAGTGATCCCAGCAAGAAAAGGAAAAGATAGCAGGATATAGCAGACACACTGTAGTAAGATACATATGTCCTAAGGTACCACACTCGACGGCGGGCTGGAAGTGCGCTCATCTCGACGGATAGCAACAAATTCCAAGTATATATATATATATATGGCCGGGACCAAAGGGGCAACGGGTAACTGGGAAATTCTCCATGAACTATTTGATCAATCTAATCATTAATCCTAGCCATATTCAGTATGAATTCCTGACCGTGGAAAACCAGGGATTCATGTCCTAGACATGATGCAAGACAAGACAGGTTCATTTGTACAAACACATTCACCCACGGTGTCCAGGGCACTTATTCTTGTCAAGTCGGGTTAGCCGTCGCAACAGCATTAAGTTATCAAGTCATGTTACAAGTCAAGTCAAGTCAAGTCAAGAGTGCGCCGCCACGGGCCACTATCAAGATAAGTCATGTCAGGGTACTTGTCAGGAGTGCGCCACGACGGGCCACTATCATGTCAGGTTGGTCATGTCAAGAGTGCACCACTACGGGTCACTGTCGTGTTATGCTAGTTCCTTGTCATACCATGCCATGTACAATAGTCATTCCAAACATATTAAGTAAAATCAAGTTCATGACAAAAGGCGTAAGGATATAAAATGGGCGTAAAATATCTAATAAAATATCAATATACAGGGCTATAGAAGAGCCAAGCTTAAAGAAATAAGACCAAAACTCCAAGAGCCAATGGGTTAAGCAAGGGGTTCAGGGGAGCAGCGTACGCGAAAGTCACGCACGCATGAGAGCTGCGTAGGTGAAAAGTCACGCACGCTACAGAGAGCAGCGTGGGTGAAAAGTCACGCACGCTGAGAGAGCAGCGTAGGTGAAAAGTCACGCACGCTACAGAGAGCAGCGTAGGTGAAAAGTCACGCACGCTGAGAGAGCAGCGTACATGAAAAGTCACGCACGCTGAGAGAGCAGCGTAGGTGAAAGGTCACGCACGCTACAGAGAGCAGCGTACATGAAAAGTCACGCACGCTGAGAGAGCAGCGTATATGAAAAGTCACGCACGCTGAGAGAGCAACGTAGGTGAAAAGTCACGCACGCTGAGAGAACAGCGTGGGTGAAAAGTCACGCACGCTACAGAGAGCAGCGTAGGTGAAAAGTCACGCACGCTCAAGGGACACGCTTCCAACAGGAAGCGTACCTAAGTCTGCGTACGCACGCTAAAGAGCGCGCGCAGCTCAGTGTGCGTAAGCTAAACAGCTCTGCACACTGCTCACTGTCTTCTCCAAACAGCAAGAACACCATGGTTGAACCCAAAACTTCAGAGCAACACAACTTGGCCATCCGAACTCCAAATCCGGATTTCCAAAGTTCCAATCTGGGTAGAATTGAATGCTCTTCCACTTGGAAACACCAAAACCCATTAAAATCCAACTTAAAGAGATCAAACCATGCAAAATCCGAAAATAGAAATAACTTAGATCTAGAGCAAAGGAGACTTCAAATCACAAAATACCAAGTTCTAATGTTGATCACCATGTCCTAATCTAGCAAATGAACCAAGAAAATAGGGCTCTCATGAAGTGGCAAGGTGCACTTGCCTAGGGTTGGGAGAGTTGTGTAGAGGAAGGAGAAGAAGAAGAAGAAGGAAATAAATGGTGGTTATGAGGAGAGAGAAAATGTTGGTGGAGTTTTAAAGAGGGTGGGATGTGGTGTGTTGAGGGTGGAGCATAGGCTAAGGTGTTCCAATACACATTAAACCAAACCAAACCAAACCAAATCCAATTAAAACCGAGCCATGACAAAAACCCAAAATACGAGAAATACCGAAATTCCACAAGTTGAGAAAAATAAAAATACATGCCAAAATTCAGATACGAGTATAAATACGAAATACGGGAAATACGGAAAATGAGGGTGACAACCACGTCTACGCTGATCATTAATCTCCTCCATGATATCATTTATCCCACTATTTTTCTTGTCCGACAACTTCAACACTCTCCTCTGATGTCGCCAGACCTCCTACGTGAGTGGGCAATTGAAGAATAGGTGCTCTCCCGACTCATTATCTTGTCGGTATAAGTGACATGCATGTCCTCCCATGTGAACGCCAAATTTGCTCAACCGGTGTGTGTGTGTGTATATATATATATATATATATATATATATATATATATATATATATATATATATATTTATATTTATTTATTTTTTTTTATTTTTTTTGTCCATTTTCTGAGACCGTCAGTTTGGGACCGTGGCCGTCCCGCGACCACCCAGCCATCCCATACCCAAGGGGTGGTGGGGCTCGGACTTGGGACCTCCCCCAAGTGAGCCCCCCCCCCCCCCCCCTTCTCTCTCTCTCTCTCTCTCTCTCTCTCTCTCTATATATATATATATATATATATATACACACACACACACACACACACACACACACACACACACACAAAATTAATATATATATATACACACACACACACAATTAATTTCTTTACTAATTATTTACTTAGGCCCGTTTGGTTTGCAGGATTGGACAACGTAATGTAATTGGCATTACGTTGTCAATCTAACTCGGGTGTTTGGTTGGACAAAAAAAATTAGATGTAATGTAATCGCGATTACAAGTTTAATTACATTACATCAGTTTCTTCTAAACTCAATTACATCATAAAACCTATGTAATCGTAATTACATTACAACTTAAGCGGAAGGTTGGTATACTATAATTTGGTCTTTTTGTTCGTTTTTGGTCATTTTTTGTTGTTTTTTGTCGTTTTTGTTCGTTATTTGTCGTTTTTGTTCGTTTTTTTGTCATTTTTGTTCGTTTTTTGTCTTTTTTTTTGTTTTTGTTTGTTTTTTGTCGTTTTTGGTCGTTTTATTCGTTTTTTGTCGTTTTTTGTCGTTTTTGTTCGTTTTTTTGTTATTTTTGTTCGTTTTTGGTTGTTTTTGTTTGTTTTTTTGTTCGTTTTTGTCATTTTTTTTTGTCCTTTTTTGTCGTTTTTGTTCGTTTTTTGTCATTTTTGTTCGTTTTTGGTTGTTTTTGTTTTGTCGTTTTTGTCGTTTTTTGTTGTTTTTGTCCATTTTTTGTCGTTTTTTTTTGTCATTTTTGTTCGTTTTTTCGTTGTTTTTGTTTGTTTTTTTGTCGTTGTTGTCCTTTTTGTTGTTTTTGGTCTTTTTTTGTTCATTTTTCGTTGTTTTTGTTTGTTTTTTTTGTCGTTTTAGTCCTTTTTCTTTGTTCTTTTTGTCCTTTTTTGTCGTTTTTGTTCATGTTTTGCCTTTTTTTTTATCGTTTTTGGTTAATTTTTTACGTTTTTATCGTCTTCTATCGTTTTTGGTCAATTTTGCACATTTTTTGTCGATTTTTTTATCCTTTTTTGCTTTTTTTGGGGTCTTTTTTCACTTTTTTTTGGTCGTTTATGCTCTTTTTTTTGTTTGTTGTTTTTTGTCGTTTTTGTTCCCTTTTTTGTCGTTTTTGGATTTTTTTTGCAAGTTTTTTAATTTTTTTTGTCGTTTTTTGCTCGTTTTAATTCCCTCTTATTTTTGGTCTTTTTTCGTATTTTCGTTTTTTGTCATTTCTGTTCCTGTTTATCGTTTTTTATTTTTTTTGCTCTTTTTTATCATTTTTTGTCAATTTTTTTTCTTTTTTTTTGTCGTTTTTGTTCATTTTTTGCCCTTTTTTTGTTTTTGGCGGTTTTTCGTCTCTTTTTTTTCTTTCATTTATTGTTGTTTGTTGTCAATTTTTTTTGTTTTTAGTCATTTTTTTTATCATTATTGGTCACTTTTTATGGTTTTCACATTTTTGATCTTTTTTTTTGTCGTTTTTTTTATCGCTTTTTAATTTTTGGTTTTTTTTCTTCTGTTTTGTTCGTTTGTCATTTTTTGTATTTTTTATTTTTTTGTCGTTTTTTTCGTTTTTGGTCTTTTTTTAGCAGAAAATAAACCATTTTCCCCTTATTTATTTATTATTTATTTTTATTTTTTTTTTAATTTTTAAAAAAAATTAGTGGTCCATTTTTTAAATTTTATGTTGTATTTAAAAAAATATTAAATTAGAAACTTAATTACATTACATGGTAAATCAAACATATGAATGCAATTGACATTACATTACATGATTTGATTACATGCTTCAACCAAACATAGTAATGTAATTGTAATTCTATTACATTAGAAACTCAATTACATTATAAATCCAATTCTATTACGATTACGATTACATTACAATGAACCAAACGCAAACTCAATTACATTACAAATCCAATTCCATTACGATTACGATTACATTACAATGAACCAAACGTTAATATAATTTTTATTTTTATCGGATTTGGTACGGACAGCGGTCCCCGTCCAACCAAGAGATGGGTCAAGCGAGGCGGCCTTGCATAGAAAGAATTTGGACCACAGAGTAGTGGCCTCCAAGAAACTCGATCGTTTCAAACTCCTTTCCAAGAAACATCAATCCCGATCAACGTATATAAAATCCAAACACCCCGGCAACATCGACACACCAAAAAAAAAGGAAAAGAAAAAGGAAAATGGCACAATCCGAAAAAAACTACCAAAAGGGCGAGATCACTCTGCGCCGGTTCGAGCTGTCGGACGTCGACGACTACATGGTGTGGGCCTCCGACGACAGGGTGACCAAATTCTGCACCTGGGACTCCTACAAGAGCAAGGACGACCTGCTCCGGTACATGACCGAGACGGTGCTCCCCCACCCGTGGTTCCGCGCGATCTGCGTCTCCGGCCGGCCCGTGGGCGCCGTGTCGCTCTGCCCGGCCGCGGGAGGCAGCTGCGACCGCTGCAGGGGGGAGCTGGGGTACGTGCTCGCGGCTGAGCAGTGGGGGAAGGGGATCGCCACGGAGGCGGTGGGGCTGGCGGTGGCAGCGGCGTTCGGGGAGGTGGAGGGGCTGGAGAGGGTGGAGGCGCTGGTGGACGTGGAGAACGTGGGGTCGCAGAGGGTGCTGGAGAAGGCCGGGTTTGCGAGGGAGGGCGTGCTGAGGAAGTACATGGTCCTCAGAGGGAGGACTAGGGACATGGTCATGTTTAGCTTCGTGTCGTGTCCAACTGATGTGTCTTAAGCCTCCCTGCGTGTGTCTGTTTATGTGCTTGAATCTTCATGCGGTGAAATATTTAGAGTTATTGAGCCATATATATATATAGCAATCATGAATGTATGTATGTATTCTCTGCTTCCTTCAACGGAAAATGCTTTGTTGTCTGCGGGAGGTGATCGTGCGCATGCCAGCACACCGTGTGTCACCACTCCGGTGCCCCTCCGCCTTCGGGGCCTACGATACTCTTCCATTCAATAAAAGAATGACACGTGACCCGTAGGTCAGAACCGCACTCCAAGCCCAGACAACTTAGCATCTCCCTACTTCAACAATATGTGACCTTAACTATCAAGATGACTGTAAGTTTGTAAGGTTGTAACCGATAACTCTGTTACTCACAAATTTGCTACTTCAACAATATGTGACCTTAACTATCAAAAATATATCACAATACTTGGGCACCATAGGGTTATGTAATTTTAGGGCCTGTATACTTATATTAGGAATTTATATTTATGTCTTTAAATTGTTCAAAAAAGGATTTAAATTTTGGCCTAATGGTTGACTTGGTCTGACCGTTCAAATTGGAGGAGTAAACGTAAATTTTAAATATTATAGAAGATCCTAAAACTAAACGATAATATATAAGGGTTATGTGACTTGTGTTATTTAGTTTTGTATGATAGTTCTGTTTGACTTGTGTTATTAATTTTTTTATGTCCAATCAAAAAACGAACTTGTGATACTTTCTTGTGTACGTGGTTCTAGGGGTGAGCATTATTCGTTTTTTGCTGAAACTTGAATCGAGACTGAACCGAATAAGAGATTCAGATCGGTTTAAAAAAAATCGGTTCAGTTTCAGTTTTGGATTTCAGTCCAAAATCAAAACCGAATAAGAATTAATACAATAATGTAAATACTCTTTTCTTTTTTTTCATATTTAGTATTTAAAAATATGTATATTCTAAAAACGACAATTCTATGTAGGTATTTTAAATTTTAACTTTGATATTTAGCACCTAGTCCAACCCTATGAGTAACTTTAAAATTCGGTAAATGTGTGTATAAAAATTATATTTTTTAATATAATTTAACAACGATTCAAGCTATTCCGACCTATTAAACAATATAAATACTTCAATCGAATAAATCGAATTTATTATTAGGTTCAGTTTTGATTTAATTTTTTTAAAATATTAGTTTATTTAATTTTAACTAGTTCGATTCGATTAAAATAGAATAAACCGAGCGGTCACCATTGCGCGTGTGCGTGTGTGTGTGTGTAAAGTGGGTCCATATGAAATAAAAATTAAAAATCCATAGCTTTTGCTTGGAACTTATTTGATGACTTTAATAATTGGAGTGGAATAATTAAAATGATTTAAAACAGCTTTAGCTTTGGCTGCACGCATCAACCACTCTCTTAATTATTATATTACAAACTTCTTTACATATAACGTCAAGTGCCCCTAAAATCAATACTTAGCTGCTCATTTGTATTAGCCGAGAGAGAACAAATTAAAATGGAGGGTTCCTCCGTCGAACACCTAACCAGACAATTAGATGATCTCAAGAAGAACGCCGCGACGCCGGCACCCCCATCGATCAGCCTCCGTCCCTTCGCGCTAACGGACGTGGACGACGTCATGGTATGGGCCTCCGACGAGAAGGCCAGCCACTACACCAACTACGACGCCTTCACCGACAAGCAAGCCCTCCTCGAGTACATGAAGGAGACGGTCCTCCCCCACCCTTGGTACCGCGCCATCTGCGTCGACGGAGGGGGACCCGTGGGGGCGGTCCTGCTGAAGCCGGGAGCCGACGGCGCCCGCGACTGCCGCAAGGGGGAGCTGGGATACGTCGTGGGGACGGCGCACTGGGGGCGAGGGATCGCGACGGCGGCGGTGAAGGCGGCGATGGGGAGGGTGTTCGAGGAGGTGGAAGGGCTGGAGAGGGTGGAGGCGCTCGTGGCGGTGGAGAACAAGGCGTCGCAGAGGGTGCTGGAGAAGGCTGGGTTCGAGAGGGAGGGGACGATGAGGAAGTATAGGGTCCATAAGGGGAGCTCTACGGACATGGTGATGTATAGCTTCCTCACCGACTGATCCCTTGGCATGGCCTTGGCTTCTATGATTTTTTTTTTTTTAGATATCCGACACAGCGGACTTTGTGTACATTGTATTGTATGTCAGTTGGCCCAACTGTCTACGTCTCTTTCGTTGTTCGATCCCGAGACCGTCTGTCAGTCTAGCCAAGGAGATTATACCTCTCATCATGAGTTCAGTTGTATGAAATAATTATTCAATCTTCATAAAAAGTAGGCGGTTGCATCGTTGACAAATTTTAACTTTGTTTTTCTTCTATATTGAAAATCTTAGTATGTAGTTCCATGCTACCTTTTTAACCACTCACTCATCTCTTCTACGTAATTTTATTATTGAACAGTAATAGTACGAATAGTAAATCATTCATATTATTATGTACAAGGATAAATGAATTTATAGGAATCAAAAATTTATTTTCAACTTATAACCAACTTATCTAATAAACTATTTCGTATAGCTATTATAAATTCATATATTGTGCCATAGATTTTCTATCTTTCTACATAAGCATATATAATAGGCGTCTCCTTCTAGGTCTGGAATTTTTTTGGAATCCAGAGATGGATTTACTTAGAGACCCCATCTCGCACTGGATGTCAATCAGCATTGTTTATACCCACGACATTGACTTCTTTTTTATTCTTTTAATTAGTGATTTATGGATTGGATTTCGTTCGACCCGTGGTTTGGTTCGACGATGTGGTATTGACATCTCAGCCTGTAGATTTTTTATTTTTTTTAGCTGAAGTGTCCTTATGGATTTCATAATGTCAAAGAGTAAGAACGAAAAAATTCCAATGGTTTTTGCTAACTTTCCCAACTAGGATTTTTTTTTTTTTTTAATTTCTTCCAGTCATTTCTTGGAAATAAGAAATCTATCTTTTCCTCCCTTGGGATCCCTGTGCTACATCACCCACTTGGACTAGAGATGATTGGTTGTTGTTAGTGTTCAATGGTTATGTATAATAATAATAATAATAATAATAATTTCATCCTGAAATGGAACATGGGTTGAAGCAGCACTTAAAATTTGTTAGTGACACATTACTTGGGAGTCGGAAGAATGCATTTTTTAACTCAAGATTGGATATATAAGCATTCTTTCCAAATCTTTTGGTGTGTTGATGAGTGTGGATATAATTCTGAAATGGAAGATGTGTAGAGTGGTTCATTTTCAGGGGCGGTCTAGGCCCAAGGCAGGCCGGATAATGGTCTAGGACCCCCCACGAAAGAGGACACCAACATAAAATTATTTACAATAGAAATAGTATGTATCATGTGTCTTTTTTTAACAAAAGTATTGTGTTGTAGTAGTTGTAATGCTAGACTTATATTTAAAAGGTCCTTAGTTTAAATCTTGACTACAACAAAATTTTGTTTTATCTATACTTTTTTCTACATTATGTATGGGGGACCATTTTGAAAGTTTTGCCTCGGGCCCCCATCAGCTCAGGGCTGACCCTGACCATTTTCGTTTTTTAACAGCAATAGCATGGGTGCTCCAGTGCTCTTGAAGCACTAAAAATTATTCCGTATTCCATGTTCACCATGTGACAGTAATGAACCTTAACTTTCCACCAATAATTTTATAATTCATCATTTTTTTTCTACTCTTTCAATATTACTATTTTTTGTTGCGTCGTAACATTATTGATGGAGAGTTCAAGCTCACCACAGCCACACGAAAATCTCGGCCACTGAATAATTTATGGTACTTCATGACAATAGCAAGGTTTTAGTTAGGCCTTTGGGCATAAAGCTCCCTAAATGCCTCTTCGTCCGAACAAATAAATGTCTCCAATGAGGTTGCGGTTGCGGCTGCAGTCGTCGCACCAACAAGGCAGAGCAAATCGACACAATTTGCAGGAGGGCGGTAGAGATTGTACTTCGCAACCGGCCTGTCTCGAAGATGTATTGTGCAGTGATATAACTTGTATTCAGGGTCGGACCGGAGGGTTGGGTTGTCCTATCCTAGAGCTAATTTTAGTTGCCCTTTGATCCTTATTGTCAGCTGGCTTTGGTAGTCATCCGTGACCCTACCCAGACCTTTAGTGGAATCATACTAAGCCTGTAGCAAAATGGGTTGTCCAAGCTCCAAGACTTGTCCGACTTACCCCAGGACCGGCCCTGCTTGTATTCTTAATTCCGTCACCGATAACTTCTCCAAATATTAGGGATAGACTGACTGGCATGGATAGAGAGAATAAAAACAAAGCCTTGTATTCTCAATTTCTCAATTTCTAAGGTCTCGATCGTGTAAATCATTTTATTTCCGGATTTGCCAATTGCAACATTAACAAAAACTATGCCCTTCTTTGCACTTTTTCAATCTATTCGGTTGGTCTTACATGTCTCTAGACATAGCAGTCCTTTGATTTATCCTTACTCCTTACCCATGCACCTTGTTAGTAATTAGGCAAACGAGAAAAAAAAAAAAAAATCAGGACAACAAAGTACGAATATAAATTAAAAAAATAGAAATACTGAGATTAGAAATTTTACATTCTTAAATATATATGTTGTCAAATTTGGTTAATTAAGCATGTTCCCACCACATTTTTTTGCAAATTTTTCAATAATTTATACGGAACACACTTAAAACTTCGCATGCTTAAAATTTACGTACCGATTTGAATCTGTCAAAAGTACGCAAATATTATACAGTTCTGAAATATATGAAAAATTTTGCGTATAATACGAGTTTTATTCGGGTGACTGTTAACCAGGCTCATGCATATGTTGTTGGTCTGTGTTGATGTGAGATGTTGCTAGGTGCACTTATGGATTCTTTACAGTTCTTTTGTAATGAGTCTGTGTAGCAACCTGTCTCAACTAATGCTGGGTAAAAGGAAACTAGTGTGTAAGCAAAAAAGAAAAAGCGTTGGGCCATTGAAAATGTGAAATCACGCATAGGCCTCGATCTCTTCATAAGCAGGGCCTTTCCATACCCAAAAATGAAATCTATGGAATTGTGGCATTCTAGTTTTACTGTAAGTCTCAATTCTTCGCACTTGTATTTACAGTGATTTTTTAGGCGAATTGAAAATCTTTTACTCTGAATATCTCAACTGGCATGCTCTATTAAATCAACTGAAATTGCTTTTCTTTCTTCTTCTTTTTTTTTCCCTTCTAAAGGGCCAGGTCAGTCAATCGCCTGCCCCTTTTGTTACTGCAAACTGCCTCTTTTCCTTAGAGCATCATTAGTAAGGCCCATCCCATTTTCTAGATTCTAGATTTAGAATGTAGGAGCTCATTTTGTAGAATAATAAGTCTCATCTCTAGTCCCAATTTCTACAATTTCGGTCCCAACCCATCCATGGGTGCTAAGGGTTGGGCCTCCCAGTTTCTAGATTCTAGATTGTAGAAACTCGTTTTGTAGAATAGTAAGTTCCAATTTGGAGTCCAACTTCCTAGATTCTAAACTTTATATTATTTTTTTCCTACATTAATTTTTGACCACACAATTTTTGGGACCGGAGCTCACTTTATCATTTCCTACTATTCTCATACAAACTCAACCCATATTACATTTACCTTTTTTTTGAAATTTTGGGCTCCAAATTGCATTGGAGAGTCTCAACTACTAATGATGCTCTTACAAAAGGTCTCGAACCATTCAGTTGTTCAGTTTTTGGTCCCTCATGTTTGTTAAAACAAGAGGATTAGGAACCTGGCCTCGTTTGGTACACTGTAATGTAATCGTAATCACAACGTAATCAAATGAAGAAAAAAAAATCATTTAATTACATTACAGTGAACTAAACAAGGTCCTAGTCCTAAAGGTCAACATATATTCCTCAACCCTCGCCACAACTATGTTGTTCTTGTGAACATAGTATAGATCAACTCTAAAGGCAATTGCACGCCTCCGAAAGTCGACAAGGGTGACAACATAATCCTAATTGTCGTACTAGGAATCATGAAGAGTTAAAAGAACCCTCAAATATACGTCGGAAAAAGAAATTCCGTATGCAACTTAGATGTTCATGTTAAACCACAATGAGTAGGCAGTTTCAACCCTTGAAGCAAGCTTCGGAACCTTGGCAGGAGTATCAATCAGTTCAACAGCTCACATATATAGAAGGCCAATGGAGGACAGCAAGCAACGCAAGTCGGCTATTCTTGTTCACAAGCGAAACAAACTGAGGACTTTCGAATGGTAACATCAGTCGCGCGCTGGTGTCACAAAGTTTGTCATTTTGGCAGTCCTGTGCTTGAAAAGAGACCTTCGGCGCCGTGCCATGACGTGGCTTACAGTGACACAAATGTCTTGCAAGCACACAATAATGAACCTATCAAACCAAGGGCGGAACTAAAAAAAATTAGCACGTATTATTTTTTTTCTATATAAGTCGGCCCACTTCTCAGCACGCCCCAGCTCATCCATCTCAGCTCTAGATACATGATCTCACTACTGTAAGTAGTCGTCGACAGACTCGATACAATCCTAATTAGAACATGATAATAACTGAGTGATGATTCATTCACGCATTAAAACATAAAACTAAAAACTCATAATCCATCTAACACCTAAATAGAATTGGAACAGAAGCATATCAGCATTCTTTATATATCCTAACATTACTTTAAAACAAAGTATATATTGAAAAAAATTCAATGCTTAGAGAAAATCGGGTAGCCTCAGTACCAGTGTCGTAATATATACAACAACAAAGATAAAATGCATCAACAACAAAGCCCTAGTCCAAATTTTTGGTGTCAGATAATACAAGCTATACCTATCACTATGATACATCACACATACGTTAACTAGTACAAATTTAAGTACGACTGATTTTGTTTCGTATTTGCACTTCATATGAAGTCTAGAGTCAAAGAAAAATAGGTATTTCCAAAATGTATCCACCCATATTTTCTCGATATTCAGGGATTCTGTTTAGAGTTTTTTTTCTTGATATACAGAGCTTCTGTTTAGAGTATCCTAGGTTTTCGGTTGTTGCACGAACATGGTAATATGGATTCCGTACCGATTCATGCAAGTATCCGTATCCGTGTGCATATCGTGCAACTTAATAGTTGACTAGTTATTGTACTATCTAAAAAGGAGACCGTATCCGTATTGTATCCTTACCCGTATCTGTGCAAGATCGATCACTGGTAAAAATATGTAGTAAACTCTAATGAATGAGCTAGGGGGTCTTGGCTGTCGCCCCCCATCAAGTCTCTTATTGGCCACCCCCCTCTAATAATGCATGAGACCTAACAACTTGACAAACAATAGGTCAAGCATAGGGGAATCAAACCAAAGTGCCCTACACTATCCATACTAAATCAAACCAATTAATAATCATGTTTTCTGTCACATAAACTTTAGCCAAAAAAAAAAGTCATCATCAGGTGTATCAACCAGTATAAATCTAAAGTTATGCTCTGTATTCACAAGAATATTATAGCCAGCCCCAAATGGTTGGTGCACACAGTAATAATAATAATAATAATCAGATTTTGACTAAGTGTACTATTTATTAATCGATGATTCCCTTTAATAAACTAATCTAACAAAAGGGCACAATCCTTGTAGATCTCTTTCAGAGACTAGCCCATCATTCTTAACGACATACTTTAACCATTGGCCAACAATAAAGATAATTCCCAATATCTTGTCTTTGATATGCTTACATACAACATGTCCACAAAAGGACAAGCAATGCAAACATTTAAATATATGCACAAGCGATATGCCCAAGCAAGTGATCATCTGATAATATTATCTGGCATATTATTATGGATTAATCAACAATGATCAGTGGATAGTTAATCATGAAAACAATAATCTCACTAGCTCCAACCAATATCAAGTAAGTAGCTCACAGTCAAAAAAAGTGTAACAGTGTGAAACATCCGGAAATTGATAATGGTCATAATCAGTATTGACTTCACTCACAATCAGAAGCAAAGTAGGAAACTATACTAGAACACACCAAAATCTGTGTCGTGTCGTGTTTGTGTACAGGTAACATATGTTGCAGATAATAATAGGATGAGAACTTGATGATAGTGTTACTTAAAAGTTGAATGTAGACAAAAGTTTTCTCAATATAGCATAGTAGACCAAGTTCAAGATTCATACATAACAGTCACTCAAAAACAGTGGAGTTAACCAACTCTCACTAGAAGAGGTAAGCAAAACAGAGAAGGTAATAAGAACACCCTCATGAGCAAATTTTCTTCCATCCTCTTTGATTGAAACAGACACAATCAAATTTACAAAAAACATTGAGAAATAAGATAAAAGGGAAGAAGAAAAAAAACTTGCCCCGGTGGATGCTCGCAGAATTTCTTCCCGTTCCTGCTAGAGAATAGAAGTTTGGTCCGGCAAGCAGTCTTCCATCCCCTCGTCGAACAGCATCTCCTGGTATCGGCACTCACGGCTGCAGAAGGCCTTCTCCCCTCTGAACAAGAAGAAGAAGAAGAAAACACCAAATGATAATCGTGTATGATGCGAAGGAATTTCTTCTTCTGATGAACGTATCCTAAAATAGGAGTCTACAATATAAGTAGCAAACTGTTATTGCCAAGAAAGCTTTTACAATGTCCACGGATCTTCAAATTTTGTTTACCAAAATTACCCTTCTTTTATAAGGGGAGCTATAAATTTTATTTTTAAAAACTGTAATAAGTTGTTTTGGTAATCCATCTTAAAAATCCGGAGACATTGTAGAAACTTCCTTGGCAATTGCAATTTCCTATAAAAGTAGCATGGAAAACTACATAATGACACTACTATGCCATGAGAGTTTGCACTTATCAGAGAGATTGTTCAGATTAGCACATGGTACAGATTCCCAATACCTCTTTCTGTGTAACAATAAATTCTTGATACGGATCCTGCTACGTTGCCCGCGGTCAACCGCGGGCATGACCGCCGGCCGACGTGGCAGCCGGCCATTGGCCTCCGGTCCGGATGGGCCCCGACGATAGCAGGGGGGCCAATGGTTGGAAACCGTGGGCAAAATATCATTTCCGTTTCTTAATTAGAATCGTATCAAGAAATCAAAGTTCTTAGTTCCCCCTGACAAACATTCATTCAAATATATCCATAAGAAACTAATTAAGTTTATCACAGAGCTGTACTTCCAAACTGTGTGTTCTAAAGATTGCCCACGAATACGAGATGACACGGTAAGGACACCCATCCTAGTGTGTTTCGGAGTATCCAGGTCATATCGGATGGTGATACGTGTCCTACACGACACAGCCCACATTTTTTTTTTTTTGATTCTATATCAAATTCATCAGTGCAAATGGAAGTTAGCAGATTGACAACGCGTAAAACTAACCTGTACATAAAAATATCCTTCCCCTGTCCAAGACTCTTCTTGCAGGCATGGCAAGAGGTCAAGAAATCCTCCCAAGGATATCGCGCCGAGACGAACCCCTTCTCCTTCGCCGGTGCGGCCGCCGGGACGAACCCCTTGCCGCCGCCGCCGACGCAGCAGCTCTCGATGATGCAGTTGTCGAAGATGTGGGTCGTCTTGGGGTTCGGCCCGTGGGCGATCACGCACGTGTAGTCCTCCGACATCTCCATCTCGGCCGCGGACAGGCTCCCGGAGACCAGGCCGCCCGCCGAGCCCACCGGCGGCCTACGCGCCGCCGCTGGGGAGTGCAGGGCCAGCTGGGAGCTCTTGTTCTTGATCCCGAACTCGATCGGCGACTGCGGGCAGTCCGCCGCTCCGGCGGCGGGGGCAGAGGAAGGGACCTGAATCTTGAGCTGCGAGCCGAGGAGCACCATGCGGCTCTCCGGGCGCGAGGGCTCCTTCAGAGACTCGGCGATGCCGAGCCCGACGGGGTGCGGCGGCTCCAGCGCGGGCTTCCTCGGGCTCCTGTCGGCGAAGAAAGGGCTGAAGGGCTTGGTCGTTTCGAGAATGGAGGTCGGGCTCATGGCGATGGCGTCGGCGCCGTCGGCGAAGCCCTTCGGGGAGAAGCCGACGAAGACTCTCGGAGAAGGGAACAGAGGCTTGGGAGAGGAGAGCGAGTACTGGTCAGACATTAGGCTCTGCTTGGCGGCGCTGCTGCTGCTGCTCACTGGTCTGGACCTCTTCTTCAGCATCCTCGCTTGCTTGGTCTCGGAATCAATGGCACTCCAACTACAACAAATTGGATTTTTTGTAGGAAAATCGTTGCGAAAGACCGAAAGCTGCAGTCTTTCCTAGATGGGTCATCTTCCTCTTCTACGGACTGTCACTAAAATTGCTTTTTTTTTAGGTATTAAAAACGGAAAACTCCCATTTTTATTTGATGGATCGTCTTGTTTCCTCTACGAAATTGCAAGAAGATGGTACTTTTATCGCAAATAAGTGGGCCTTTTGCATGTATATCCTCAAAACATTTATTATTACATGATAAACCCTATAGCAACTCTAATTTACGCTCGTACCCTCAAAAATTTTGTTTTCTTTATGGCCTCTTTGATGACAAACATACCAAAAATGATTCAAGTGGAAACCAACTTAGAAAGGTGCTTCCATTATCATAATTCTTTTTCTTGTGTCCATGTAAATTTAAAATTGGATAATTTAGGCTTTTAATTATTTTGAATCTTGAAATGATACATCCATGAACTATTTTTAGTACTTACCATAATTTTTTTGACTTGTCCTTTTTGAACCCTATGGCTTATCTCATTCTAAATTTGCACTTTTCATTTTTATCTAACTTCCCGTCAACTAAGTGGTCCTTAACACGTACTTGTTACCCAAAATATTCGAAAATTTTCACCTAAAGCATTAATAGTTTATTAAATTGTATGGAAAGCACAACTTTTTAAAAATTTCCAACCAAAGCACCAGAACGTCTATCCGAAGGACGTTTTCAATTAAATATGAATTAATATTAACGTCCGTCAGTGAGCAAACGGGGAGAAGGAAAATTAAAAAAAAATTATTTAAATAAGAAAACGCCCATCGGAAGGACGTTTTCTGCTGACTGGGTAATATATAATATATAAAATTCTCTGCGTACAAATATATAATATATAATATATAATTAAATCATTAAACTAAGGGAAACGCCCTTCGGATGGGCGTTTCCTGCGTTCCTCGTTCGCCGCGTCAGATTCCTCAGCAGATCGAAAAATCAAAAAATTATTAAAATATTGGAAACGCCCTTCGGAAGGGCGTTTCCGGCTTACCTGGCTGCCACGCGTGCTTTGCTGCCACGCCTCGCTTCGGGCGCCCGCTGCTTTGCTGCCACGCCTTGCTTGCTTTGCTGCCACGCCTTGCGTCGCTGCCACGCGCTGCCCCGCCCTGCGTCGCTGCCACGCGCCTGCCACGCGCCCGCCGCTTCGTGCCACGCGTCCGCTGCTTTGCTGCCACTGCTTCGTGCCACGCGCCCGCATGCATTCGCTCCACGCCTCGGCTGCCGCGCCCCGACTTTAGCTGACACGCATCGGCTGCCGCGCACGCTTCATGCATGGTTAATGTCTCGCTGTGCTCACTGCCATGCAACTTTATTTGCCTTTATTTGCTTGCAGTCTTATTTGTTTTTGAGACTGTGTTGTAACATTGGAGACCGGGTTGGAGCTGCTTTAGCAGGATTGTGGAGTGAATAAAAGGATAACAAGAGAAATGAGTTTTTTCAGAAGAAGGAGGAGGAGAAGCAAACGGAAGAAAGAAGAGTAGGAACAAAGCAAGAAGAAATACTCCTGTCTTGTTAGCTGGTAATATGAATTTATTTTCGAAAATTATTTACTTGCTATTTTTAAGTTGGTTAATATTTGATAATGTTCTTTTAAATATTTCTATAGGTAGATAATAATTATAGAATTTAACAAAATTGTAACAATTATTACAGATGGCTACTCCAAATGATGGAAAAATACCCGGTGGTCCGACAACTCCATTCATTAAACATGAACGAGAATCGCACGTTTCTAAACTAGTATTTTCGGGAGAGGTAAACTTAATTCTAGGTAATTAAATTTCTGCTTGTTAATTTTATTAAATTATACTAATAATGTATATTTATATTACAGCGCTATGATTATCCTGAAGTTAAATTACGTGAGCATGGTGAGTGGCGAGGATCATGGGAGTTGTCTGCAGCCCAAAAGGCCCTGGTAGCGTCATTCGGTTTTGACTTTATTGACGCTATACGTATTAAACGTCATGACAGGGACCTGATATTGAGCCTAGTTGAACGATGGTGGCCAACACGCAACACATTTCAGCTACCTTTTGGCGAGATGGCCATCACTTTAGCTGACACAGCACAGATTCTAGGATTACCTATCGAGGGTAATCCTATATACTTTCACGAGGGACTCAATGTTTCTAATATCATTAGGTCATACCTCGGTGTGGAGCCACCATCTGATATAGGAGGTCGGAGCACTGTTAGACTAACTTGGCTCCGGTCTACTTTCATGCATCTTGATCGCATCGGCGATACGACAGTTGTTGTCGATGATTCACGGGTGTAATATTCCTGTTTTGAAATACGTATATGACCGTATTATTTTTTTGGAGGATTTTAATTTTTGGGGTATTCTTGAAATTTTTATTATTTTCTTGGAGGTAATTTTATCCTCATTATTATTATTATTATTAATTTTCTTGTTCCTAAACTACCCTCCCAAATATCTACCTAACCCCTCTCTCTTTCTCTCTCTCTCCCTTACTCTCACCCTCCCCTACCTAACTCCCCTCTCTCCCTCACCCTCTCTGGAGAACCGGCCAACCCCTCCCCCCAAAATTTCCCTTCCTCTCTCTCTCTCTCCCGATCTCCCACTCTTCTCCCCGACCTCCGGCCGTCGCGAGCGCCACCACCATCTTCCCCCACCACCATCATCGTCGCCATCTGCTCCCACCGTCTCCACCACCACTTCCGCGACTACCACCACCGCCATGGCCTCCGGCCACCTCCCTCTCGGCTGGCGCCACCGCCCCGACCATCATCATCGTCGTCTCTCTCTCACCACCATCTCCTCCGCGGCCCCCGGCCCCTTCCGCCGACGTCGTCGTCTCCATCTCCTCCGCGGCCCCCAGCCCCTTCCGTCGACGTCGCTGTCACCGTCTCCATCACCTCCGCCACCACCTCCGTCGACGCCAGCGCTGCCATCTCCCCCGCCCCTTGGCGCAGCTGCTGCCGCCGTCGTCCTTTCACCACCGCGGGGCCGACCCGACCTGGCCGAGTACCCCTCCGGTGAGTTCCTCCGCCTCCTCCTCTCTCTGTCCTCCCTCCGCCGGATCCCCGACCTCGCCTGGCCGGGCTTCCTCGGCGGCCACCGCCTGTTCCTCTGCCTCCCCTCTTCTTCTTGGGCTGTGAGCTCCTCGGGGAGCGAGCCCTTCGATCGGCGCGCCTCGGGCAGCGTGCTGCCTCGAGCAGTGCGCTGCCTCGTGCAGCGTGTTCCTCGGGCAGCGCACCCTCGGTTGGTGCGCTTCCTCGTATTTTCGGGTCGTATGCACCTCGGTGTACGTGTCGTCTCGTTTTGCGTGTACCTCGATCTACGTGTTGCCTTGGGCAGCGGGATGCCTCGAGCCCCGTGCTGCCTCGGGCACCGTGCCATCTTGATTTGAGCGTTGTCTCGGTCTTCGTGCCCCGGCCTTTGTGCCATCTCAATTTGCGTGTACGTACGGATTTGCGTGCCACCTTGGTTTGTGTATTGTTTTGGACTTCGTACCGCATCGATTTGCGTGCATACGTCGACTTGTATGCCGCATTGATTTGCGTGCTTCCTTGAGCCTCGCTCTGTCTCGATTCGCGTGCTCGCCTCGATTTGCGTGACGCGTGATTCGTGGACCATTCTGATATTCGTGATTTTCTCGATCTACGTGCACGTCTCGGTTTATGTGCACGTATTTCCCGTTCATCTCGATATTCGTGCCATCTCGATTCTCGTGCGCGTCTCGATATACGTACACGTCTCGGTTTACGTGTCCGTATCGATCCGCGTACCTCGGTTTCCGTGCTAGTTCCCTGTACTGCTTGCGAAACCCACACGGTATAGCCTTCTGCCATCCCTTGTGATTATTCTATTATTTTATTGTTTGGTGCTAATGATTGTTTATTGTGTGTTCTGAGGATCTCGATTGGCGTGCAAGTGTGGATCGCGACTGCCGAAGACTTGCTTACCTAGCCGAGCCCTCTAGGCAAGTATCCCTTGCTCATCGACGGCTCTTGCCCTCTCTCCTGGCTTTTATTTTATTTAATTAATTGTACTTGTAAATTTTATTACCATGATTAGTGTAGCCTAGTAGTAGATCTGCCATGATGATAACTTAGGATAGCTTGGTCCGATACCGGGATAGACCGTATCGGGCAACTTGGATGGGTCATCCACACCTCCGAGGACACGAGCACGACTCACTTGTATGGATTGTCCCTGTATGCCCCGTGTCCGACTTGCGGTCGGGTAACGGCTTGGCGAACTACTCATGTGGCTGTGATTGTGCTTGGGTTAGAACTATAGACATGTGCTGTGATGCGCCCTGCGAGGCGGTTAGTTGATTATATTATGCATGTTGGCTTGGCGCCCAGTACGCATTGTAGCGCTGCTGGAGGCCGGGACTTAGTGGTCTCGGGTTCGATTGGTTTCCAGTACGCATCGTAGTGCTACTGGAGGCCGAGACTTAGTGTTCTCGGCTGTCGACTTGTTCCCAGTACGTATCGTAGTGCTGCTGGTAGCTGAGACTTAGTGTTCTCAGCCTGCGATTCTGCGATTCTGCGGCGGGTTGCGCCGAGTGGTTTTAGCCCCAACTCGCTGGGAGCTCCCGTCCAGAATACAGAGGAGACTCTGCCGGATTTTTCCAGAATTTTCGATCGGGAATTTGGTTCGAAGGATTGGGCAGAACCGTTCCTTTGGTTTGCTGGACTGGGCTCGTACATGTCTTGGTATAGTATACCTGATCCCATTGCCTGCCAGGTAGACTCCCGACTAGATTAGTCGCCTAGCTCCAGACCTGTCTTGTCCGTCGGATAGCGTAAGGAGAGCGGTTCCACTCGGGAGACGGTCTGCAACCCTGGTCCTTGTTTGGTTTAAGGGTTGTGGATTTGCTCCAGAGCAGTCCGTATAATCCTTGCCACTTCCGGCGGCATTTATTATCGGACTCTTGTCCCCTGACCCTTCATCCTAGGGGTTGTCCTAGTCTGTCAGATAGAGCTGACAGTTGTCCTATGTATTGGGAGATGTGACTTGTGGATATGACTGAGGATTAAGTATTATGGAGAGTACGATCTTGGGATATTGACTTGGTGGATCTATGTGGATTCTTAGATTTTGGTGATTTCGAATATTTCGTGGAACGAGGAAAATATCGAGGGTATTATTATATGATTTTTACTCGACTTCCCAAACGCCCAAAACTTGGTATCTTTGTGTATTCCGGTGGTTGAGGAACCTGGTTTGATTGCTGTGTCTTTGGTAGTTGAGGGGCTTGTTTTCTAGTGGCTTGTGATCATTGACTTGGAGGATTCTTGTGAGTCAGAGGGCCTAGCATTGTTAGGGGAATGAGCTTGGTATTTGGTGGTTGTCTTTATTGACGTGATATTCACTCCATCATGGATGGGAGACTCTTGCTAGATTGATCTGGTGGATGGACCGACTTGATGATTTGAGCTGTAGGTTCCTATGTATACTTGACAGGCTATTATAGTGGAGATTTTGATCTTGTACCCGACTTGATATCCATGTCACGATTTGGGTATGTGACTTCTTGTGACTGATAGGTTTGACCATGTTCCTGGTATTACACGATGACCTGGACCTGTCTTGATTCTTGATTAGTGGCCGGTCGAGGCGCACTCCTGACTAGCACTCTGGACATGACGAGTAAACCTGGCATGTATACTCTTGATTCTTGATAGTGGCCTGTGGTGGCGCACTCCTGACTAGTACTCTTGACATGACATGTTTACTCTTGACCGCTGTTGCGACAGCCAGTCCTGACTTGCTAGGTATGACCTTGTCTTGACACCGTGGTTGATTTTTCCTGATTGTGCTTGTACAAACTACCTGTCTCGTCTTGCATCATGTCTAGGACATGGATTCCTGGTTACCACGGTCAGGAATTCATAATGAATCTGACTAGGTTAACAACTAGATTGATCAAGTAGCTCATATAGATCGAGGTATTCCGGCTACAGGCAATCCCGTTATCTGGGCGCTCATGGGATTTGTAGCCTGCCGTCGAGTAGGGCACATTTCCAGCACACTGTCATGTGTTGCACCCCTCCAGCTAGCTATTAGGGTACATTTGTCTCCCGGGCGATGTACCCACTATATATTATACATTCGTCCTGGATAACCTGGATAGTCTGCAGGGCTTGTGGCTATAGGAATACCTCAACTGCATCTTGTTAGTAATTAGGCCTGTGATAACCCTAGTTAGCTAATAATAGCAAGCCGTAAGCATTGTGTGGCCGCTTGTTCTTCGGTGTTGTTTGGCTTGTTGCCTGCTAGCCAGCTGATATTGATTTCCAGCTGGCAGTGCAGGTGTTAGTGGATGCTAGGGAGATTGTGATTGTGTTAGCTTCACTATACTTGTGGATTGTTATCGTGCGTTGGTACCGCACGATCCCTTACCTTTATTTACTGTTTTTAGATGTTATTCTTGTCATATTTTATCCTGCTAGTTTTCTTCGCCCATCCTTGAGCCTTCCTTTCTGGTACTTGCTGTGGTTGGCCTGACCAACCCTGGATTGTTCCCAGATTGTCTGAGACCGACCCGGTGGATCTTCCAAGACTTGACTTGGAGGGTGTGCTTCAGTTCCCGACCATGCTAGGAACTGTGGGAAGGTATACTTGTCTACATTATTATTCTGTACTGTAGATTCCTGATTTTCATATGAGTATTCCCTGCTTTACATATGATTATCTCTCTTGATGTCGTTTCATTGTGACTTGCCTGTGGACATGAGATCGGATTTAGGCCATAGATTGACTGCATGCTAGGATACCCAGCAAGACTTGACAGCCGTCATTGCCGTATAGCGTATTCGTACCTTATACGGTGTAGCTGGCCTACGTCCGTCCCCGTATTTCGGTACTGGGGCGTGACAACGGGTAATTTTGTACACTAAAAATTAAATTTAATTTAATTTAGTTCATATTAAGATTTTAATTATTGTTATTTTTCAGGTGATTTATTGTACAAGAGCTTATTTGTTATGTCTCTGCGGTGCATTATTATTTTCCGACGCAACGGGAAATATGATAAACGTCCGACTGCTACCATTTTTTCAAGATTTGGGTACGCGCACAAAGCATGCATGGGGTGTAGCAGTATTAGCACATTTATATCACTCGATGACATCATTCGTGACTAAGGTTTCAGGAGGAAAAACAGCCAAAAATATTTCTGGATGTCTATCACTTATACAGGTATATTTATATTGCTGGTAGAACATTTTTATAAACAGCTAAAAATAATTTTGGATGTCTAACACTATTGATACTTTCATGCAAATTTTTTTTTAGTTCTGGAGTTTCGAGCACTTTGCTATTGGTAGGCCACTTACCATATATAGTGATCAACGAGTATATCCAGCAGGCCTTAAGTGGAACACTGAAAATATAGATTACTAGCATGTTGTCCACAAAGCTGTCTCCATTTACCGGAATCAATTTGACACATTAACCGCGTTTGATGTTAGTATATTAATAACCTTCCATATTTACTAAAGTTCTTAAATGTATATTTTCGTGCATGTCTCAATTTACTTGTTCAACATTACGTAGGTATTCTGGCAACCCCAAAGTGTACCAGAAGATATAATAAACAGTACAAGGGGCTTGAGTCTCCATCGATATTATATTAATTTCAACGGAAATATTATGTTTCATCCGGCTGATCGTGTAATGCTACAGTTTGGACTGAAACAGATGATACCTCTTGATCCTCTACCTTCTAGCATTTCCAAAGCTAATATAGAAGACCGGACGGCCCACTTTCTTGTCGGTTGGCATTCCAGATTTAGCACGCATGGCGTAGAACACATGTCTGAACTTATGACATCGATTGCAGATGGTAAGTTATAGAATACTTAATTTATATTTGAAATAAATTATAATGTGTTCTTTTCATGCCCTCATACTTTGTTGATATCTTATAGTGGCTGGTAACGAAGATTTTGTACGTTGGTATGGACATCCGCTAATGCAAAATCGAAGATATCAATTTGAAGAGCCACGGTTCGAAGCACGAGCTATAGATGATCGGAGCCTGCGTGAGCACAAGGGACGTGTAGAATTAGCGGTATTAGTCTATATTTCTACATATAATATCATGGTAATTTTGGTTAACTTTCCAACATTAATTCAGTACGTATTAAAATATTTAGGTGGACGTGTAGAATTAGCGGTATTAGTCTAAATCACTAATAAAATTTCTAAATTCATACGGAGAATTAAATGATTTACCAACAAATAATTCGGAAGTGGAAGAATCTAAATTATCATCATTTGACAAATAATAATCTAAATCTTCTACTAAATCATCACTATTTTCATCGTCAATATCCCTATTTTCAGTCTCAACGTTCTCTTCAATTTGGTTTGTAGCGCTAGGGCCGGCACCAAATTGATCAGGGTTATTACAAAAACGTTGACTACTGGAAATGATATTTGTCCTAGTACTTGATACTGAGGGATTAACGTAAATTTTAATACAAGATGAACCTAAACAATTTTGAACAACAAAATTCCATGCTTCTTCACTATCTACTACTAAAAAAGTATCTGTAAAAAACCAACTTATGGTAAATTCATAAGTAATGGAAAACCGTTCACTAATAATATTACGTAAACCGTCTAATGTGATATTATAATAAGTAGAAATTAGATGAGTACTACCTCCTTGATAAGACAATCCATCTAGTATACCTCCATGATTGCAAATAATTGTTAAATTTTGATCCATCGTTACAAACTTGTAGCTTACGAACAGATGTTGGAAATGAAAGTTGAGAGCAGCTTCCAAAGAGTGGAATCGAAGAAAAGCTTCTGTCTTTCTTTCTCTTCTGTCTTTCTGTCTGCAATAGAAGAAGAAGAAGAAGTGGAAGAAAATGAAGAAGTGAATGAGAACTGCTTCTTCAAATTCCTATATAAGGTAAAAATCTATCCGTTATCAAAACGTTACCTATCCTATTTTGAACGTTACCTACTCCCTATATTTTTTAACGTTATACAGTGATAATAGTCGGTTCACCCGAGTGCAGATTCGCGCATAAATTACGTGAAAGCGACTTGAAAGCGACGAAACGGACGGGAATATTAATTGATTGGACGGAGGATTGTACACATATTCGAAAAAAAAAAACATTGATGCACTAACCTGTATACTGATCAAATGATTGAAAATATTCCCACTTAACGTTCGTCCATCCAACCGTCAATAGATTTTAAAAAAAATTATAAAATATCCAAAACGCCCATCCGAAGGGCGTGCTGATGCTCTGGTTGGAATTTTTTAAAAAGTTGTGCTTTTTATACAATTTAATATACTTTAAATGCTTTAGGTGAAAATTTCCGCAAAATATTTATGAACAATCACACAATTATTTTTCTTGAACACAGACTTAAGACCAACCAAAATTTATAAATATTTTCAAATACCATCTTAATCTAAATAGATATATTGTATTTCTTTTCTTTTTTTTTTGGAAATGTATCGAACTCAAGACCTTCTCGTTATTCCTCACATCCCCCTCCAAGTAGGTCACCTCCAGTGACAATTTATTGCTTGTTATGATAATCTTTCTCATGAAAAAAAATATTGTAAATTTTAAGATAAATTAATATTACTTTTCATATTGCTTTAAGAAGTATAAGCTACTTACCAGTATATATAAAAAAAAAAGTTTATTACTAAATATTTTATTGTTGCCTTTATGAACAATAACCAGAAGCAACCCAATAATTACTTGTACCAAATACAGTATGAGTAGTTGTAAATTCTGACATTGGAAAAGAAAAGCCATTCATTTTCTATGTTTGCACGAAGGAAAGGAAAAGAAAAAAAAAAAATTCCCGAAGGGAGGAAAATAGTTTTCCCCACACCCCCAAGAATTCACCTTACTGTACTAAGGATTCACTTTACCTCCCAGTTTTCTTGACCTTCCCAAACATCGAAAAGAAAAATAGATAGAAATAACAATTTTTCAATGTAAAAAAAAGATTACAATTTCATTCCGGACTCACCATGTGTCAATGGTGAATGGTGAGTCTAACCACTAATTTCTTGACACTTGGCATATCACTACATTTCTCTTATTTTCTAGGTTATTATTTTTAATGTTTTTGAATTTTTTTAAAAAAATCCTAATTATATACCAAGTAAATTTCTATATATTTTATAATTTTTTACATTTTTTTGAAATTTTTTATGCCAAGGATTATGCTAAGTGTCAAAAAATTAGTAGTCGGACTCACCATTCATCATTGTCAAGTGGTGAGTCTGGACCACCCAATAATTTCTCGAACCAAACGAGGGCTGTACCAAATTAATTAGAGGGGCCTGTACCAAATTTTCGCGTACAAATTTTTGAAAGAGCATATCTACAAAATACTTGTTCTCTGATAGAAAGAAAATAAGCTCACCGGCAGTGACTGTATCAGGACAGATATGCGGGTCGGAGGAGGTGACGATCCACTGTGTGAAATTTAACGTTTACGTACGACAGTCTGTAATTTTCATCAGATACTATAAATGGGCTGAGATCGGCTTTGGACTTGCCTCTTGTTTGAATGCATAATTTATTTTCTTTTTCCGACTTCTGAATCAATATTTTCTTTTAAAGCTTTACTATATCTACAACAAAATACTTACAATTTTCTTATAACCCTCACCTGTCGGATTTCGATTTGAGGATGGAAGAAAGTGGTGGGGTTGGATAGAACCCATGTGACAGGAGGGTGAGAGGAGAGGTGGAACCCATGCGTAAGAAATGGAAAAGAGGTTATAAGAAAGTTGTAATTATTTGGTTATAGACTTAAGCATTTTTCTGTCTTTTAACCAGGAAAACTTGGCTGGTTCTGATGAAGTTTTTATATTTCAATGAATTCATTTTCTATTTTTTTTATGTGGAAGGAATTCAATATTTTTATATCCATGTTTGGTTGGAGTGGGATATGTAGTCCCTTTTTTTCTTTTTTTCATTCTCATGTTTGGCTAACACAGACATACGAATCTTAATTTGTTTAGTTTTTCATAAATACTCTTATATTGATTTTATGATGCTGCTATTATCTAAATTCACAAGTTTGGGATGAATAAGTTGAAATTTTAAAACAAAAAATAGGGTATTTACGCCCAAACAAAATACAAAAACAACATTTCTAGAAAAGCAAAACTATTTCGGGGAAGGGGCTTGTATTAACGAATTTGTTCATGTCGAACTCTAATACATACTTATATTATGTCGAATTATTTTCATTACCGTCTTTCTATTTTCGGTATGTATATTATTTCATTATTATCTTTTTCTTGTGTGTGGTTTATAATTTTTGTACATGTGGATATGAGACAGTTTACATGTCCGTAATATAATATTAGTAGACTGGAGTTTCCTTTCATTTTACAACGAAGTATATTTCGGTAAACACTAAGGGTTGGATATTTTTCGTAAACAATATATTGTAGGATTAGAATGTAATATAATTTAGTTAAGCCACTTTCACCAAATTAAACAAATCCAAACAAGTCCTTAATGTTGCTATTGTTTGTTTGCGGACATCAAATACAAAGAGGAGTATTCCACATCCTTATATTCCACCTTACAAATCCCATGCTATCTTTGTTTAAACGGTTTTGACCATTAAGAAGCCAACAGGTGGCATCCGTTCACGTGTCTGTCCTCCGTGCGATTGGTAAACCATTGAATAGGAAAATCAGGAAAAAAAATTCAACATTTGCAATTCTCACTTCATGGATTTTTTTTTTTCTCGTTCTATCGAAATATAATCCTTATAGGAATATTTAATTTCTTCACAAAATTTTTCACTCCCTCGTCGGCATGACAAATCTCTTTAAATAAATAGACATTTACATTTTGCATTATCAACTTGAAACTTATTTGGATTGTAGATAGATGTTGACAAATTAAAGAAGCATCTCCATAAACAATTAGGAGTCTCTCAATCTACGTTTCATCGTGTCAAGGACACTATACACATGGCTTTCAATAAAAAAAAAAGGACACTATAAACATAACCGGAGGGTTGAAATGTTCTACCTGAAACTAATTTTAGTTATCCATTAGTGTATATATATATATATATATTTTTTTTTTTAGTATATATATATATATATATATATATATATATATATATATGTATATATATATTTTTATTTTTATTTTAGTTATCAATTAGTGTTTATATATATTAGTTATATATATATATTTTTTTATATATATTTTAGTTATCAATTAGTGTTTATCAATTAGTGTTTATATATATATATATATATATATATATATATATATATATATATATATATATAGAGGAGGGATCCACATCCCTCACTTTTGTATCCCCCATGCATCCCCATGTTAACACCCGTTGGATCTTTGTTTAAGTCATCTAATCTTAACCGTTAAAAAATCAACGGTTAAGATTAGATGACTTAAACAAGATCCAACGGATATGAAAGAGGGGATGCTTGGGGGATGCAAAAGTGAGGGGATGTGGATCCCTCCTCATATATATATATATATATATATATATATATATATATATATATATGGTCATTCTACAATACATGGGATGTATCAATATATTTTAAACAATTGCATTGAAAATGTATTAAAATTTGTGAAAGTTGTTTACTTTGACTTTAACTTTACCTGTTACTTTGACTTTGGCTTTAATCTGAATCATTGGATCAACATCCAATGATTCAGATTTGGATGTATCGATGAAATTTTTTACATTGAATGTATTGAAAAAAATTTCATATATATATATATATATATATATATATATATATATATATATATATATATATATATATATATAAAGGTTTTATATGAAAATACAAATTTCAAAAATTGGTAAATTAAAGGTTTTTTCTAAGGGCACTACCAATTTTACTTGGGGACAGCCCAAAAATGTTTGCAAATATTGCAAGTTTGCCATCAATTTTTTTTTTACTTGGGGACATCCCAACATTAGGTATAAAAGATAACTTTTCTAATTTTTCTCTCTCTCCCTCTACTCTTTTCCTCTCTCCCTCAACTCTTTTCTTCTCTACCTCTACTTTTTTCTTCTCTCCCAACATTTCTAGGTCATAGAATTAAACCCTAGTCCAATTTTTTTTCCAAATTTTTCTTCCTTTCTTTTCGAGAATTATTTCCAAAAAAAATTCTCCTATCTCAATCATGTTTGGCATAAAATTTTTCCCAAATTTGTCTAAGATCAGCTACAAAAAAAAGTTTTCACTCATACTCAAAATCAGAAAACATAAACATAAATATTAGGTTTAGAATCACTTTATGGCTCATGAATGAATTTTTCGAACATGATCTCGCATATTTCTTGAAACCCTAACCCTACAACACGACAAATCGTTGCGGCCGTTCGGCTGCTACAGTCGTGACTTACAACATTAGGACTGCCAGACCTACAACATTAGGACCTACATAAGTGTAGGACTGCCAGGGGGTGGCAGTCCTATTTATAAAGTAGTACTGCCAGACTTTCTACATTCCTATTTATAAAGTAGTACTGCCAGACTTATGTAGGACTGCCAGCACCCTGGCAGTCCTCCTTTTGTGTAGGACTGCCAGGGGGGTTGCAGTCCTAATTGAAACTCTTTGTGACAGAGAGTTTCAGTTTCAAACTCTCATCACAGAGAGTTATAAATAGGACTGCCATCCCTTGGCAGTCCTACATTAAATTAGGACTGCCAAGGTGCTGGTAGTCCTATTTGAAACTCTCTGTGACAGAGAGTTTCATTTTGAAACTCTCATCACAGAGGGTTTCAATTAGGACTGTCAGGGTGCTGGCAGTCATGATACTATATCAAGAA
Source organism: Iris pallida (assembly GCA_029216955.1). Classification (NCBI taxonomy): domain Eukaryota; kingdom Viridiplantae; phylum Streptophyta; class Magnoliopsida; order Asparagales; family Iridaceae; genus Iris; species Iris pallida. Next base: position 33,824,082 of record JANAVB010005597.1, on the reverse strand, counting down.
TATCAGGAATTGGCCAACAACTTACGTTTCCAAACGTAAATAACAACTACATATCAGACAACTACGTATCCAACAAGTACATAAATAACAACATAAATCACAACTACATATCAGACAAAATACCAACTTCAAAAAAATAATATAAGTGTCAACTACATATCCTTCAAAAGTCTGTCCAACAACTTAAGTTTCCAAACAACAAATATATCCTTCAAGTTTCAAACAACAAAAACATCTTTACAAAAACATCCAGATTACATCCAACTAATGATCATTCCACATCTAACTACATATCATGTCGGGCCTTTGAACGAGACTCCCTATTATTCATGAAGGGAAACTCGACCACGTCGTCGATGGATCAAGCTCGTTGGCGACCGCGACACTAGTGTCACTTTGGCAACCTCTCCGGAGTGTCTGGGCCAATTCCTTCACCTTTTGAGACTGTAAATGAAAGTATATAGTGAATTAAGTCTACAAACATAAAAATGTCAGTCTAATTACAAATACGGAACTCACCATCCTCACCAACCCATCATACAAGACATTTTTGGAAGGAAGAGCTCCAATTGCTCCGACGGCCATGGGACCCGGGTTTGTAGGGACATACAGTTTCTCCCCCGCATATGAGCATCATGCAGTTACCTACCCCCCTCCATATGAGCAACATAGAGTACCAACCCTCCCCCCTCCCCCCTCCCATTCCCACCCCCATATCTCATTACATTAGGACTGCCAGACCTGTGGCAGTCCTAATGTAAAGCAAGACTGTCACAGTCCTGACAGTCCTCTTTCACAAGAGGACTGTCATGACTGTGGCAGTCATGCTTTACATTAGGATTGCCACAGGCCTGGCCGTCCTACTGTATTCAAACCCGACTGTTGCACCCGAACGGCCAAAACGAGATGCTCGTTTGTCGTCTTCTAGGGTTAGGGTTTCAAGAAAAAATATGGGTTTGTCGTGTTCGAAAATTTCTTTCATGAACCATAAAGAGATTCTAAACCTAATTTATCAAAACTTTTTAGAGAATTAAAAATATTCTAGGATTTTGAATAGAGTGTACAAAAATCTTGAAGAAATTAGGGAAGAACGTACCTAGATTCCGGTTGCTTCGACTTGCGTATCATCCCTTCGAATCTACGAATGTTGTTGAAGAAATTTTTGTGGAGGAATTGGGAGTGGAGTGGTGGAGGAGAAGAAAGTAAGGTTTTGGAAGAGGGAGATGGAGAGTTCTCTTTTTTTTCTTTTGGTGGAGAGAGAGTGTAAAATGAGTTATGAGAAGAAATGAAGGGTTTGGGGGTTGGACTGCCCCCTAGCAAAATTTGGATGCCCCCTAGCAAAATTTGGATGCCCACAGAGGACCAAAATGGGTCCACAACGTCGATTAGGTATCTATGTTGGGTTTGACTCACCCTCTATAATTAGATACCTAGAACCCCTGACGGGTGACGTATTTAAGGCACGTCTTGATGACTGTGAGTTTGATGAAGGATTATTTCCTAAACTGGACACACAGTCTAAGAAGCCAGAAGCTTCTAAGACAATTTCTTGGGACACAAAAACTTTGTCTCATTTTGATCCACGTACAAGTCAATGTGAAGATGAGATCCTGAAGATATTACATCTTCAGAACACTGTACATCTACTTCCAGATACATTTACTGACAACCAGAAGATTGTCAGATCACACGTCCCTGCTGCCAACACGCCAGCTAGGATTGACATTCCCAAAGATGGATGCAATCCGCCGGCAGCAGAAATGGCAATACCTCAATTAAAAAGAGGACGCCCACCAGGTTCGAGAGACAAAGTCCCTCGTAAAAGAAAAAACCCTGGAGAAATTAAGAAGATCCCAACACAGGATGCTGAGCTCAGATCAGCTACCTCTCCCCTCCTAGTTTCTCCTGAAGAGGAACAAACAGGAGAAATATCATTAAATTATGTACGTACTGGAGAGGTACTGAACAGAAAAAGTACAGTCGTCGACGACGATTTCTCGTTCAATATTGCCGTTCACGTCACTGAAAATGACGATGACATCGATCAACGGTCTCTAGCAGAATGTAAACGCAGAGGCGATTGGCCAAAGTGGAATGAGGCAATAGGAGTAGAGCTGGACTCACTCTTGAAACGAGAAGTCTTTGGACCTGTAGTCCAAACACCTGAAGGTGTAAAACCTGTGGGATATAAATGGATCTTCACAAGAAAAAGAAATGAACACAACATAGTTGTGCGCTACAAAGCACGCCTTGTAGCACAAGGTTTCTCCCAGAAACCGGGAATAGATTATGAAGAAACATATTCTCCGGTCATGGTTGGGAATACCTTCAGATTCCTGATCAGCCTCTCTTCTCTGAAAAGCCTAGAAATACAGCTCATGGACGTTGTGACTGCATATCTTTATGGCAATATAGATAAAGATATCTATATGAAACTCCCTGAAGGATATAAAATTTCACCAGAGAAAATAGATAGACCTCGGGACACCTATTCTGTAAGGTTACAAAGATCATTGTACGGTCTTAAACAATCAGGAAAAATGTGGTATAACAGACTAAGTGAGTTTCTTGCTACGCAAGAATTTACTAATGATAAAGTCTGCCCGTGTATCTTTATAAAAAGATCGGGAATAGGATTTGTTATAGTCGCCGTTTATGTCGACGACTTAAATCTCATTGGATCTCCTGCAGAGATCACTGAGATATCTGAAAGCCTTAAGACAACTTTTGAAATGAAAGACCTAGGAAAAACAAAGTATTGTCTTGGCTTACAGATCGAACACCTAAAGGATGGTATCCTGTTACACCAATCTACATATACACGAAGATTACTTAAACAATTCCACATGGATAAATGCCATCCCCTTAGTACACCAATGGTTGTTCGATCATTGGATGTAAAGAAGGACCATTTCCGTCCACTGGAAGAGGGAGAGGAATCATTAGGTCCTGAAGTACCTTACCTAAGTGCCATTGGGGCACTACTCTATCTGGCTAACTGTACGCGTCCTGATATAGCATTTTCAGTTAACTTATTAGCCAGATACATTACAGCGCCCACAAAGCGTCACTAGAATGGAGTGAAGCATCTTCTGCGCTACCTCCAAGGGTCTATAGACCTAGGACTATATTACCCGAATAGTGGATCTTCCACTTTACTTGGTTATTCAGATGCAGGTTATAGATCAGATCCCCACACAGAGAAATCATAAACTGGATTTGTGTTTACTTTCGGTGGTACGGCTATCTCCTGGAGGTCCGCCAAACAGACCAGTGTGGCTATCTCATCCAACCATTCTGAACTCCTGGCAATCCATGAAACAAGCAAGGAGTGTGTTTGGCTTCGCTCTGTCATTCAGCACATTTTGGCATCTACTGGCTTGAAGACTGGTGAAGTTGAGCCTACTACCCTTTTTGAAGATAATGCAGCATGCGTAGCTCAACTTCAGAAAGGATACATGAAGAGTGACAAGACGAAGCACATATCTCCCAAATTCTTCTGGACGCACGACCTTCAAGAGAAGGGACAAGTCAAAGTACAACAAATTCAATCTTGTAATAATTTAGCAGATTTGTTTACCAAAACACTGCCACGATGTACTTTTGTAAAGCTTGTAAGAGGAATAGGGATGAGGCAACTAAAAGACCTGCAAGCCTGAAGCTTGTATAGATTAGGGGGAGTAAAACTATAGGATTGTACTCTTTTTCCTTAGGACTGATGGTTTTTCCCACTGGGTTTTCCACAGCCAAGGTTTTAATGAGGCAAACCAAGTTTACTCTGGATCCAGCAGTATCCACCCCATTAGCTTATTGAAACCTGAAGTATTTCATAAGTAGATCCAAGGAAATGGATGAATAAGGGGGAGTGTTGTGAAACCCTTAGATATTCACCATTATGTCATGAGTTACACATGACCCTTGGGATCATGTAACTCATGACCCTTGGGTTATGTAACTCTTGACCCTTGGGTTGCCCCTTATCACTATATATATGGCCCTTGCCATATGATGAAATGAATAAGAAATATACTATTCTACAATTCTAGTTTCCCTTGCCCCACTTTTGCTGCTCTAGGGATGAAAGTTGTTCTGGGGTGGACTTCTGGCCGGCCTCTTATAGGCATTCCCCATGTTAGATCTGTCCTTATTTTTCTTCTGCTTCTTGGAAGAAAAATGAGCTTCTGGGAGAGGAGCTGAGCCTGCAGGGCGTAGGTTATGAGTGGCCAAGAGAAGTTCTCTGTTTTGCTCTGCCATCATCATGGTAGAGTGCAATTCAGAGTACTTTGTGAACTTTCGTTCACGGTACTGTTGCATGAGGATTGCGTCCTTCTCGTGGAAGGATGTATAAGTTTTTTCCAACATGCGATACTCCGAGACTTCTTCACCACACAACTTCAGGCGTGAGGTGATATTATGGAGAGCTGAGTTGTACTCAGCTACGGACTTAAAGTCCTGAAGTCGAAGGTTTTCCCACTCATACCTTGCACGTGGGAGGATTACATCTTTTTGATGTTTATAGCGGTCCTCCAGTGCAGTCCACAATTCCTTTGGGTCTTCTACAGTGAGGTATTCGGCCTTCAGGGTCCGATCAATGTGTCTCCTGATGTAGATAATGGCTTTCGCCTTATCTATATCAGAGACTTTCACTGTAGAAACAACCACAGCAGTGTCTGCTGTATTTTCCGTACCAGTGGCCGGAGTCGATGGAAGAGGAGTTGAAATTGTGGCTAATAAGCCCTGGGCACGTAAGTGGAACTTCAGGTCCACGTGCCAGCTCAAATAATTTTTTCCAGCAGCATCTAGTACTTCGAAATCGACACTCGCTATTTTGGCCATTTTATCTATCATGTGAAAAATATGCATAAATTAAAATTAAATATTTATGCATAATCATAAATGTTACATAGCTCATAATAAAAATATCACGGTGCTTAATAAGACAGTTCAGTCCAGAAGCTAATTGATGAGTATATCCGAATTATTAACAGTAAATTTAAGAAAAAAAATTGTTTAACAACAAATTGTATTCTTTAACAAAATAGGAATTGTTAACAGAGGTAGTTTAACACAAATTTGTTAACAGAACAGAACAAACAATTTGTTAGCTGAACTGAGCTAATTTAAGAGAACGCAACTTGCAAAAAAAATTTGTGTAACTAATGTTCTATTTTTAACTTATCAAAAATTGATATACTTAACAGAACCGAAATATTTTAACAAGAGTTCTAATCCGAAATAATTTGACAACAACGTAGAGATGGTAACAGAAGCAAATTTGCAAATTTTCTATCAGTAAGCAAATTTCCTATTACTTTGAAGCAAAGATGCTAATAGAAAAATAGTAGTTGAAGCAAATATGGTAAGAGAACTAACAGTGAGCAAAATTTAGACAAATGTTATGTGAGGCACAAAATGTTTATTTAAGTGACAGAATGTTGTAAAATGTTGCAAGGCAGTTGCTAAGCAAAATTTGGTAACACTATTTTTGTTGGAGAGTAGCAATATAAAGAATATCACTCTTAGATTGTTAGATATATATATTGCTAATTTCTATTCAAACAATTAATTTGTAAAAAAAATTTTTAAGAAGTGTTACCAGCCTCTGGTCGGATCGACTAGGAAAAAAAGAAGAAGGATGACGTCGAGATCTGGACGTCGATTCTCCTTACTTCAGCAATCGTGCTGATAACGTGTTAGAAGGGAAACTAGAATTGTAGAATAATATATTTCTTATTCGTTTCATCATATGGCAAGGGCCATATATATAGTGATAAGGGGCAACCCAAGGGTCAAGAGTTACATAACCCAAGGATCATGAGTTACATGATCCCAAGGGTCATGTGTAACTCATGACATAATGGTGAATATCTAAGGGTTTCACAACACATCTCATTTTTTACATCAGCTCTACAAGTTTCCTGTTTTAGTTTTTTTTTCCTAAAATAAAAGTACAAATACGAAATGACTTCTGACAGTAAAAGTATAATTCCGCCCAACATTTACATACCTTTATTACTTGTCCTCTCGTCCTTTCCCAGTCCATCATCTGCCGCCACGTGTCTACTAACTATTTTGGGATTTGAAAGTGCACGCCCATCGGTCCGTACACGTATTCAGCACGCCGTCGCTCCTCCCGCGACGGAAGGGGACGGGAGCGCGGGCCCCACCGCACGGACGCGCCATCTCCGGTGGTCCTGTCGCGTAAGGGTTCCTGTATGGTGCCATTCAGTACACAGCGCATTCAACTAACAAAGAAAGGACGCGTGTGCCGTAGTCAATTTTTATTACACGTGTCAGGTTTCTGTTGGTTCTTGTTTCCTTAGTCGGTGAAATGTTGCTCCTCTGTACTAGAGTGGTGACAGAAAATAGTAGTGTAGTACTGCTGTCTGCATTCATAGGAGGGGAAATGGCTGCTCTGTTCTTCGGACAAGACTATAGCACCTCGTTTGGTTCGTGATATGGAATAGAAGGGAAAAGAAATCAATTGCTTAACAATTTTTTTTTTATTATAATTTTTATTGATTTTTTTTATTTAGAAATGTCCAAATATTTAGAAAGAAAAGTGAATAGTTTAATGTGAAAAAATAATTTTTTGTTTAGACGAATAAAATTATTTTTTTTCTTAGTCCTTGTTTAGTTCGTGGAATTATCGGATTGAAAAAAGAAAGTAATTATTTTCCTATGTTTTAGGGCCAAAGGATTTGAGGAAGAAAGAAAAATGATTCCGAATGGAAGAAAAATTGTGTGAGAAAGTGATTCCATCCATCAAAGCAAAGAATCAGGCCTCGTTTGGTTCACGGATTCAAGGAAGTAGGAAAGAAAAGTTGTTCCTTTCCTTTGTTTGGTAACTACAAACTTGGGAATCAATTTCCTCACAAGGGAGAAAATTGGAGGGAATATGGTTCCACTCATGACCCATGGGATTGATTTTCCCTCCTCCTTTCCCAACATTTATTACAAAAGTTATGACAAAAGTAACCATGTGTTATTGCTTATTTTACCATTAATGTTATTTTTCATAATGTTATTTTTATTTTATATGTAAGGATATTATTGGAACATTGCTATATTTTTTGCTTTCCTTTCCTGCACCAACCAAACAACGGAAAGGAAATGTGACAGGAATCCTACTTTCCCAATCCCATGGAAAATATAAAGGAATGCATTTCCTTTCCGTGAACCAAACGAGGCCTCAGTTTCTCACATTTAAAGTATTCAATTTCCTTTCCAAATTCCTTGGCCTTCAAACACTGGAAAGAAAAATCAATATGAATTGTAATTTTTCAAATGAAAGGAAATGCCAAGGAAAGTAATCAATTTCCTTGGAATCACTTTCTTTTCTTCCTCAATTACTTTGACATCCAAACATAGGAAAGTAATCACTTTCCTTTCCCAACTCGATGATTCCGCGAACCAAACTAAGCCTAAAAGTATGGGTCTAACTTCGACGAACTAAATCCGGATTCAATCAGATAAACCTGGTAATGGATTAGGTTAAAATTGAATATACTAGAATTCGAGTTCGAATATTGGTTAAAATTTTTAAACTTGATAAAAAATTGGGTTGGACTCGAGTTCATGTGTTGGATTATCCGATGAACCAAAAACCTAACTTTTATATATATATATATATATATATATATATATATATATATATATATATATATATATATATATAAAATTTAAATCCTAAAATTTTCCACCAAATTCTTCAATTCCTTATCCTATAACTTATTTTACTTTGTATTTTGTAATGATCAATACTTGATTGCTTTGTTTAAAATTATTTCAAATATTATAAGGATATTTTAGCAAATGCCCACATTAAAATTATTGAAACTAACATATACTCCCCATTTTTTAAGAAACTAGTAAATGCCCACCATTACTTTGTTGTAACAAACAACTTTTTTAGATATACCCCCCACTATTTAATCAAAATTTTGTTTGATTTACACATGAACTGGGGCATTTGTCAGTTTTTTTAAAAGTGGGGGATATATACTAGTTTAGTAGTTTCTATATTTTGAATAGGGGCATTTGTTCTTACATTATACTAGAGCCCGATAAATCCAACCCAATCCGACCCCAACCGATCATCTGAGCTTGATCTTGGGCTTCATATGTTGAACCTGAGGTCGGGTCGGACTTAGACTAGGCTTATGATTCTTCGGATTGGGCTCGGGTTGACCTCAAATCTGACCCAACCCGTCCGAGTTGCACATCTATATAAAAGGCTAGCTCCAAAATAATTATGTAATTACCATTTTTTATAAAAAAAATCATTTTAATGTTTAAAAAAAAAATGAAAACTGCTCTAAGAGTAGCTCATCCCATTATTGTCAGAGCTGTCAAGTAGGCCGGCCCGGCATAAATATTCAGTGGCTGGCCCGAGGCCAGACTGGGTCCTCTTGGGTCCATGAAATGTGTAGAGGGTCAGGTCAGACTATGGATTGAAATCTAAGTCCAGACCGGCACGTGACCCACAACATGGTTTGCTTCGGATCGGACCAGGCCAGCTCATAGAGCATCTCCAACCCTATTGTCTTGTTAAGTGTTGTGAGTCTTAGGTGGCTCCTATGTGGCATGAGCCACAAGACAATGTCTTGTTTATGTGGCAAAACTATATCTCAAAAGACAATGAGATAGAAAAACTTTCTCCAATGCAAAAGTATTGATGAGACAATAAAAATTATTTTTTCAACTTCCAAGGCAACTCCTCCACTTCTTCAAATTTTTTATAAATATTTCTATTCATAATTGATGATGTGGAGACAAAGTCATTGTGAAGTGCATTGTCTAGAACTAGACAACCAACTTCACATTGTTCTTGCCATGTCAACTTCATGTTTTATTCTACATTTATATTGGAGAAGAATTTTTGAAATAAAAGTTTGTCATTCCTATGTGACAACCATTTTTTTCTAAACTCACAGTAGGGTTGGAGATGCTCTAATGCCTGATTTGGTATTAGCAAAAGATTTCGCGTTCTCAAAGAATGTCTTAGATAAGATGCTCCTAGAGTTCCAAAATGATACATGCATGACTCAATAACTGAAATCATCACTTCTTCTCCCTTCCGAAAATTGGTCCTAACTCCAGTAATAAGCACAGTGAGACGTCATCCAAAGCTTGGAAGTGCTGTTGCAAATAGTGTCGGTTGCCTATAAGCGATTTACTTTCACACTAGAGATGTGACACGGTTTTGCATAACAGATCCAGAAACTATAACTTGTTGGACTATTAAAAATTTGGGTGGACTAAAAATAGATAAATTTACATAAAAAAATCAAAAACATTGTATAGAAAAAAAAATGTAATTTTTTTTTTTTGGGTGAGCTGGAGCCCACTCCAAGGGACCCTTGGATCCGCCCCTGCGATTTTGGTTGTTGCAAATATGGACTTATGACTGGTATTCTTATCAATTTCTATTTCTGGTCGGACTTGGTAGAACTTTGGGACGGATTTACGTGGCTCGGCACAATCCAATATACGAAACTGGGACCGTCCACGACCTACGATTAATCAAATCGGATCAAGACCAAACCGATACGTGGATCAATTTTTCAGACCTGACTCGTGTCTGGTTGGGCCGGCCCGACCCATTTGATAAGTCTAATTATTGTTGATGAATATACGGTAGTAGCTCTAGCAGTATAATGTATGAGTAATAATTATAGGGTTGGTTAATTAGAAATTGGGTCCGAAAAATATTTAAAATTATCTTTGGAGTCTTGAAGATGCTTAGAATTTGGATTCTGAGATGATGGTTTACCCATGTTGACCATCCAAATTTTGTTAAATAAATTGAATCAGAATTTAAGAATGATAATCAAATTCTGCGACTTTAAGTTTAATTAACTCTAAATATTTATTAATAGATTTTAAATGGTCAATACAGATCAGCCATTACTTCATGACCCAAAATCTAAACTGAACATTTTTCAGGATCCAAACGTTAATTTTTGAATATTTTTGGAACCCATAGTCTAATTAATCCCAAACTATACTATGAATACTATCGTGTCACGTTCACGTTCGTTCTTTGTATGAAAAAAAATGAACTAAATGTTGGTGTTTTTGCCTTTGGACTAGGAAAGATAGTCCCACATCGGCTACACCAAATGGTGAGTATCTCAATATAATGCATTGCTTGTGTTGAGGTGTGCACATGAGTTGTAGTGGGGCACAAGTGTGTGCCATGTGGGAGTATTTTCCTAGAAGAAAAAATAATTAATTTCAACAAGGATGCAAGTTGATTTTTGTTGTGCGGACTCGGACTCGGACTCGGACACGGACTCCAGGATGTCTCGTGCATGCACTGGAGTGTTCGGAGGGTAGGCGTGGACTGGCACACTTCTATGCTGATTGTGGGATGATCTAAAATATCAAACTCTATTTTTGAGTATTAGTATTTTAGTCCCACATCGGATATGAGAAGAGGTGAAGTCTCACTCCACTCTATAAATAGAGCCCCTTGGCCTCCTTTGGAAGATGCACCAAGAAGAGAGTTAAGGGAGTATGTAAAGTCCAGGAAGCCCGTTCAAGTCTCAAATATTGACTTACGAGCGTTCCAGAAGTTCTTCGTGAACTTGATGGTTCCTGGGAGCAGATCGTGTTGGGGCGAATCTTGCTTTGAGCAACAGTGATCTTAATCACCCCAGTAAGAACCTTTTTTCTTTCTTCTTTCTTCTCCTTCATCTGAGTTGTAACTCAGTTCTGTCCGTCTGCAAATGCGATTGCAAGGAAGAACGTGAGATTTATTTTATGAACTCAGTTCTGTCCGTCAGCAACTGCGATTGCGAGGAAGAACGTGAGATTTTTTTTCTGATTATTATTACTTTTATAATCAGATTCATATTATAGTGTTCCTCTTAGATCTCGAGAATAATCAGAAGGTGAACGTTTGTTGAACCTCTGATCTCGACATCGAGTCTACCATCTTTGATCAAGTCCCGAGACTAACAATCTCAAAGCAAGATCCTTGTAGATGGAGAACTCTCGTGCTTCTCTCATCGATACCAGCTTTAACAAGTTGGAGAAATTCGACGGAGAACATTTCCAAATCTGGAAGAGGAAGGTCACCCTTAATCTTCAACTCGTGGACGTAGACCATGTGTTGATTGAGGATGAACCGACGATTCCATAAGGAGGAACTGTTGATGCTATTACTGCGGCACTCGTCAAACAGAGCAAATGGAAGAGAAAAAAATAGCATCTGTAAACTGCTGATTCTCAATTATATGGAAGCCTCTCTGGCAGAGTCATATTCCAAGAAGGTGAAGGCCAAAGAGATCTGGGATTCTTGGGATAAGCTATATGAAGATGATGAGAACAGGTCCAAAATCTTCATCGTCGAGAAGTACCACAAGTGGCTCTTCGAAGACGAGATGGCGATGCTACCTCAAGTAAAGGAATTCCTGAAATTGCGCCAGAAGTTAGATGACGAGAAAATGCCCCTCGTCGACAAGTTTGTCGTTGGAGGGATAGTCTCGAAACTTCCTGCTAGTTGGAGCAACTTCTATGCTAGAATGCATCGGAAGAAGCTGGATATTAGCTTGAAAGATCTTCTACAAGAGATCCATGTTGAGGACGAAATGCGATCTCAACAGAAGATGGACTCTCTGTCCAACCAACTGGCTAAGGCCAACTTGGTGCAGACAAGGGAGTTCAAGAAAAAGCAGGTGGCTTCTCATCATAAGAAGAAGGACTCCACTAATCTGAAAGTGCAGGGTCCTTCGTTCAAGCAACAGAAGTCGAAGTCCCATGTGACTTGCTTCAACTATGGCAAGAAGGGCCACTATAAGAGTGAATACAAATCCAAGCCCAAACAAGCTGAGTAAGGAGAGCCTAGCAAGGTTTCCATGATTTCCAACACTGTTGCTATGATTGCTCAGGTCACAGCTGT
>JANAVB010005597.1:33724674-33807174 GCA_029216955.1 Iris pallida | reverse complement strand
TGAGTTTATCAGTATTTCATATTATATACCTCCATGCGGAGATGACAGGTTATTATATACTGTTTGTTGGCTAGTAGACCTACAGCGTTCTACGCCCTTTTTACAGTGTAGGCTGGGCGTTGTCACGCACTTGTGCCCCTATTTAGGGTGCGGGTCGTGACACATTTTTAGTGGTGTCCCATGCAGGTACCAAGTCACAATTAGTGCGATGTCGTAGTGGCGCTCGACTTAGAGTGCTGTTACGAGCCTGCGGTACGTATCTAGGATAGGCTATAGGCTAAGTTACTCAATCACAAAATAGGAAAAACTTCCACTTGCTGATCTTTTAACTGTCCTTTGATATTGATTCTTGCATTCTAACTGTCCTCCTTGATATAATATTTCATCTGCCATATTGATTTCCTTCTTTTATTCTATCTTCAGGATGGTGTAGACCAGGTCCCAGCATCCTAAGTCCACGGATGTGGAGAGGTCTGCTATGACTCGCGGACCTGATTCAAACACTCCTGTTGCAGTCGGGGTGTCGGCAGCAACTCTTGGGGGCGCTTCTCCGCCAGTTTCGAGGGCTGACCCTGGGGTTGCTACGACTATTCCGGCCGCAGTACCAGTGGTTGATATGGGCGCTCTTCCTCCTCCTGCACAGCGGATTCCTCCGCCAGTTGCAGACGTACTTCCACCTCCACCTCCTCTGCCTACAGACGTGGGGCAGATGCTTACCTTCCTCCAGCATATGCTAGAGACTGAGAGAGCCCAGGCCGAGGCTCAGCAGAGGCAGACAGACGCGATGTGTCAGGGCATGAAGGATGCCCATCACTTGGCCCTTGCAGTCGTGGAGCAGAGGGCTCCGCATCATGGGACGCGTCCGAGGTACGGAGATATCCAGGACTTCAAGAAGCTCGGGCCCCGTAACTTTAGCGGGACGGCGTGTGTGGTCTATGCCGATGATTGGCTCGAGGATATTGAGCGGCAGATGAGGGCCTCCCGCCTCGCAGACGACCTGAAGGTCGAGGCGGTAGGTTTGCAGTTGCTAGACATTGCATGCACCTGGTTCAGGAACGAGCCAGCCCTAGCTGGAGAGGGCCATACTTGGGCAGAGTTCAAGCTTCTCTTCAAGGAGAAGTTCTTTTCTCCTACAGACAAGATTGACCTGGTGAGGCAGTTCTAGGATCTGCAGCAGGGCAGTTTATCTATGGAGGAGTACGCCGCAGAGTTCGGTCGTCTGAGCCGATACGCGGAGTACATGGTTCGAGATCCGGAGATCAGGGCAAGCCATTTCAGGGAGGGGCTGACCTGGAATATCAAGATCCTCATTCCTTCCTTTTATGAGACTTATACCCAGATCTATGCGGAGGCCCGCAAGGTAGAGCGGGAGTGGGGCTTGAAGCCCAAGAGGGATCGTAATCTCTTCTCGGGGGCTACTAGCAGCGCGGGGGCTGCTAAGCGCCCTCAGCTTCAGCATCGTTCTTTCCAGCATCACCAGCCACAGGTTCAGGCCAGAGCACCGGTTCAGCAGGTACATCACACTCAGCAGAGACAAGCACAGCATGGGACTTTTTACAACTTCTGCAAGAAGCCTGTTCACACTTTTGAGGTTTGCCGGAAGAGGCTAGGAGTGTGTCTCTTTTGTGGCGGCGCAGGCCATCAGTTGAGGGAGTGTCCAGTGAACCCTCGTGTTACTGGTACAGCTCAGAGGGTGCCGACGAGAGTACCTGTAGTGCAGCCGAGGGGTCCACTTCCGACCCAGCAGCAGCGGTTTGCACAGCACCACCAGCAGCGGGGTGTTCAGGGCAGGGCTTTTGCTCTTGCAGCCGAGAAGATCGAGCCAGTCACAGATATTATTGCAGGTTCGGTTCTTTTTGATTCTTTTCCTGCCTTAGCATTGTTTGATTCAGGTGCTACGTACAACTTTGTGTCAGTTTCTTTTGCACTTAGGCACAACATTATTGCTGAATATCTGGGTAGGACTTGCAAGATTATGACCGGGGGAGGTATTATCCTGGTTAATAATATTTGCAAGGGACGGAGAGTCACTCTGGGAGGCCAGGATTTGAGCGCGTGCTTGCTCGTAATGCCACTTCCGAGCTACGATGTGGTACTCGGTATGGACTGGTTGAGCAGGTACCATGCTAGCATAGATTGTAGAGCAGACAGAGTGTTGTTTAGTCCGCCAGGAGAGCCAGAGTTTCAGTTTGTTAGAGGAGCAGCGAAGTCGGGAGATGGATTCTGTGGAGCCTTGTTGGCGGGACAGGAGTTGCCGCATCCATTTATTGCAGTTTTCTTGGATGTCTTTCCCGAGGAATTGTCGGAGATGCCACCGGACAGAGATGTTGAGTTCACGATAGACTCGATGCCGGGCGCTGAGCCTATTTTTCAGTATGTCTATCGGGTCAACAACAGCGAGTTGGCGGAGCTGAAGAAGCAAGTCGACGAGCTGCAGGACAAGGGCTTTATCAGATCCAGTTCTTCGCCCTGGGATACGCCAGTCCTGTTTGTCCCGAAGAAGGATGGTACGATACGGATGTGTATCGACTACCGAGTGCTCAACAACCTCACTATCAAGAACAGGTATCATTTGCCCAGGATTGATGACTTATTTGATCAGTTGAGCGGCCCGAGGGTGTTCTCGAAGATAGACTTACGATCGGGGTACCATCAGCTGAGAGTGAAGGGAGATGACATTCCAAAGACTGCTTTTCGTACCCGCTATGGCCAGTATGAGTTTACCGTCATGTCGTTTGGGTTGACTAATGTCCCGGCAGTATTCATGAACTTGATGAATAAGGTATTCCATCCATACCTTGACAAGTTCGTGGTGGTCTTCATTGATGACATTCTCATCTATTCGAAGACGCCTGAGGAGCACGAGGAGCATCTGCGGGTTGTACTGGAGACTCTGAGGAGGGAGCAGCTGTATGGGAAGCTGTTAAAGTACGAGTTCTTCTTGGACCGAGTGGAGTTCCTGGGCCATGTTGTATCCGGTGATGGGATTTCAGTGGATCAGAGGAAGATTGCGACGATGGAGTCTTGGTCGACACCCAGTTCAGTTGCCGAGATTCGGAGCTTTCTGGGTTTAGCAGGCTACTATAGGAAGTTCGCGCAGGACTTCTCTCGAATAGCAGAGCCGATGACTAGACTCACCAAGAAGGACGTGGAGTTCGTCTGGACTGATAAGTATCAGGCTGCCTTCGAGGAGCTGAAGAAGAGGTTGACGTCGGCTCCTATTTTGACGTTGCCATCTGGGTCCGGAGGATTCACGATCTACAGTGATGCTCTGGAGAAGGGTCTGGATTGCGTTCTTCAGCAGCATGGGATGGTAATTGCTTATGCATCTAGGCAGTTAAGACCACATGAGAAGAACTACCCGACTCATGATTTGGAGTTGGCAGCAGTCATATTTTCTTTGAAGCTATGGAAATACTATTTGTACGGAGAGCGTGTAGATATTTTCACTGACCATAATAACTTGAAGTACGTGTTTACCCAGAAGGAGCTGAATATGAGGCAGAGGCGATGGTTAGAGCTGATGAAGGATTTTGATATATCCTTACAGTACCATCCGGGGAAGGCCAACGTGGTTGCGGATGCTTTGAGCAGGTATCCCGGGGCCATGTGTTTGACGATGGATCATCAGCTTCTGGCAGATCTGGAGAGTTTGGGCATAGAGGTGATAGTTCCTGGGTTTGAGGAGCAGATATGGGGTCTTCAGGTACAGTCAGAGTTGATGGACAGAGTCAGAGCAGCTCAGTTTGAGGATGAGTCTCTGAGGGTCATCAGGGAGCAGGTCCGGGCAGGACTGTTGGATGAGTTCTCTATAGCGGAAGATGGATCGTTGAGGCATGGTACCAGATTGTGTGTGCCGAGCGGAGGACTTCGGGAGGAGGTTCTTCAGGAGGCGCATCGTTCTCAGTACTCTATGCATCCTGGAGCCAACAAGATGTATAGAGACTTGAGACAGCATGTTTGGTGGTATGGCATGAAATGCGAGGTGGCTCAGTTCGTTTCTAGATACTTGGTTTGCCAGCAGGTAAAAGCCGGGAGGCAGAGACCAGGTGGATTGCTCCAGCCACTATCCATTCCTGAGTGGAAGTGGGAGCATATCACTATGGACTTTGTGTCTGGACTTTCGCATTCTCCAGGAAAAAAGGATGTAATTTAGGTCATTGTTGATCGATTGACCAAATCGGCCCACTTTTTGCCTTTCAAGGTGGGTTTGTCTACGGAGAGGCTGGCCGAGATGTACGTACGGCAGATAGTCCGATTGCACGGGGTTCCAGTGAGCATAGTCTCGGATCGGGACAGCCGATTCACTTCCCACTTCTGAAGGAGTTTGCAGCTTAGCTTGGGCTCATCGCTCAAGTTTAGTACCGTATACCACCCCCAGACAGACGGGCAGTCGGAGAGGACGATTCAGACCCTCGAGGATATGCTTTGTACCTGTATCTTGGACTTCGAGGGATCTTGGGAGGACCACCTTCACTTGGTAGAGTTTGCTTACAACAACAGCTACCAAGCAAGTATAGAGATGTCACCTTTCGAGGCACTATACGGACGGAGGTGCCGTACTCCCTTGTCTTGGGATGATGTTGGCGAGAGGATTTTGCTTGGCCCTGAGATGGTAGTAGATGCTGCGGAGAAGGTCAGGGTTATCAAAGATAGACTTCGGGTGGTGCAGGACAGGCAGCGGCATTGGGCCGATAGCCACCGGAGGTCGTTGGAGTTTGAGGTATAGTTTAGATTTTTCTAGTATTTGAGTCTGATTGTGATTGTTTTAGATCAAGCTTTAAGTCTTGTATTTTTGTTCTAGGTTGGTGATCTTGTGTTTCTGCGGATTTCTCCGACGTGTGGCACGATTCGTTTTGGTGGAGGCGGAAAGCTTAGTCTACGATACATCGGACCTTTCCGTATCTTGGGCAGGGTCGGTGCAGTGGCTTACCTACTGGAGTTATCGTCCGTACTAGAGGGAGTGCACAACGTGTTCCACGTATCGCAGCTGAGACGGTACGTGGCAGATCCCAGTCACGTCTTGGACCACTCCGAGATCGAAGTGGGACTGACTCTCAGCTATCCAGAGAAGCCGGTTGAGATCTTGGACCGAAGAGAGAAGGTACTCTGGAAACAGGTCATTCCCTCGGTTCGCGTTGCATGGAGGTACCACTCCCCAGGTGAGTCTACCTGGGAGAGAGAGGATGACATGCGGGAGCGATTTCCATATCTCTTCGAGCCTTGAGGTAAAATTCTTTCTTTTCTTCCATTGTTCCTTTATGTTGCTGTGATAGTTTCGCCTTCAATTTCGAGGACAAAATTTTTTTAAGGTGAGTAGACTTGTCACTCCCACTTTTCATAAATA
Organism: Iris pallida; assembly: GCA_029216955.1. NCBI lineage: Eukaryota > Viridiplantae > Streptophyta > Magnoliopsida > Asparagales > Iridaceae > Iris > Iris pallida. The sequence goes on along the minus strand of JANAVB010005597.1, from coordinate 33,801,827 downwards.
GGGGTAAAATAGTTATTTTGCATTTTTGGGAATTTTAGAAATTTTTATTTAATTTATTGTTATTTGGGGATTTTTAGAGTCGGGTCGAATTTCAGCTCATTCCGACTTGTATCGGAGACCCGGGGTAGCTTAGACTCTGATCGGAACCCAAACTTAAGTTAGACATGGTCCATAAAATCCCACAAATTAGTCTGGTACCTTTAGACAATTTTTTCGTGACTTAATCGGTCAATTTGCAGATTTTAACTTGGTTTTTTTCGACCCTGAAAAATTGTTTAAGTCGATTTTGACCTAAAGGAGGCTTGGAGGGCATTTTGGACATTTACCAAATGCCCCAAGCCCCCTTACATGGCCGGCCACCATGGGAAGGACCCTCCCCCTTCATTCACTTTATTTTCCACTCTCAAGTTCTTCCCCCTTTGTGTTTTCCCCAAAAACCTAGACCTGAAGTTGTGATTTCTTCTCTTAATCTTCCATTTCCCCCAAATTTCTTCCATAGATCCTCTCTATATCATCAAGGGAGGGAGCTACCAAAGTTTGGAAGAAAAGTGCAAGGTGAAAGTGTCCATTCTTCAAGAATCTTCGTGTCGGAGGGAATTTCATTAGGATTCACTCTTAATTGGTAATTATCTATCTTCTAAATCAATTTCCCATAAATTTTATTGATTTTGGAACCCATAGGAACTACACCATGGTTGTGTCCCTTTGTGTAGAGATTAGAGGCCTATGGGAGACTCCTAGGAGAACTAGGATTAGTGTTGTGTCCAAGTATCCTTGTGTTTGTGTGTCTATATATATATATATATATATATATATATATATATATATATATATATATATATATATGTATGTGTGTGTGTGTATATATATATGTATGTAGATATGTATGTGTGAGTGTGTGTATCTTTATATGTAGATATGAATGTGTGTGTGAGTGATATATATATATATATATATATATATATATATATATATATATATATATATATATATATATATATATATATATGTATGTGTGTGTGTCTATATATATATGTATGAAGATATGTATGTGTGAGTGTGTGTATCTTATATGTAGATATGAATGTGTGTGTGAGTGATATATATATATATATATATATATATATATATATATATATATATATATATATATATATATATATATATATATATATGAGTGGGATAGAGGAGGAGTTATAGAGAGAATTAAAGATTAGAAAAGAGAATTAGAGAAGAGATTATAAGGGTGAGAAGGAGGGGATTTAGAGAGGATGAGAGGAAGGAATTAGAGGGTGATAGGAAGAGATTAGAGCGGAAGAGAGGGAGAGCAAAACAGCAGCCATGGGGGGGGGAATTGGAGCTGCTGCCCCCCCCCCAAAATAGCAGGTATAGGAGCAGCAGAAGCAGCCTGCATTAGCAGCAGCAGCAGCAAGCATTAGCAGCAGTAATAGCAGCAGCAGTAGCACCAAACAGCCCCCCCCATTAACCCCCCCTTTAGCCCCTAAAATCCCTTCTATATATATACCTATATACCCCTATATATACGTATATATTGTAATGCCTGTGGTTCGTATTTTATCTTGTATTGCATGATTTCTTGATTAGCTTTTTTCTTCTTGGCTTGGTTTATTTCATGGGTTGGTTCGGCTTGGCCTGGTTTTGCCTTGGTTCATGATGGACCAAAGGGTGAACCCCCTACCTACCACCACCACTACCTTTTATTAACCCATTCTTCTTTCTCTCTCTTTATTAACCTCATCTTCTTCTTCCATTTATTTCTTCACCTACCAGAGAGAGAGAGGTCTATGCAAGTGCAACTTGCTTCATGGAGGAACTCAAATTTTATTGCTTCATTCTCTTTCTTACAGTATTTTAACTTACTTTAGTACTTGGCATTTCCACTATCCATGGCTAGATTCTTGTAGATCTAAGTCTATTTTATTTTCGGATTTCTTGGGTTTGATCTACTTAATCTTGTTATTTCTGAGCTTTGATGGTTCCATGTTGTAGAGCATTTTATTCTTCCCTGTTTTGACCTATGGAAGTTCGGATTTGGGCTCCGGATGATGGAGTTATGGAGCTTGAGGACTTGACTCTCATGGTGTTCTTCTTCTCGGAATTTTGGAGAAGATGAACTGTGCTTGACTTGACCGCATGAATATTTCATGCGGCAAGTGTTCTCCCAGCCGCATGACTGTAAGAACTTGAGCCGCATAGGCTCACTCCCTTTGAGCCGCATGGGACCCGCTTCTTCCAGCCGCATGGATTCCTCTCCCCGCTAACCGCATATGCCACTCTTCCAGCCGCATAGGTCTCGGCATAATCCGAGCCGCATGAACTTGGTCCACTTGTAGCCGCATAACTTATATTCCCTCTGACCGCATAAGCTCCTGATTTGACCTGGCTACATGGGTTCCTAATTGAGCCGCATGCACTTCCTTCATCTCCTGGCCGCATAAGCGCATGGCTCGTCCAACCGCATAAGACCTTGCTCCCTGCAGACCGCATGAAGACCTTATATATCTAGCCGCATATGCACCCGTGTCCTCAGCCGCTTGAGATCGAGTCCATATTCAGCCGCATAGGGTCCCTCCCTCCCCGCTAACCGCATATGACCCTCCTCCTAGCTCAGCCGCATGCGCCTGACCCTATCTAGCCGCATGGGCTGTTCTCTTTCCAGCCGTATGGGATCATTCCTGGCCGCATATGCCTGAGCCGTATGGCTCTCCAATGCCCTGTGTACTATTATTTTATTATTATTCGTCCATGTCTTGTAAACCCTCTATTGTATATTTTTATGCTCATTTTATATCCTTACGTCGTTTTCCCGAACTTGATAATCCCGATTTGATTGACATGAAATGAAATGACAATTGTACCTGGCATGGTGTGACCTAGAACTGACATGCTTGATAGTGGTCCGCCGTGGTGCACTCCTGACAAGATAACTTGACCTGATATCTTGACCTGCTATACATGACACGACAGTGACCCGTAGTGGTGCACTCTTGACAAGTATCCTGATAATGCTTGATAGTGGTCCGTCGTGGCGTACTCTTGATAAGTAATAATGCATGATAGTGGCCCGTCGTGGCGCACACTTGATAAACCAATTCATTGGCCTGGACACCGTGGATGATTGTGCCTGTATAAACTACTAGTCCGGTTGTATTTTGCATCATGTCTAGGGCATGATCCCTGAGTACCACGGTCAGGGATTCATACTTGTCATGCCCCGCTCCCGTAGGAGCGATCGTCCTCGCTAAGGCGTGATGCCGCACGGGCCTAGGTTGCGCCCGTGCAAGGCCAAGTCCAGAAACGGCCGATTTGAGTTCTAGGCCACAGAGTCGCACAGAGTGTCCCCATTTGCAGCGGAATATAAATGAACACAATTGAAGCGAAATCAAATTCTTTATTGATACTCAACAAGTTTACAAGCGGCGCTAAGCCGATATTACAAGTCGCTCAAACTCTCTCTCTCTCTTTCTGAAACATAAAAGGCGTGCCAAGTGGCTTACAAGATGGAATGATTTATGGCGATGTTCCGATACATTATGTCCTGTATATGGTGCTCCAGCTCCTTACAACGCTCCAAGGCTCCAGAGATAGCTCCGCGCCTTAGCACGTTCGATGGAAGCTCCGCACCCGCCGACGTTTCCTGCTTCCTGCAAGCAGACTGTGGGGTTATCAGTACATTGTTATGCACTGGTGGGGAGGCTAGCTCGCCCACAACGCTATCATTACCAAACACGTTCCATTTACTTCTGTGCATCTCTATCATTCATTGTCTTTCTAATCTTGCCTTAGGATCAGTTTTATGGCATATTTCATAGCCTATCTCGTGTTGTCAAATACAAGTGTCGCATGGAAATACATGCATAACTTACCCATACTTACCGTCCGGCCTTCCCTGTTCAATGTAAACCAAGTTAGTCAACAATTCATGTGTAATATCATAACGTGATTCTTGGGAACATTCAATGTCAAGGGCGTGTTCCTGCCTCAGTTCCTAGCGCATCGTAGGCGTGTTTTATAACTCACTTCATAAAGTACTTTTTATCATTTTGGTGTGATATATATTTCAAGCCTATTCAGGAGGCGCTTTGTTTAGTTCACTTAGACTACTTTGATTTCAATGCAAGGACTTGCACGTGGATTGCCACCAGTAAGCCCACTTAATCTATATGCACCGGTCGCTGGCAAGTCAGCCATTATGGACATTTCCCCTGTGGCATTCTCATCTATCAAGCGTGATGGCTGGTACACCCTGATAGACTATTGAATAACCGGCCCTACGTTTGGTTATGTGCCCAAGCCCGCACACCTGTCCGCCCGTAGGCCATGATTCCGCCTAGGCCGGCCACGAAATCGTCGTTCGTTGCCCTTGGAATCCCTTTTTCGCTCGTGCACGAGCCGTCCACGACCATTTCGTATTTTATTGTCATTTTAACTTAACGGCTGTCTTGAGCCATAGGCTAACCCTTAGCCATAATGCGTTATCGACCAGGTTGGCGTCCGTGCAGCACGGGTAGCGAGCCCCGTTGTACGTGCCCATCACACCTGTCGCTAACCATTCTTTCTTTTCTTATCTTTCGCTTGTCCATTTGTTCATCGATTCATTCACGTATTCATTCCTTCATTCGTTGATTCATTCATTCACTTATTCGTTCATTTATTCATTCATACATTTTGCAACTCCTCGTGTGGGAGTCGTCTTGGCGACCCATCGGTCCCATAGCCTTTCAATGTTGCTAAACTCTACTTGGAGCGACTATGTTGATAGTCTTCCCGTTTTATTGTTGTAAACCATTCATTGTTTCATTGTTGAAAGCAAGCTTGTGCCTTAGCACGAGCGTGGAGCGCGGTGCGAGAGTTCTCGTATTTTCTATATTCCTTTCCATATTCTATACAAGCATACAAGATGGGATTATTCCCTTAGCTAGGTGCGTTGAGTCCTTTATTAACATGCATGGGGTTATCGCCTAGCGATTCTCGTGATAGTGTCCGTATTGTTATGTGTCTAGGCTAAGCAGTGACGGGTTCATCGGAGCCACCCACCTTAGCGATGTTCGCATCGGCCGAGTGATACTCCGAGCGCGCCTTTGATAGTCTAAGTCTAGATTCATCTTGACGGGCCAATGTAAGCCTTGTATCGATTCTTCATCAGGTCGATGCCAACTTTTCGGGTCGACGGCTCGTTTGAGTCGTTGCACTTGCCGTTTGAATCGGCGTTCCGCTAGGGCGGAGCGGGTCACTACATAATACACCACTCAAAACAAGTCTCGTCCTCGAGACTTCCTGAGTATAGGTCATCCTACCATTTCTTAACTCGCGTCGTCGTGTTTCTTAGACAATCCCTATCGAACGGCTCTATCGTTCTATGGCACCGAACTATATTCGATACCCTTCCAAATTTCGCATCGCGTACGTTTGGTCGATTTTATTGAATAACTTTTTCATTCATTTTAGAGTTGATGGCACTTATTCAATTTAAGTGTTTCTTCGACTCGGTTGCTTTTTGACATATCATGGGACTGAAACGGTCGTACGAGGTGCGTTGAAATTCGTCAAATACGAGTGTCGTAGGCTGAGGCAAACTTACTTTCATTTATGCGCATCGCAACACCCACTTGCAGCTGCATTCGAGTTCATCATATCGCTGAGTTTGGATCGTGCGCGGATTCAAGGCGTCCCCCGAATACGTACATTTCAACCAAGCTTAGCGACTAGCGAAGTCGGACAAGCTACTCGTGATAGTTTTGATTTGCCGATCGTTATGCTAACTTCGATTTCAAAACCGAACTCATGTGTATATCACATATCGTTTATCTCGGTCCTCAAGACGATTCGATTCGCTTTTCAAGCGTTATTGTCCACGAAATCAGTATGATTTCTTTTAGCGGGGCCGACCAAGTCTAAGTAATTTTTGTCCGATTTCAAGATCAAGTATTGCACTATCATCGAGTACCTCTTCCGACCAATGATTCAATTTGTTATTTCAACTTTACTTGCGCCTCATCCATTCCTATCATTCCCATCCTTTGGGGCTATTCTCATTGTCGTTCACGCACACTCCAAATTCCCCGTCCTACTCTAAGTCTTGTTGCCCAAAGTCTATCGTCCGTCCAGACGATATTGTAAGTGATATCGCACAGGTTCAATCACTCGGCATAGGGTCGTCCGCCTATCCGCTAGGTCAGCTCACAAGGTCATAGTTACAAGTCAAGTCTATTGCTCATCGTGCAAGGTCGTTGCACGACGCTCGCCCCAAATCCTATGGTCAAACCATTTGTTTGCTTGTACGGGAGTTTCTACCCAAGTTTGTTTCACTCAAATTTCTAAACATCAAGCAGTGTTCCCCCTATTCGCATCAACACATTCTCCGCTCCATGTCTGAGCTCGTTTAGGAAAATCATCCTACGATAGGTTATCCTCAATCAAATCCTTGACATGTCAGTCTCGTGCGTCCGCACTAGCAATTACCATAGTCTATCTCTTCAAGTATGTTTAATATAATTCACCTATCCATCCTATCCAATTCACGTAGTCGATCACAAGGTCGTCTAGCCTTGCAATATGTTGCGCCCCGATCTCACGCAAGTCTGATTATCCACGGCGGACATGAATCACCATATCAACGTTCCCGTGGAATAATCGTCCTCATCGGGACGTAACTCTTGCGTTGAATCTAGACTTACTCATTTTCGATACGCGGATTGGGTCTACTCAATCCTCAAGTTTTCTTCGTTGTCCCTCATAAGTCCGATCAATCCTTCGATTCGCCTTCGCTTCAAACCACAAGTCGAAGCAATCAAAATTGTCATGTCAAGGTATTTCGAGTTCGATCATTCCCGCTGGACATGAATCACCATGCCAACGCTTACGCGGAACGATCGTCCCAAATCCGACGTGACGCATGTACGAGGCTAGAGTTGCGCTCGCACAAGACAAGATCGTTGTCGTTGTGGTTATCACCGAACAATCAAGTCACTTTCCTCTCCATCCAACATTCATTTCTATCCGATCCCCAACATAGCATCCTTCAAAACAATGACTTCTAATACGGTCATCATTCGTCGAATCAGAGTACCCCCGAGTTATCGTACATCGATCTTTGATACGCCTCAATACCATTGATGATGCACATAACCTGACGATCTTCCTTTTGCAACGAATTCTGAGTCGTGCAACTTAATTCCTCAATTCACATTGTCTCGTGCTAACTTTTTATCGAGCAACATCAATTCCAATTCCTTAGTCATTTCCGTATCTTCAAACCATCGTTTTCCATGCACGCTATCTTCCGATCGTGCTATCTTCGATCTCGTCCATGGGTATTTTACCTCAACTCAAGTTTCAATCCCTTCGACTAAATTCAAAATCGCATGCACGATCTCCTATGTTTCCTCGACCAAGACCTCCATTCGTTTCATGATTCGTACTACGCATTCTTAATCCGTCCGAATGATATCTCGTTTGAGACTCTCGAAGTCGAAACCAACTAAGCGTCATTCATTCCAAGGTTTTCGCGATATCATCGCTTGCCGACACACTCATTCTATTCGTAACTCCTCTAGTCTCGCTCGAACAATTTTTATAACGTCCATACACCACTCAGGGTTCGAGCCACTCGACTAGTCGTCGACACTCACTCTTATCCTTCTCCGAACCTATCACATACACCACTCGGGTTCAAGTCATTCTACAAATCCTCAAAAGGTTATTCGACTCCCGATCGACATGTCCAATTGCGCGTTCGCTCATTCTTCAAAATCTAAGAACCATTTCCACGTGTTCGCTTTAGCGCCGGTCAAGTAGCGTCTCTATCAACATACGTTCTAAGTCTCCTTTATTCTCGTCCGAGCGATAGTCAATCTCGCTCGCAACTCGTTTCCACCATAAAGTCTAGGTGCGCGATACTCGGCACAACTTAGCCAAAAGGCTGCGTGCATAACCATCCCCGTTCGAACTATACTTCGGTCTCGTGTACTCGTTCGCTATTGTCAGCGTTAGGTTATTCAAGTACGTCTTGCGCTTGCTAACTCTTAGTATCGGTTCCTTCCAACTCAAGTACGTCGTGGTTCGGCACAAAGGCCTTCGCCTATCGATCCTGTTCAACCAAGTACTTGTACGAGCTTTTGAAAGTATTAGACTTATTGTATGGAACATCCCAAGGCACAATGAGAGAGAGCGTACACTTCTTTTGTTTTAAAACCGAGCTTTCAAAACTGAGAGAATCGAAATGATGTCCAAGGTCGTAAAGCCGTGCTCTGATACCACTATGTCACGCCCCGCTCCCGTAGGAGCGATCGTCCTCGCTAAGGCGTGATGCCGCACGGGCCTAGGTTGCGCCCGTGCAAGGCCAAGTCCAGAAACGGCCGATTTGAGTTCTAGGCCACAGAGTCGCACAGAGTGTCCCCATTTGCAGCGGAATATAAATGAACACAATTGAAGCGAAATCAAATTCTTTATTGATACTCAACAAGTTTACAAGCGGCGCTAAGCCGATATTACAAGTCGCTCAAACTCTCTCTCTCTCTTTCTGAAACATAAAAGGCGTGCCAAGTGGCTTACAAGATGGAATGATTTATGGCGATGTTCCGATACATTATGTCCTGTATATGGTGCTCCAGCTCCTTACAACGCTCCAAGGCTCCAGAGATAGCTCCGCGCCTTAGCACGTTCGATGGAAGCTCCGCACCCGCCGACGTTTCCTGCTTCCTGCAAGCAGACTGTGGGGTTATCAGTACATTGTTATGCACTGGTGGGGAGGCTAGCTCGCCCACAACGCTATCATTACCAAACACGTTCTATTTACTTCTGTGCATCTCTATCATTTATTGTCTTTCTAATCTTGCCTTAGGATCAGTTTTATGGCATATTTCATAGCCTATCTCGTGTTGTCAAATACAAGTGTCGCATGGAAATACATGCATAACTTACCCATACTTACCGTCCGGCCTTCCCTGTTCAATGTAAACCAAGTTAGTCAACAATTCATGTGTAATATCATAACGTGATTCTTGGGAACATTCAATGTCAAGGGCGTGTTCCTGCCTCAGTTCCTAGCGCATCGTAGGCGTGTTTTATAACTCACTTCATAAAGTACTTTTTATCATTTTGGTGTGATATATATTTCAAGCCTATTCAGGAGGCGCTTTGTTTAGTTCACTTAGACTACTTTGATTTCAATGCAAGGACTTGCACGTGGATTGCCACCAGTAAGCCCACTTAATCTATATGCACCGGTCGCTGGCAAGTCAGCCATTATGGACATTTCCCCTGTGGCATTCTCATCTATCAAGCGTGATGGCTGGTACACCCTGATAGACTATTGAATAACCGGCCCTACGTTTGGTTATGTGCCCAAGCCCGCACACCTGTCCGCCCGTAGGCCATGATTCCGCCTAGGCCGGCCACGAAATCGTCGTTCGTTGCCCTTGGAATCCCTTTTTCGCTCGTGCACGAGCCGTCCACGACCATTTCGTATTTTATTGTCATTTTAACTTAACGGCTGTCTTGAGCCATAGGCTAACCCTTAGCCATAATGCGTTATCGACCAGGTTGGCGTCCGTGCAGCACGGGTAGCGAGCCCCGTTGTACGTGCCCATCACACCTGTCGCTAACCATTCTTTCTTTTCTTATCTTTCGCTTGTCCATTTGTTCATCGATTCATTCACGTATTCATTCCTTCATTCGTTGATTCATTCATTCACTTATTCGTTCATTTATTCATTCATACATTTTGCAACTCCTCGTGTGGGAGTCGTCTTGGCGACCCATCGGTCCCATAGCCTTTCAATGTTGCTAAACTCTACTTGGAGCGACTATGTTGATAGTCTTCCCGTTTTATTGTTGTAAACCATTCATTGTTTCATTGTTGAAAGCAAGCTTGTGCCTTAGCACGAGCGTGGAGCGCGGTGCGAGAGTTCTCGTATTTTCTATATTCCTTTCCATATTCTATACAAGCATACAAGATGGGATTATTCCCTTAGCTAGGTGCGTTGAGTCCTTTATTAACATGCATGGGGTTATCGCCTAGCGATTCTCGTGATAGTGTCCGTATTGTTATGTGTCTAGGCTAAGCAGTGACGGGTTCATCGGAGCCACCCACCTTAGCGATGTTCGCATCGGCCGAGTGATACTCCGAGCGCGCCTTTGATAGTCTAAGTCTAGATTCATCTTGACGGGCCAATGTAAGCCTTGTATCGATTCTTCATCAGGTCGATGCCAACTTTTCGGGTCGACGGCTCGTTTGAGTCGTTGCACTTGCCGTTTGAATCGGCGTTCCGCTAGGGCGGAGCGGGTCACTACAATACTGAACCTGGCTAGGTTAATGACTAGATTGATCAAATAGTTCTAGGAGAATTTCCCAGTTACCTGTTGCCCCTTTGGTCCCGGCCTTATATATATATATACATGGGATTTGTTGCTATCCGTCGAGATGAGCGCACTTCCAGCCCGCCGTCGAGTGTTGTACCTTAGGACACATGTATCTTACTACAGTGTGTCTGCTATATCATGCTATCTTTTCCTTTTCTTGCTGGGATCACTCAGGTAGTATCAAACAGGTAACCGGACTTGGAATTCTCATTGCATCTTGCTAGTAACTAGGCCTGTGATAACCCTAGTTAGTTAAAGTATCAAGCCGTACTTATTGCTTGGCCGTGAATGATTGGATGGAGTCTAGTCTTGTCTTGATCCTATACAAGATTGTTACATGTCCTGATTTCTTATAATTACCTTGCCGATAAATGGTGGGAGAAGCCAAGTTCTGTTCAGACGAAGGGTTACAACCCCGGTCCTTGTTTGGTTTACGGGTTGTAACCTGGTTATCTGAATAGTCCCATAGTTATCTCATCGTATATCACATGTCATGCTTGATACGTTTTACCTTACCAACTAGATTGGAGACGGAGTTCTATTCAGGCAAAGGGTTACAACCCCGGTCCTTATTTGGTTTAAGGGTTGTGACCTGGTTACTTGAATGGTTTCTTCGTACTCAGTTTGCTGTTGTTATTCTTCTAATATCAAGCCTTTTCATTACTGTCCTTATGTAATTATATTCTTGTGCTAATTGCTGGTTTTAGTTCCTAAGTGAAGCCTCCTTTGTGGCACTTGCGCTTCTGGGGTCTGACCCAGCTGGTTTTGTATGGCCAGATTTCGGAACAGCACCAGAGGATCTACCGACCTTCCAGCCACATGGTGACCACTAGAGGGAATCCTGGCAACGAGTGGGTTTATTTTGGCTCTTCCACTCTATTGTAAAATTATTCTTTTAAGGCGTTTAGCCGCCGAGCAAGTGTTAGCTCGTGTACATTTTACTTACTGTCTGCCTAAGGGCTGTAACATGATTGGCAACCTAGGGTTGATCATGTATGACTAAAACTCTTGCTTGTCCTCATATTTTGTAACGACTAGCTTCATGATCAGCTGAATATGTAATATTTGGGACGCCTTACTATTGTATATTTGGTGATCTTACATCTTGTAACAACTACTTACTTGCTTATGATTGAGACACTAGGCTTGTTATTGACCATAAGAGACTGATGGATTGTAGATAAACCCTCACATATCTAGACAGCCGTGACCGTATAGTGGAGTGGATCCCATTTTATTATACGTAGCTGGCTATGTCTGCCCCCACTCTCCAGTATTCTGGTTCTGGGGTGTGACATATATACCCCTATATATATACATATGTACTCCCAAAAATATCCCCCTAAATAACCGCCCAACTAGTCCTATGTGAGTGGTTATGTAGAGTGAGTTTTTGAGAGAGTTTGTGGTTGAATTAGAATCTAGTTAGAGGGTGATTTTGAGTTCCGAGTGTCGGAACGCATCCAAATTCGAATGAGACTTAGCTAATGTAAATTAGATTTTGTGGGTAGGCTCCTAAGTTAGAATCGGGATTTCGTGTGGGATTAGGAAAACGGTATCACACGATATCATTGAGTATCTTCGATACTCAAGATAACGGATAAATCAACAACATGGACCGTAAGATGGACTGGATGTCCACTTTACCTAGGAAGCTTGGTAGGTAATGATAGTGTAGGCTAGTATCCTACTACCCTAGGAAGCCGGGAGTGAAACTCCTAAGGTAAAGCTACTTGGCCTTAGTACTAGAGTAGAAGGGTAAATGGGATAAGTAGGGATAATACCCATTTCTCAACATATGAGTTTAATACTTTAAGATATAGCTAAAATTAGGATATTATGGTTGGTAATGGTTAGAAATAGTAGACTTGGACTAGTTTTGACCTTGGTTGACCACGGTTGACTATTTTGACCAAAAGTCAACCGAAGCCTAAAATTGGCTAGAACTTGACCAAATTTGACCAGTTGACCCAAAGTCAACGTTAGTCAAGTTTGACCTAAAGTTGACCTAGAGTTGACCAGAGTTGACCAGTTGACCAAAACTCAACTGTTGACTTAAATCAACTTAGTTTAATTTTGTTTGACTTGCATTGACCCAGTTTGACTTTATTAGGCCTAATATAACTTAGATTGACCCTGTACAATCTAGTTGACCTTGTTTGACCTAGATTGACTTAGTTTGACGTGTCTTGACCTAGTTTGACTCAGTATGACTTAATTTCACTTCCAAACCATTATATTGATATAGTATTCCATCTATAGGTCCTCGAGGCACTGTTCTTGGACTCAGTCGACTTATCCATCACATCACATGCGAGTACATTCTCTGATAACTTTTCTAATTTACGATGATTGTTATAATTCATGTAATTAGTGTAGATATGCTTGTTCTCGACACATTGGTCACACGGATTGGTATTCATGGATCCCGACATGAGATGTTATTCCTCGTTATCTTGGTATATCTTGTGCAAGCCCCCTTGTAGTTCTTGTACAGTATATGGATACCGATTCTTGAGGAGACTTGCTCCCTTCTTGCAGAATTCTGTGTCATAACGTGTCTTGCTTGGATCCACTCTACCAGTCGGGGACGGGAGAGTATTAGTGTAGATATGTGGTCAAGCCTATTGTGTGCCTATTGTGCATAGATTGATTGTGAGTGTTGATCATACACCCCACGTATGGTTAGCCAGGCCTGTTACTATTGTGCAATCGTCCTAAGCCGGCCACATATTGTAGCTAGTACTCACACACCTAGATAGATGATTCTTGATTTTTGTACATGCCATGATCAGTTTACTTGCCTTGTTCTAGCTCTAGATTTATAGCTTACCTTGCCATGATACTCATATGTACATTTCATGATTTCTTGTATATACTCTTTATTTACAGTCTTATAGCTTTTGTCATATCTTGTGAACCGTTGTTAGTTGATTGTACTCGTTCCATCCTGACTGGATATGTTGACAAAATATTACATATGCTGATGAGAAGGATTACTGTACCTACTACGGTCCGGATGACGTAGTGGGCTTAGACTTGGAGACCTTGGTTCAGCAGGGCTTAGCTCCGTCCGACGAGCCTCTAGCTTAGTTTAGTTAGAGTAGATATTTTGGACTGGACCTTGTCTCCAGCTTGCTACTTATGTTATGATATTATATTTAGGATTGTATAACTATATTACCTTGTGTCTCTCTCTCGTTGTTGAGCTGGATATTGCACTTGTGGTTTTTATCTATCTAGTTTTCGTGCCATGATTCTTCCTTCTAGATTGTGATTGAGTTTATCAGTATTTCATATTATATACCTCCGTGCGGAGATGACATGTTATTATATACTGTTTGTTGGCTAGTAGACCTACAATGTTCTATGCCATTTTTACGGTGTAGGCTGGGCGTTGTCACGCACTTGTGCCCCTATTTAGGGTGCGGATCGTGACAAGTCTAAAGACGAAACGTTCGAGAAGTTCAAGGAGTTCAGGGCCGAGGCTGAACGGCAAACTGAACAACAACTCAAGAGGCTAAGGAGTGATCGAGGCGGAGAGTATCTGTCTCATGAATTTACATCATTCTGCAATGAACATGGAATCATAAACGAGACTACTGCTCCATATTCTCCTCAATCTAACGGAGTCGCGAAGAGGAAGAACAGAACGTTGATAGAAATGATGAACTCAATGCTGCTAACTGCGGGTCTTTCTAAATGCTACAGGGGAGAAGCTGCAATGACGACCACTTTTATTCTAAATAAAGTGTCGTATGCAACTTCTGACGTAACTCCTCATGAACTCTGGTTCAAAGTAAAACCTAACTTGAATGTCATTCGAGTGTGGGGGTGTCTGGCCTATGTGAAGCTCCCAGATCTGAAAATTCAGAAGCTGGGGACAAGGAATATGAAGACGGTCTTCTTAGGGTATGCAGAGAAGAGTGATGCTCGGAGATTTCTTGATATTGGGTCAAATCATATCATCGAATCTCGCGATGCTGAATATTTTGAAAAAAAAGTTTGCAAGCCTCAAGAACATTGTTCTAACGGATATTCCAGAGAATGATGAAGGTGCAAAGGAGACCGAGATCTTCAATGAGCCAGTTGTCCAAGATGAATTTGTTGCCGAGGAGACAACGATTGAACCAGAACTCGCCGAGCCGTCGTCGAAACGAGGGAGGAGGCCGAAGAGCTTCGGAGATGACTTCATTACCTATCATGTGGAAGCAGATTCGCTTACCTATGATGAGACGATAAAGACCAGAGATGTTGTTTTCTGGAAGGAGGCGATATACAATGAAATTGAATCAATCACCTCCAATAACACTTGGGTGTTGGTTGATCTACCTGAAGGAGCAAAACCTATCGGATGCAAGTGGATCTTCAAAAAGAAGATGAAAGCCGATGGAACCATTGACAAGTTCAAGGCCAGGCTAGTGGCAAAAGGGTTTTCTCAGAAGCAGGGGATCGACTACTTTGATACGTATGCTCCAGCAGCCCGGATGACCACCATCAGAATGTTGATTGCTCTCGCAGCGATACATAAGATAATGATACATCAGATGGATGTAAAAACGACATTCTTGAATGTCGAGCTGACCAAAGAGATCTACATGCAACAACCAATAGGGTTTGTCATCAAAGGTCTTAAAGACAAAGTCTGCAAGTTGGTAAAATCTCTGTAGGGTTTAAAGCAAGCTCCCAAAATGTGGCATGAAAAGTTTGACAAAGTCATAAGGTCAAATAGCTACAGGATCAGTAAAATAGACAAGTGTGTCTATACAAAGTTTGCTGACGAAAGAGGAGTCATCGTTTGTCTATACGTGGACGACATGCTAATCCTAGGTACGGATATAAGCTGTGTCACGGAGACAAAGAAGTTTCTCTCGACGAAGTTCAGTATGAAGGACTTAGGGGATGCTGATGTTATCTTGGGACTCAAGATCATCCGGACAGACACTGGACTAGCGCTGTCACAGTCTCATTATGTTGAGAAGATGATCACTCGTTACGGGTATCAGGATCTTCCAGGGATCGATATGCCGTACAAGTGTGATCTGAAACTGAAGCCTAATTCAAGGAAAAGCGTCAGGCAGCTAGAGTATGCAAGCGTAATCGAGAGTTTGATGTATGCTACTACTGCCACAAGGCCTGACATAGCTTTCGCTGTAGGAATGCTGAGCCGTTTCACGAGCAACCCAGGCATTGAGCACTGGAAAGCTGTAAAATGGGTTATGAGATATCTGAAGAAGACTTAAACATATGCACTGCACTACATCGGAGATCCGCCGGTAGTGGAAGGCTTCAGTGATGCCAGTTGGTGCTCAGAAGTGGAGAGAAAGAGGTCCACAGGTGGATACATTTTTACAATGGGTGGAGCTGCTATACCGTAGAAATCGAAGAAGCAGACTATGCTCTCGCGGTCATCCATGGAATCTGAGTTCTTTGCACTTGATACCACAGCGAAGGAAGCAGAATGGCTTCGGAAGCTCATGTATGATCTTCTAGTGGTTGGGGCGCAAATACCGACGATACCGATATACTGCGACAATCAGACGACTGCGACGGTGGCATCAAATGAGCTCTTCAAGGGGAAGAAGAGGACTGTACGGTTGAAGCACAGGGCAGTACATGATCTCATCAAGAGGGGTGTTATTGTAGTGATTGATGTTCGGAGTCAGGAGAACCTGGAGGATCCGTCCACCAAGGGCCTCAAGCGCCAGCTGGTCGATGACACAGCTTGTAAAATGGGCTTGAAGGCATTCTAATATTGTGTTATTACAATCCTACCATAAAGTTTTATGCTATTAGTTCAAAGAGAAATCTACTAGACATCTAGCTTTTGGTTCAAGGGAGGACTATTAACCAGAAGAATATCAAGAATGGTGGGTACTTATCCTCTGTGACATGGAAAGATTACGGACCTACAACCACTGTTGTCTACTGTTATTTTCTGCGGAAAACGGATCTTGTGGGAAGGTTGGTTTAAATGCCTTAATGAGTTCTCAGGCAGAGTGGATGCTTGGAGTGCTTTACAGGAAGCACGGTAGCGCAGCACTACAAGGAGTGTAACTCTATGCTATAGTGGGGTGACTCCACCATGAGGTTCCCAGGTAGGGGTAATGCCTCGACTTTGCAAGCCAAGTCACAGCGGAGTAGCACCGCAAATAGGCAGGTAGCCTAATGTTGTATGATAATCGTAATAAAGAGAGGTAGACAGCACTACAAAGAGGACGATATCCTCATGTTACAGTAGCATGACACCACGAAGAGGTATAAGGTAGGGTAAAGCCTCGGCTTCGCGAGCCATGTCATAGCGGCGTAACACCGCACGGAAGCGCAAGGCTTTATGCTGGGTAGTTTGGTACTACGAAAAGGCTTATGACCTCATGCTACAGTAGTATATGTGAGACTCGTCTCACAGTATCAAAATTTATATACGGATACGTATTTTGTAGTATATTTCGTATTTTCTTGGTTTTCGTAATGCTTTAAATTTTTTCCTAACTTATAGATTTTTCCTTGGCCGGCATACCGCCAGTATACCGGAGTATACCGACGGCATACCGTCCAGACATATTTTTCCACATTTTAAATATTTTCGATTTTAGATATTTTCATGAATAGTATTTCCGATATTTTCGTGAATAGTATTTTGGATATTTTGATGAATAGTGTTTAGATATTTTCGTGAATAGTATAGATGAACCCTATTACCCATTGGATATTTAGTTTTGTTTAGATGGCCATTATTGACCTAGACTTTCACATGGATCATGATCCAACGGCTAAGATTAATTCTTCCTTCTATATATACCATTTTACTTTCTTTCTCATCTCTCTTTTCATTCTCTTCACTCTCTCTTCATTTCTTCTTTCCTTGTCTCCTCCTTGGAGCTTTCCAAGAGCTTGGCCTTGAGGCCTTGGGTGTGGTGTCTAACCCCCCCTAGGAGGAGGAGTAGAAGATTAGGCTTGGAGCTTAACCTAGGCAAGTACATCCTGCCAAATTCATGAACAATATTGTTTTTGTTGTCATTTTTGTTTTCATTGGTTTTAAAATGCTTAGAATTGTTCTAAACTCATTTTGTTAAGAATGTTTTCCTTGTGATTCTCATCTATATGTATGTTTCTAAATTTGGTTCGAACTAGGTTTTGATTTTCTGTTAAAATCTAATATTGACTTAGTAGAAAACTCGGTATCAAGAGTAATACCGGTGTCACCATCATGGATCTTGGTCACATACGCATATATGAGGCCCTCACCAAGCTTGTATACATAGAATTTGAGTTTGGTGGAAATCGGAACTCGTTTCGGTTCCCGAGAACCTTTTTTTAGAGTATTTTGAGGTATTGATATATCAAATCTTTGAATTTGTGAAAACTAATACTCCCATGTTGTAGGGAATTAAATTTCATGCGATTTTGACTTTTAAAAATCCGAATTTCGATTTAAAACGAAGTTTTTATGGCCGAAACAAGTTTTGAGTTTTCAAGAATCAACTTTCTGTGACGGTTCGGAAAATCCGTCAGAAATCCGCAGAAATTCGTCGGAAAATCAGAACTTGCACCACAAAATTTGCTGTGACACTTCGAAAAATCCGTCGATAATCCGCAGTAATCTGCCGGATAATCCGGTTAGGCTATTTTTGTCTGTTTTTTGCCCGTTTCTGTCCGTTTTTGTCTGTTTTTGATATTTTCTTCGATTGCAATGAATTTCTAACATGATAAGATGATCTTGCATAGTTAGAGAATGATTGTACAACCTATATACACTTGACACTAGCACATGTTCAATTATTTTTTATGAAATATACTTAGCTTTAATTATTCTTTTCCACATGCCATTGTATGTCTTTTTGATAGATTTTTTCTTACAAGCTATGATAATTGTTACATGTCTTCTTTGCTTACATGATAGTGGCCCGTCGTGGCGCACTCTTCTTACATGTCTTCTTTGCTTACTAGATAGTGACCCGTCGTGGTGCACTCTTGTACATGTCTTTCTTTGCTTGCATGATAGTGGCGCACTCCCTATAGTGGCTCGTCGTAGCGCACTCCTAGCTTCTTGTTTATTATATTTTCTTGTTGTAGCTTGTTATGGTGCACATTCTTGCTTTTTTCCAGTCTTGCATGTCTCATGTCTATGATGGATTATGCGGAATGCCACACCCGGAATCCAACAAGAAAATATTAAGGACTAAACAACTAGCTTGATTACTCAGATCATTGAGAATTTTCCAGTCACCTGTTGCCCTTTTGGTCTTGGCATTATATATATATTCTTGGGATTTGGAGCTATCTGTCATGATGAGCACACTTCCAGTGCACCGTCGAGTGTTGCACCGGGTACATTTGTCTCCTGGACGATGTACCCATTATTATATGTCATGGTGGTACATTTGTCTCCCGGGCGATGTACCACTACTATAGGATACATTTGTCTCCTGGGCGATGTATCTACTATTACCATTGCTCCTTTGGCTTGGACCATTCAGGTAGTAGCAGGCAGGTGCTGGACTTGGAATTTTCAGACTTGCATTTGTTAGTAATTAGGATTGTGACAACCCTAGTTAGCTAATGTATAAATCCGTACTCATTGCTTGACCGTGACTATTGTATGGAGTCCAGTCTAGTCTAGTTTGTCTAGGCAGTGTCCGAATTTGTTTATTTTCAGTACATCTTTGTTTATGCTTTACTTTTACCGGTAAATGATTAGATACTAAAGTTATGGTCAGGAAAAGGGTTACAACCCCGGTCCTTGTTTGGTTTACGGGTTGTAACTTGGGTTCCAGAATAGTTCTTAAGTCATCTAATCATTTATCGTTCTATATAGACTTAACATGCTCACATGTTCCAGTTACATAATATGCTCACATGTTCCAGTTACTAACATGCTCACATGTTCCTGTTATCTCACATGTTCCAGTTACTAACATGCTCACATGTTCCAGTTATCTTACATGTTCCAGTTACCTAACATGCTCACATGTCCCGGCTACTTAACATGCTCACATGTCTAGTTTATCTTTCATGTTCACATACTTCCTTTTCCTTACATGTACACAGTTTACATTACGTCACATGTCCTTTACTTTATGCTACATGTTGCTTTACTTATTGTCTTTCCTATTCTCGGGATAAGTGTATTGGTAGCGCACGAGTCTCGATTTTCTTTTACTTAATTCTGTCTCTATCCGTTGCTATGATTTACGTGCTGGTTTTAGTCATAATTTGGCTTCCTTTGTGGTACTTGCTATTGGGGGTCTGACCCCAATGGTTTTGTTTGGCCAGATCTGATAGAGGAGCCCGGAGGATCTTTCGTACCTTCCACTCGTTGGTGATTACCCAGAGCACCAGAGTACCTTAGTGGGTTTTCTATTTCATTCTCCCACTAGTTATGTACATTATTCTTTTGTGGCATTTAGCCTCCGAGCATGTGTTTAGCTCGTGTTTTGGACTTGACATTTAGCCTACGGGCCAGAACATGATTTGTGTATTCTAGACTTAGCTAGAGCTTATCATGTATGACTATTACTCTTGCTAGTTTTCACTCTGTATTACTAGCTTCATGAACATTGATATATGATAGTTTGGAACGTTTTACTATTTTATATTCCAGTTGATCTTACTTCTTGTACATTGTTTACTGCCTGTGATTGAGATACCTAGGATTACTTGACCTAGGATCGACTGTTGGCTTGTAGTAGTAACCCCATCTATACAGCTTATACGTTATTTCGGAGTGCTGGAGTACTTTGGTATACATAGCTGGCCTGGTCCGTCCCTACTTGCCAGCATTCTGGTTCTGGGGCGTGACAGTATGACACTACGATGAGGTACCCAGTTGGGATAAAGCCTCGGCTTTAAGCCATGTCATAGCGGCATAGCACTGCAAAGAAGCGCAATGCTTCATGTCATGACTCTTTATAAAGAACTCACCTATAGTGTAACACCCACTTTTTAAAATGAGGGTAATTTTGAACTTTTATAATTTTGATTAATCGATAATAAGATTTAACTCATGTTGTGATTTTTGGTAATTATTTTAATCAATTTAAAACTATTTAAAATGTTGAATTGTGATTTTGATGGTTAACTAGTTAATCCCTAGTTTTGCTAAGTTAAGAGACTAACCATGACCATGGGGACCTAACCATGTGATTAGAATGACTATTTACAACTTTTTTAGGCTAATAGTATTTTGGTCATTTTGTGACTTTTGAATTATTTAGGATTTTGATTAATTGGTAAGTTTTAGATTATTTTAATAATATTTAAATTGATGTATTATGATTTTGGTCATTTTTTATATTTTAATATTTTGGGAAAATTTTATATTTTTCATATTGTTTTTATTGGATTTGTTTAGTCGGGTTTGAGTTTCGTCTCGTTCCGACTTGTATTGTGACCCGGGTAGCTTAAATTCTAGATGGGACCCAATATTAAGTTAAGCATGACCCACAAAACCCAACATTTAAGTTAGTTAATTAAACTAATTTTTATCATGTTGGAATGGTTAAGTTAGAGACTCAAAACTAGATCATTTTGACCCCAAACTTGAACCTAGTCTAGACTTAACCATATGAGACTAGAGAGGGGCAACTAGGACATTTTCCATTAGCCCTAATGGATACTTTATGGCAGCCACCTTTAGGAGAGAATGATTCATTTCATTCATTACAATCTTGCCTCTTTTATTTTCCTTTTGTTCTTCTCCAATTTTAGAGAGCCTTCTCATTGATTTGATCTCCAAATCAAATCATTCCTTCACCAAACCTTTCCTCAATCATTCCCATTCTCCAAGGGAAGGGTGCTACCAAGGATTGGAAGAGGAGTGCAAGGAGGAGTGTCCACTTTGAGGGATCTTCGTATCGGAGTCGTGTCCTAAAGGATTTAATTGGGATTCCACTCCCAATAGGTAAAACCCATCATCTAAATCAATTTTTTTTGCATATAAATTAGTTTTGAATCCGTAGGATCCATCCTCATGCATGTGTCCCATTTAGATTCAAATTTGAGGCCATTTGGAGCTCTCTTGAGAATTTTAGATATGTGTCTTGTGTCCTACTTGATAGATCCCAAATTAGGACACCCCATGTGTATGTATGTATGATAATAGTTTAAATAGATATTTAAATTCAGTTTTATAATGGTTAGAGAGTGGATTGATCTTAGTTAGGATGGTTAGAATGAGTTTCATTTGGATACCTATGTTTGTATCCAAGTATCTTGGTCTATATGTGTTCTTTTGTCAAATTCGTCATAATATCACTACAAAAAAAGTGACCTTTTGGGACAACAAAAAACCGTCTTAAAAACTGCAATTACCGTCCCAACAAATATTTGGGACGGCCTTTGGAACGGAAATGGACGGTCCCATTAGGGTGGCGTGGCAAAAACTTTAGGGACGGATATTGCCGTCCTAATTACTGTTAAAGGACGGTTAGACAAAACGTCTCAAAAGTTTTCAAATTTATGCTTTTGTGTGACGGTTTATTAATTTGTCCCAAAAATAAGTTTTTGTAACAGATATATTTCGTCCTAATAAATAAGGGACGAAATTTTAAAAAGTACTGTAATCGTACGAAAAAACTTAACAATTGTTTAAATTATTATGGAATTACTAATTTCCTGTTTATATATAAAATATATAATTGAATTTTATATACAACAAAAATTCATACAGAACTATTTTATTTAATCAGAAATGCATATGGTAGCCGCAACATTAACAAAGCGTAGCCGCAACATTAACAAAACGATTTCTATAAAACATATTTAAAGGTAATATCCCATTGTTCACAAAATGAAATCCAAGTCTTACATCACTTAGAGTGTTCCCATCAAGCTTTACATCAGTAAGCATTCACTTAATTTACAAAATAAAATCTACGACTTTTTACACAAGTCCAAAACATATATATTTGATTTTCCACATCCATTGACAAACCGATCCACACATCCATGGCTGCCAGCAGCATTGGCTACCTGGAAACACATGAATAAGCCAGAAATATGGTTAGTTATAAGTAATTGGGACCCTTGGTACATGAATAAGCCAGAAATATTGTCAGATCCCTATTTTGGAAATAGGTCTATGACTGTATTGGTGTATTTTGAGGATTTTAATTTCGGGTATTCTTAAAATTTTATTATTGTTTACTTGGATGTGAGTTTATCCTCATTATTATTCTTTTATTTTTATTATTGTTATTGTTATTATTATTTTTACCTACATCTACCCCTCCCCAAACCCTAACTCTCTCTCTCCCTCTCACTTCCACTCTCAGCCGCCTCCCCCCCAATTCTCTTTCTTCACTCTCTCTCTTCCGATCCCTCTCTCCCCTCACTGGACCAGCCCCTCTCTCCTCCCTCACTCTGATCTCTCTCTGCTCTCCCCATACTCTCCTCCAGTCCCTCTCTCCTCCCTCTCGACCTCCTCCCTATGGCTGCGGCCGCCACCCACCGCTGCAGTCATCGCCACCACTTCAGCCACCACCGCCATAGCGACCACCCCCATCGTCGTCGTCGCCTCCCTCGCCACCATCGCCTCCATGTTCGGCCGCCTCCGCCGCCCTCACCCACGAGCGCCGCCTCCCTCCGCTGTGGTCGCCCTGCCTCCAGCCGCGACCACCACCACTGTCAGGGCCTCCGGCCCCCTGCCGCTGTTCCCGTCTTCTTCGGCCCCCAGCACCACCTCCGTCGACGCCAGCGCCGCCATCTCCCCCGCCCCTTGTCGCAGCCGCTGCCGCCGCCGTCCTTTCTCCACCGCGGGGCCGACCCGACCTGGCCGAGCACCCCCTTGGTGAGCTCTTTCTTCCCTATCCCTCTGTCCCCCTCCGTCGGTGGTCTGACCCGACCATGGCCGAGCTCCTCCGCACCCTCTCTCCCCCTCCCTTGGGCTGTGAGCTCCTCGGGGAGCGAGCCCCTTGATCGGTGCGCCTCGGGCAGCGTGCTGCCTCGAGTAGTGCGCTGCCTTGTGCAGCGTGTCCCCTCGGGCAGTGCACCCTCGGTTGGTGCGCTTCCTCGTTCCCCGTGTTTTTGGGATGCGTGCACCTCGGTGTACGTGTCGGTCCTATTTTGTGCACCTTGGTCTACGTGCTGCCTTGGGCAGCGGGACGCCTCGAGCCCCGCGCTGTCTTGGGCACCGTGCTACCTCGGGTTGTGTGTTGTCTCGATCCTCGTGTCTCGGCCTTTGTGCCTACCTCGTGACCCGTGCTGCCTCGAAACGTGCATGCACCGATTTGCGTGCCGTATTGATTTTCGAGTCATATTGTATCTTGTGTTGCCTCGGTTTGTGTGCACGCACCGATTCGCGTGTACATCTCGATTTGTGTGTCGCGAGATTCGTAGGCCGTTCTGATATTCGTTATTTTCTCGATCTACGTGCACGTCTCGATTTACGTGCACGTATTTCCCGTTCATCTCGATATTCATGATTTCCTCGATTCTCGTGCGCGTCTCGATATACGTGCACATCTCGGGTTGCGTGTCCGTATCGGTCCGCGTACCTCGGTTTTCGTGCCAGATCCCTGTACTGCTTACGGTACCCATACGGTATAGCCTCCTGCCATCCCCGGTGATTTCTCCTATTATTTTATTGTTTAATGCTAATGATTGTTTATTTTGTGTTTCGAGGACCTCGATTGACGTGCAAGCTTGGATCCAGGACGCCGAAGACTTGCTTACCTAGCCGAGCCCTCTAGGCAAGTATCCCTTGCTCATCGGCGGCTCTTGCCATCTCTCCTGGATTTTTATTGTATTTAATTTATTGTAAATTGTATAACCATGAGTAGTGTAGCTTAGCAGGAGAACTGCCATAATGATAACTTAGGATAGCTTGGTCCGATACCGGGATAGACCGTATCGGACAACTCGGATGGGTCATCCACACCTCCGAGGACACGAGCACCACTCACATGTATGGATTGTCCCCATATGCCCCGTGTCCGACTCGTAGTCGGGTAACGGCTTTGGCTAACTTTACTTGTGGCGGTGATTGTGCTTGGGTTAGAGATTTATAGATATGTGTTGTGGTGCGCCCTGCGAGGCGGTTAGTTTATTATTATGCATGTTGGTTTGGCGTCCAGTACGCATTGTAGCGCTGCTGTAGGCCGGGACTTAGTGGTCTCGGGTTCGATTGGTTCCCAGTACGCATTGTAGTGCTACTGGAGGCCGAGACTTAGTGTTCTCGGCTATCGATTTGTTCCCAGTACGCATCGTAGTGCTACTGGTAGCTGAGACTTAGTATTCTCAGCCCGCGAGTCTGCGATTCTGCGGCGGGTTGCGCTGAGTGGTTTTAGCTCCTATTCGTAGGGTGCTCCTATCCAGATTACAAAGGAGACTCTTCGGATTTTTCCAGAATTCCCAGTTGGGAATTTGGTTCGAAGGATTAGGCAGAACCATTCCTTTGGTTTGCTGGACTGAACTCATGCATGTTCTTCTTGGTATGGCATCCCTGACCCTATTGCCTGCTAGGTAGACTCCCGACTAGATTAGTCGCCTAGCGTCTTGACCTGTCTTGTCCGCCGGATTGTGTAAGGAGAGCAGTTCTACTCGGGTGAAGGTCTGCAACCCTGGTCCTTGTTTGGTTTAAGGGTTATGGATCTGATCCAGAGTGGTTCACGCAATCCTTGCCTTTTCGACGGTATCTCTCATTGAACTCTTGACCTGTGACCCTTCTTTTTAGATGGTGTTCTAGTTTAGTTGTTATCCCATTATCTGTCCTGTCCGTCGGATTGCGTAAGGAGAGCGGTTCTACTCGGGTGAAGGTCTGCAACCCTGGTCCTTGTTTGATATTGGTACGAGTGTCTCGCGGAACGAATAGAATATCGAGGATATCAATATATGATTTTTACTCGACTTCCCAAACGCCCAAACCTAGTACCTTTGCTGTATCCCGGTAGTTGGGAGACTTAGTTGCTGATAGCCTGTGATCATTGACTCGGAGGATTCTTGTGAGCTAGAGGGCCTAGCATTGTCTATAGTGATTAGCCTAGTACCAAGTGATCGTATTTTCCTGATATGATATTTATCCCATCGAGGATTGGTAGACTATTGATAGATTGATCCGGTGGGTAGACCGACTTGATGATTGGAGCTGTAGGCTCCCATATATGCTTGAGATGTTATTATAGTAGAGGTTCTGGTCTTGTACTTGACCTGATATCCATGCCACGATGTGGGCAGATGACTTCTTGTGACTGACAGAGTTGTCCTTGTCCCAGACCTGACTACCTGTATCCGTGCTATAAGTCCAGCTTACCCTGTGAGGTGCTGGCCCTGACATTGTACTGCGGTGCCCTTTGTCTATTGGCACTTTGAGGTGCTACTTCCATGATTATATGGCATTGCGATGCCATTTTGATATTCTGGTTATATTATATGATTACCTGCACGGATATCTGGTAGTTGGCCTATAGTCTTAGCGCGGTTAGGATTGCTTGCTTGCTTGTTGCATAACACTAAGGATGGATCACAACTGGGACTATAGGTGCCGAGGCTGATTCTTACTTAGCGTTCTCGTACTGAGGTACGACATCTAGGAGGATGAGCATGTGACCACGGCATGTGATTCTGGATAAATGTAGGGTTAATCTAGGCAACTAAAAATGGTAGAAGCATTGGGAGGGAACGAAATCCTGAGATCGTGCATTACCGGCCGCCACAGGCTCGTCCTGGCACGTCGGGGTTGGCCGCCACGGATATGGCAGTATCCGACTACTATATGTACTCCTGATTAGCACGGTGGCCTTCCGAGGGACCGTGCATACCTACCTACTATGCGTTATTTGGCCTCGCTAGCCCTTGCGGGATATGGCACGATCTGAGGATTCCTATATTGCATTGTTGGGGTAACCCAACCTCCACATAGATAGCCGTAGACTTTTGAGTGGCCGCTTATTCACCTAAATTGTATGGCTTGTTGCTTGCTAAGCTGGCTGGCACGTAACGATGTCCCGGCGCGGTAATTCATTCCCTTGTTCTTGTTTGATGTAGGGATGAGTTACTGTTTCGATGTCAGACTACGAGTTCCAGTTGGCGATGCAAGTATTAGTGGATGTTAGGATGACTGTGATGTTTGTTGGTTACTTACGTATTAGTAGTTGGATTGCTGCCTTATATTCTGTAATCGTGCGTTGGTACCGCACGATCTCTTACCTTATTTACTGTTTTTAGATGCTATTCCTGTCACATTATATCCTGCTGGTTTTCTTCGCCCGTCCTTGAGCCTTCCTTTCTGGTACTTGCTACGGTTGGCCTGACCAACCCTGGATTGTTCCCAGATTGCATGTGACCGACCATGTGGATCTTCCAGACTTGACTTGGAGGACGTGCTTCTGTTTCTGACCATGAGGGAACTATGTGGGAAGGTATTCTTGTCTACATTATTTCTTATTGTAGACTCTCTGATTATCATATGAGTATTTCCTGTTTTTCATATGATTATCTCTCTTGTCGTTATTTCATTGATTATTGCCTGTGGATATGAGATCGGATTTAGGCCATAGACTGCTTGCATGCTAGGATACCCAGCAAGATTGACAGCCACGATCGCCGTATGACGTTTTATACCTCATACGGAGTAGCTGGCCTAGTCCGTCCCAGTATTTTGGTACTGGGGCGTGACAAATATGGTTTAATTAATCAATTAGAAGGTTAAGCAACAATAACCAAAATTTCTCCAATGATCTTTCAAAGATATATAAATGGGGCACTAGCATCAACTTGCTCTACAAAAACTCAATCTACCATTTCTACCAAGAATCAAAAAAATAACAATAACTCTATCTACCATGTGTATCAGCAATTAGACCTAGGTAGTTAGTATCAGAGTTAATAATCACAATTGCCTCTTACGAAGGCTTTTAATAGTCTGATATCGAACATGGTGGAGTAACTTCAGAAAGAAACATATGGTATATTGCATATACCATTCATAAATTAGCTGGACTCATTTATGTTATATATCAATACCTAATGGAATTAGAAGATGAAATATGAAGAAAACAGAGAGGCATGTTGGGAGAGGGATCTGAATGGTGAACAAGGATGGGGTTGAAAGCAACATAAATAAAAATCAAAGGTGAAGGTTGACTGGTCTATCCGGATTAGAAGAAAACACAAGCATTTTGTCCCCCTTGCATGTTTCTAATATAAAAACAAACAAGAACAAAAAAGAACAAAAACAAAAATATATAATAGAAAACTCTGGTAATAAAGCCTGACACAAGACCCCACATGGGTTGACCAATTCTTAGTTATATATTGTTTCATTCAGCTGGTAACAAGCCCACAAAAGAAAAAAAATATTCCCCGCCTAAACTTCCTTCAATAAAATATATATTTGCACAATTGAAATGATAAATCCTTGATAAAACTCAAAAATGCTTTCAATTGGATTACCAGTGTCAAGCACGATATTCTTCTGACACCTGTTAGTCACGGTGGCTTAGTCTTGGTTCCAAAGAGTCCAAAAAACTGGCTAGACACACATTTGCCACTAGCAGACTCAAGAATACCTTATCTAGACATGAAAAGATAGTGTTCCGTTTAAGTTAGTTCATTCTAGATCTGGTTTAGAACCCAGTATCTACAATACATAAACAAATATGAAATTACATATAGGTATACAACCATGTCCACTGTAACCTTGGTAACTGTTTATCTATAAACAATCCTAGTTTTTAGGAAGCACAATGTAAGAAACTTAAGAATGACAGATATCCATTTAGATTTTCTTCTCTCTATCAGACATTAAACAAGTACAACAAATGAAGGTAGGATCTAAATTCAAGCGGATCTGAGTTCAAGCAGTTTTATGACAGCAAAATGACTACATCACTTTACTGCAGTAACACGTATCTTGAGCTAAGTAAGATTCTGGATAGTTGACCTTATTGACACAAGGGAGTTACGAATGCAAAATTTTAAGGATATAAAATCTAAAAGCAATAACTTACTAGGAGAACATGGAAAGAAATGTAATAACTTTTAAAGAAATTACATAAAAATTCAGATCTTGGCCTGTTGCGAAAGTTGGGAGATCTGCTGGCGTAGTACTCTTCTCATGACTTTATTTGAAGCAGTTCGTGGAAGTAACGGAACAGCCACAACAGATGCAACCTATGTCAATCAATAAACCATATAAATATATAACACTTGGTAGGATTTGAAATAACTATTTGTTGGCCCTGTGTTGCTTATACACACTATTTCCGTCATTAGTTAACTGCCTTCACATTGCACAAACTTTTAATTGGGTAGATTATTCTGCTGCACTCTATTCCCCCCTTCCTCTCGAGTTGCCTTACGGTCCTTCAATATCTACTACTAAGAAAAGGGAGAAAAAAATAAATTACCCTGAATAAAGGGTTTAATTTCTTCTGAAGCGCCGTATTGAATGCCTTTTTCAGTTGGTCTCTGTCTTTCCCAGAGACCCTTTGATCTTTGAAGACAACAGCAACAACCAATTGTTCCGGGCCACCACCTAATGGTGGAACTCCAACTGCAGCTGTCTCAAGGATAGCATATCAACACCATTGCATACCCGTTCAATCTCAAAAGAACTTACCTGGAGATTAATAAACGAAATCTACTGAGTTAGATTGCTTGGCCATGAAGTTTGGACTAAATGGTTTGGTAATGTGTACCTTAATTCCACCCAGATTCATTGTGTCATCAGCACGACCATGTGCCCTGTAGTATCCTCCAGCAGTACGCTCAAATTCATCCCCATGCCTCCGAAGGATCTGCTTGGCCAAACAAGATAAACAGGTCTAGTCTTTCCAAATATCTGAATTCTGAAAGCGAGACTTACGTTTCCATTCCAGATTGGCATGCCTCTAAAGTAGATATCGTAGTGGTTAGCATTTAACAATACATTTGATGCTCCGAACATGCTGGGGCCTAGTGCCAGCTCTCCAATCCCAACTGTATTATCTGGCTACAAGGAAGATCAGTTCTTCATATGCATCCAGTAAACATGAAAACATAAGAAGAAATGTCTGATATCTGAACAAATAAAGCAAGATCTCATTGATACAATCATGGTTTTCCAATAGAATTGGATCTGGAACTCTATCAAGGCATTATCAAGAGTGGATACATAAGGAAGAATGTTAGACAAGTGACATGAGACCAAGGACAGCATACATAGCTAGGCTATAATCTTTTAATAAAACAAAATGCGAGGCTCTATCCAGCTTGTTAGCTAGTTTGGAGACTTTGGGTGCATTCAATTAACATTATAACTATGTGAATATCTGAAAACTATTCAAGCCTCACATGATTGATAGAAAGATTTACTACTTACAAGTATGCTCCCATTGCTGTCAAGGATAAAAAGGGTGCAACCCATTGCTGGTGTACTAAATGCTGCCAGTGCTTGAGGTTGCAATAAAGACCCGAAAACAAATCCACCACCAATCTCTGTGCCGCCACAGTAAGATAAAATAAGTTACCGATATAGTAAGATAAAATAAGTAACCGATATGATCGGTCTTAAAAAAAAGGGAAAAGCCCTAAATAAAAGGGGGAAATTTGGGAAAATAAAAACAAAAAGGAAGAAGAAGAAGAACAAAAAGGGGGAAATTTAGAAAAATTTGCAGATGCTCAGTTAATTCAAATTGCTGTGAATAGAACCCACAATCATAACAAACCAAAAGACAGTAGCATGTCCCTAATATAATTGCAATTGGAAATCATGATTTCCAGTCTAAAGGTATCATAAGGAGAACTTCCCTAAGCAACAATATTATGAATCGGTGTACTTTTCTGAAGAACAAATGCGAAGGTTAAATACAAAGAGCCCGAGTCCCTGACCTTTTTACTAAGCTTGATGGCAGCATTGCAATAAGCTTCAGCTTCCTAGAAAACTGAGTCAAAACAAGTTGGATCAGCTAAACATGCAGACACCAATCAAATAAGTGAAATAAAATGAACATATAGTTTCATTGCTTCAATATAAAAAATATTTATTCCAATTATAAGGCATATTTGTTGTATAGTAAATGACCATATAAATAGACTTACATCACTTAATATAAAAAAGATGGTTCAACATTACAATTATAATACTTTTTCAAAGCTTCCAACATTGTTCTGGCCTGATCCAAGTTTCGCAAAACCTGAAGATAAATTATTTACTATTTGATGGAAATAACCACTAGCAGCTCTTGTATCGAAAACTATGATTTCAAATGCTTAAAGCACATTGGTATATAATACAAGGCCATCAGAAAATTACTTCCAGAATTATATTGTACCAATAAAACATTATGAGAACAAGAAACCAAGTTTCACACCTCAGACTAAAGGAGCCCCAATTTAGCAATTTCATAGATAAATAACATTGGTAACATATCAGTCAACTTGAGGCAAGGTGAAAATTGTAAAAAGTCTGTGCAAGCCATGAATACATTTATATTTCCTTTATAGTGGAAAATTGTTCTCTTTTATCAGACTAATCATGTCAGTGTTAATATTACACAACCCACTTGCGCTTAGAAACAACAGACTATCAAATAACTTAGAATTTTGTCTTCAAATGAGCTGCATTACAAAGTTCAGATGAGGTAAAATGATGCAAAATTGTGCCAAGCTTTCCAGACCAAGAAATATGCACACATATCATCAGTCAATTGTTTACTTCATATAATATTGACTCCAAATCTGGAGTATGGCCTTTCGCTTGCTGATGTTTAAAAATCTGCACATAAAATTTATCTTGTGGTTAGGTCTAGTCGACATCTCGAAACCAGTTTCATGATGCTTCACCAAAACATGAACACATGTATGCTACAACATACGCTAGTGTCCATGTTTGTATCGAATTGTATGCATGTTGTTGGAAAAACCTTTTTGCATAGGTGAAATGATTTTTTGTCATTATCCAATGACACAATCAATGAGTCTGAAAATATCTCAACTACCAAATAGCTTCCTATAGTACTTACCTGAAGGAGCAATTTCATAGTAAGCTAAAGTAACCATCTGGACCATAAAAAACTCAATTGTCCATAATATGATACATTCATGATATCTTTATAGGCACTCTCTCGAGTCACAACATATAGCATCCATAATTTATTAGTAGAACTCAGAGATCGCCTAGGAGATTAAACCAGCTCATCATCTTCACCTTTCTCTAGACAAGGAAAAAATAAGCTAACAAACAAATAAAACTCCCAACTAGGATACACTCAAGGCAATAATGAGTAATGTAATGTCCCTCCAACTCGGCTCAAAAGCATCATCATGTACACAATGAATAAATAATTGTCCTGCTGAAGTACCAGGCCATCCCCTAATAATATAGCAGAATATAAAAGTGAGATATCTCAGATATAACCAAGCTAGCAACAAAAGTAATATATCAACTATCAGTATGTAAAAAACTTTTTACAAGGGCAACATTCTCTCAAATGTTTGAGTTTTGAAAAAGAATTCAGGAAAGAAAATACATTTTAAATTGAAATTGAAAAATTAAACCAAAGGAAGAAGATCAAGAAAGAAGAATAGGTATGAGAGTCGAACCTAGACATTAACAATATATATATATATATATATATATATATATATATATATATATATATATATATGTTTTAGCTAGTAAATATATAGGTTTTAGCTAGTAAATAAATTATAGTGGATGGTTTAAGATTGCCTACTGCTTTTCAAAAGCTGCTAGCCTCCCATCTCCTTTCACAAAATGCCCCAAAAAAGGATTACATTGTCAATTTTTTATAAGATGTTACACAGCAGTTTTTGAAATTGCTTCTCAAAAAATTAAGCCGAAGCAGCAACATCGGCAACGATAAGTGATTCCAAACCCTACCTAAGTTGAACCTAAAGTATATAATTTTTTCCTCTCTTATGTCAAACATGTCTAGCACGAGCTACCTATGGTAAATGTATCCATTTAATTATTTTTAACCCTTTGGAACCTATTCCTTGGCTAAACATGCAAATTAAGTTCCCATAATATATATTTGTAGTCTGTGTATACTAGTCTTTTCACAAGAACAATAACCTTTCATCATGACTCACATATGGGTCGATTTAGTGGTTCACATATAAGTCTAAAAAGTATAATCTTGTTCAAATTCTGCAATCAACAAGGCTTTTAAGCAGAAGGAATAAAATGATATGATTTTATTGATATCATGTCATTTAGTTGCATCTAAATAATGTGTGCTCAACATTTAAATTTATAGAAGTTAAATTATGTAAACTTTGGTAAAAAAAAAGTCCAATGACATACAATGACAACTTTTTGGCTATCATGCCCTAAAAATGGCCCAAAAACCTCTAAAAAATCACAAACATCAAGTAATATAATGTCAAATTTAGTGGGTATTTCACCCTAAAATTAGACACAATTTTGTTGATTGGGTTCCAGCCTTACCAATTTTAAATTCAAGAACATGTCAAAGAAATTTGGGGGAAATGTCCAAAATAGCAACAACAAAAAAACGATGGCAACTTTTGTGGGGCATTATTCCCTAAAATTAGCCAAAGAAGATCAAATACAGCAAACAATGTTGTGTAAATCAAATTGGTGGATTCAATCTTGGACAATATGAGTGGTGACGAGCTCTAAGTTGTCGGCAGATATGGAAGATTCATAGAGGTGCCCACATTTGCTAGCCGCTAGCTCTCTCCCTTGTTATACTCCTTACGAATGAAGCAATCATCAAAACCCTAATAAATAGAAAAAAAAAATCAAGCACGTTGAAATGAAAGAAAGAAAGCCCTAAAATTACTCGATTTAGAGGAGGATCTTCTGGGAGTCGGGATGGAGATCCGCCTACTTGGTGTCGTCGGTAGCCAAAGACTTGCCGGTGCTGTAATGAAATAGTTATTGTGGTTGTTGGAATTTGAACACCTGATGCTGCTGAAATTAAGGGAAGAATTGTTGTTGGTGATTTTGGAAGGGAGAAGTAGAAGTGAAAGCCATTCTTTAACCTAATGTGCTATCCAAGAGGAGTTCTAAGAGTAAGGGAAAAAAGATTTCGAAAAAATTTGGTTTAGGCCGCCAAATAATTGTCATTCCCGCTGAGATTATTTGAGATGGTCTCAAAATTTATTTGGAACGAAAAATATTAATAGTCCCAAATAAGAGGTCCATCTTCCAATCTGTCACCAATAAATTTATTTTTTGTTACAAAAAAGTATAGCAGTCCCAAATAATAATTTTTTAGGACGTTTAAAACTAGCGTTCCTGAAAGTGTTGTCCCAAAAGCCAACTTTTTTTGTAGTGTATTTATCCACGTTTTTATTAACCAAAGTAACTTAGAAATATCATAACTTTTAGCTTAGAACTCCGATTTATCTTCCTTTCTTTTAAAGAACCGTATCGAAGTTAGCTTTCCAAATATATATTTTAATAAGCCAAATTCTTTCTGTAACTTTCTGTAGAATTATTTGAGTGTCAGCTGTACGAAAGACAAACGTGTTTCGGTATTTTCGCGATTCCGGGAGCTTTCGGACACGAAAATGCGATCCGTTTAAAGTTTCGGAAAGCTAACACAAAGGGCTACGACATACTTTAATCTTAGAATTTAGTGAATGTCCAATTGGTACAGTATTGGTTTTAAGTAGAAGAGTGACTATACGATATATGCATTTTGTGTAACCTATGAGCCTATGTAGTATGGGTATTAAATGAATATAGAGTATGTAATACATGATATGTTAGATGAATGAAATGATATATATATGATATATAACCTCTTTACATTAATATATATATGGTTGAATGCAAGCATGTAGGAATGTAATTAATATAATGTATGTAAGCAATGCATAAATGCATGAATGAAAGAATGATATACATTGTATGCATGAAAGTATATAGTGAATGCTAGATATGAATGCAAGGTATACATGTAATGATAGATATGAATGCATAATATATAAATAATATAATGTAATATATAATGATAGTATGTATGGTAATGTAGAATATATGATGCAAGCATGTATATGTCCACTGTTTTCCCTTTTCTTTACATTTTCCTTCCCTTCCCTTTCCATTTCAGTTTTCCCTCTCTTTTTTTCCTTCTATTTTTACATGTTATATACAATGTATATAATGTATAGATGCATGTAAGTATGTAATATGCATGAATGAATGTCATATATGAATGAATGAATCAATCAAAGGTATAAGTAAAATATAATGCATTGTAATGAATGTTAACATATATAATGTGTAAAAGTATGTATGTAAATGTGCATGAATGTATATATCTATATAACTATGTAAATATGCATGATGTAACATATGCCTATATATATAAATATGTATGTAATGTGGATATGCATGTATGTATGAAGGTATGTATTTATATATATTATCTATTTTATATTATGCATTGTTGTGGTTCACATTATCTTGTGATTGTGTGAGTGCTAGCCTAGGCTTGGTTAGGCCTAGTAAGACTTGTTAGACTTGTTTGGACTAGGACTTGACCTAGTTGACCTAATTTGACTAGTGTGGTTGACTAGAGTTGACCAAGTGTTAACTTTAGTCTAGTTTGACCTAGACAGAATGCAGATGCGTTGTACATTTTATTTATCATCTCTCGTATACATCTTGACCTATGTTGCTCTAAATAGGACTCTGTGGCTTCAGTTTGGACCTCTATACCTATCAGCTGTTCAGGTTATCAGGCGAGTACATTCTCTGACCGTTTCATACTTATCTGGATTTACATTCTTGCTCTAGATTACTGTACTTGATGCTGATACGATTGTTATCACGGATTGGTACTATATGGATCTTATTTTGAGATGTTATCTCCTTGTATTCACTAAATACATATTGTGATGTGCGTTTCACTTACATATTGTATTTATTGAATACCCATATCCTTGTATACTCATTGTGCATATTGTACTCTCATTATCACCTGAGTACCAGGAATAGACCATTGTACAACTATTGTATAATATTGTACATCTATTGTATAACATTGTACATCTATTGTATAACATTATACACTATTGTACAAGATAACGTAACTGGAGTGGATCTATGTGTATTGATTGGGGAGGGGGAGCAGAATTGGTTATGTACTCAAATCATATTGTACAATATTGTATAACTATTGTATATGTCTATTGTACACTCACGTGCAATGGAGTTACCATTGCATTGTCCTAGACCGTTTATATAACCATATTGTACTCTAAATCACACATTGCTTACAGTTCTTATGTATCATATATAGATATTTTCTATTATCAAATCTCTGCTATTTTTCGTATACATTCTCTTTCAGCGTTTCCTGTACCTTACTCTATTGCATGCTTTATATTTCCTAACTTGATATGAACTACGTGAGATATTTTGTGCTCTCTCCTGTCCTGACTGGACCTGTTGATAAATTTTACAGATAGCTTGGAGGTTGCCTTTTAGCCTAGAGAAGACACAGTAGAGGTTGTATAGATAGTTATTTTAGTTGTCTTGAGTTGTATTTACTTTATGGATTACTGTATTTGAGATTTGAGATTTGAGATGTTTTCTGGGTTTGTGTATCTTAAACACTTAGACTTCTATCTGCGGTATCTCTTTGTGGATTTCATATTTTATCTATCTTTTATCATGCTCTATCTTAGATGTGATTGAGACTGTATTTGCTATGTCACCTCCATTCGGAGTGTATATACTATACATGTACCTTATATTGTTAGATGTTTGACCTAGGACAACGTTCTACCGCCAACACTGCGGCGTCGGCTGGACGTACCCACTTCTCGTGCCCTTACACTAGGGTGCGGGTCGTGACACGTTTTTAGTGGTGGTCCATGCAGGTCGAGTTTATGTAGTGGTATTCGAACTAGAGTATCACTACAGCCTGCAGTAGGATTATGATAGATTTTTGAAGGTACTCAATCACAGTTTGGCCTCCTTAAGAGATTCCTGGGACGACCCTTGAGAATCTTATTTTAACTTCGATTTGAAATCTATTTTTCTCCTGATTTGATTTACCTTTACTTCCTGTTATTGAACTTGATTTTGATGGATTATTGTAGAATTTTGAATCTTGATGTTAGTGGTTTAATTTGAGTCTGTATTTATATGATTTTTGATAGATTATTGTTGAATTTTGAATCTTGATGTTAGTTGTTGAATTTGAGTTTGTATTTATATATATATATATATATATATATATATATATATATATATATATATATATATATATATATATATATATATATATATTTGGAATTAAGGTATAACCTGATAACATACTTGATAAGAACAGTGAGAAAGGTAAAAGTCTACTTTATTATGGAATTTAGAATTTATTGCAGTCATATTTGCTAGCATGACAAGGACGTAGAGCCTGATATAGCTATACTTATCTTAGTTATGAAATCTAGATTTTCTTGCAGCCATACCGGGTGGCGTGGTAAGAATTCTAGATAACATGATTATAGGGTGTATGCCTTATTATGGACTCTATCGTTTATTGCAGCTATGCTTATTGGTGTGGCAGAATTCTGACAACATAATTTCAGGAAGACGCATATGATTATCAGATTATATCTCTAAAGCATTTTTTTTTAAAAACAATCATCTCTACCTTGTATTTCAGCCTTAAAAAAAATTGTTTCTTCATCACTTAACTTAGGAGTAAAAAATAGTTTTAATTGTTGATATAATCCCTTGTATAACTTTATTGGATATAATTCCTTCCTAATGTAATGAATTGACGAATTGTCTTAGGCCTTATCTTAGACTTGTTTGTATAGCTCTGATCTCAAATGGTCCCTTTTTTTAACAGATTGAGCAAGAAAGGATTTTATCATTATTTTCTTCTTGCCATTATTACTTGTATTAGTTTAAAAAAAAATTATTGTTTGTTTTGTTTGTTTTGCTTCTCATTATTTAACTTAGGAGTAGCTTTAGCTGTATTATAAACCTTGTGTAACTTCTTACTATGAATTTTTTCTTAATACAATGAATCAATAATTTTGCTACACCTTATCTTGGATTTGATATTATAGCTCTGCTTTAAAAATAGTTCTACTTTTAAACAGATAAGCAGAACAGATTTTATCATTATTTTCTTCTTGCTATTATTCTTGTATTAAATAATAATAATAATAAAACTGTCTTGATTACATCAATCACCTACTTTGCAATCTTGGTAGGAATCTAAATGTTGGTCTTGATATAGAATTTGATTTTTATATTTGGATATGAGAATATATATAGTGGACACAGACACTTTGCCTGACACGTATGCATGCTACACTTTGATTACCAACCTATCTAAATACATATTAATATGTTGTTGATGTTTAAATTCTCAAAACCCCAATATTTCTGATACAATACAGTATCAGAGAATAGTTCTCTGTTTTTTTTTCTACTTTAAATTCGTAATTTAAATATAAATTTCATATTATTAGTTGTTTTTATACCACTGCACGTGTATGTTATATACATGGTTTTAATTATTAAAGAAATTGGTTAGGTTTTGTGTTTGAATTTGTCAAATCTGAGACCGTGTGCATATTAACCCTTAATACTGGATTCCAAATGTTTAGTTCAATTTATCATTTTTTTTAATGTAATATTTTGAGGTATATACATTGTTGAATGTATGGATAGTATGTTAGGGTTTTATCTCTATCATGTTAGGATGTGTTGGGAGCATTGAGTTGGTTGTGATGTATCAAATCCCTAAAATCTGAAATTGCATTATGTTAATATTACACTGGTTTAAATGTTAGCTTATTTTCAGATTTTGTATGTAAATGCTGAACTAAAGCTGGGTTTAACCTTTCAATACTAAAGCTATAATCCTGTACAAGGACACACACCCTAACTTAGTATACACTGCCATGTAAACCTAACCCTTCCTCTCTATGTTATGTTCATATATCTATATAGACATATATATAGAGTTTATGCATACATGTTATAATGTACATAGATACATAACTAAATCTCTACCTCTCTATACATATAGATATATGTATATATATGGTTAGCCATGCATGTTATGAGTAAATAGGTTGTGCATTGTAGATTGTTTAACCAATATGCAAGGAGTAGTGTAACTTGATAGCTATTGTTTTGAAATCCAAATCCTCCTATACACTTTCATGTATATTTCACACACACACACATGTCTACTATCTAACCCTATGAACATGTCCACATACACCCATACACACACTAACCACATAATCTTTACATAATGCTAGCTTTTCCCCTTCTAACACTCTCTCTATATACATATTGCGATTGGATTTTCATGCAAGTGACTTTCATTCTTTAACTTT
The DNA here is from genome assembly GCA_029216955.1 of Iris pallida. NCBI lineage: Eukaryota > Viridiplantae > Streptophyta > Magnoliopsida > Asparagales > Iridaceae > Iris > Iris pallida. Next base: position 33,763,151 of record JANAVB010005597.1, on the reverse strand, counting down.
TGATTTTAATTTTTTTGAACCCTTTATAGATAATTGGTAGTTACCTTTCTTTATTATTATTTTTTGATAAGTACCAGTTTTTATATAGGATGATAGACTGCCTTACAGTTTTGATGATTTGTTATTTCTGTATCTTTTCCAGTTTAACACCCCCGATTGCTTGTATGTTTGATACCCTATGACCCTTTTGGTTAACATGACTAGTATACCTAGATGAGACTTTCACTACCACCGTATGCCATGACCCTGTATGCTATCCTTTTTAATCGTATGATTTAGGTAAGTTCTGAGACCATGATTGTTGGGGACGAGACTCTAGAAGAAGTACGACCATCTTAATTTCGAGGACGAAATTTTCTAAGGAGGGTAGACTTGTAACACCCACTTTTCTAAAATGAGGATAATTTAGAACTTTTATAATTTTGATTAATCGATAATAAGATTTAACTCATGTTGTGATTTTTGATAATTTTTTTAATCAATTTAAAACTATTTAAAATATTGAATTGTGATTTTGATGGTTAACTAGTTAATCCCTAGTTTTGCTAAGTTAAGAGACTAACCATGACCATGGGGACCTAACCATGTGATTAGAATGACTATTTACAACTTTTTTAGGTTAAGGGTATTTTGGTCATTTTGTGACTTTTGAATTATTTAGGATTTTGATTAATTGGTGTATTTTAGATTATTTTAATAATATTTAAATTGATGTATTATAATTTTGGTCATTTTTCATATTTTAATATTTTGGGAAAATTTTATATTTTTAATATTGTTTTTATTGGATTTGTTTAGTCGGATTTGAGTTTCGTCTCGTTCCGACTTGTATTGTGACCCGGGTAGCTTAAACACTAGATGGGACCCAATATTAAGTTAAGCATGACCCACAAAACCCAACATTTAAGTTAGTTAATTAAACTAATTTTTATCATGTTGGAATGGTTAAGTTAGAGACTCAAAACTAGATCATTTTGACCCCAAACTTGAACCTAGTCTAGACTTAACCATATGAGACTAGAGAGGGGCAATTAGGACATTTCCCATTAGCCCTAATGGACACTTTATGGCAGCCACCTTTAGGAGAGAATGATTCATTTCATTCATTACAATCTTGCCTCTTTTATTTTCCTTTTGTTCTTCCCCAATTTTAGAGAGCCTTCCCATTGATTTGATCTCCAAATCAAATCATTCCTTCACCAAACCTTCCCTCAATCATTCCCATTCTCCAAGGGAAGGGTGCTACCAAGGATTGGAAGAGGAGTGCAAGGAGGAGTGTCCACTTTGAGGGATTTTCGTATCGGAGCCGTGTCCTAAAGGATTTCATTGGAATTCCACTCCCAATAGGTAAAACCCATCATCTAAATCGATTTTCTTTGCATATAAATTAGTTTTGAATCCGTAGGATCCATCCTCATGCATGTGCCCCATTTAGATTCAAATTTGAGGCCATTTGGAGCTCTCTTGAGGATTTTAGATATGTGTCTTGTGTCCTACTTGATAGATCCCAAATTAGGACATCCCATGTGTATGTATGTATGATAATAGTTTAAATAGATATTTAAATTCAGTTTTATAATGGTTAGAGAGTGGATTGATCTTAGTTAGGATGGTTAGAATGAGTTTCATTTGGATACCTATGTTTGTATCCAAGTATCTTGGCCTATATGTGTTCTTTTGTCAAATTCGTCATAATATTTATCCACGTTTTTATTAACCAAAGCAACTTAGAAATATCATAACTTTTAGCTTAGAACTCCGATTTATCTTCCGTTTTTTTTAAAGAACCGTATCGAAGTTAGCTTTCCAAATATATATTTTAATAAGCCAAATTCTTTCTGTAACTTTCTGTAGAATTATTTGAGTGTCAGCTGTACGAAAGACAAACGTGTTTTGGTATTTTCGCGATTCTGGGAGCTTTCGGACAGGAAAATGTGATCCGTTTAAAGTTTCGGAAAGCTAACACAAAGGGCTACGACATACATTAATCTTAGAATTTAGTGAATGCCCAATTGGTACAGTATTGATTTTAAGTAGAAGAGTGACTATACGATATATGCATTTTGTGTAACCTATGAGCCTATGTAGTATGGGTATTAAATGAATATAGAGTATGTAATACATGATATGTTAGATGAATAAAATGATATATATATGATATATATCCTCTTTACATTAATATATATATGGTTGGATGCAAGCATGTAGGAATGCAATTAATATAATAATGTAAGCAATGCATAAATGCATGAATGAAAGAATGATATACATTGTATGCATGAAAGTATATAGTGAATGCTAGATATGAATGCAAGGTATACATGTAATGATAGATATGAATGCATAATATATAAATAATATAATGCAATATATAATGATAGTATGTATGGTAATGTAGAATATATGATGCAAGCATGTATATGTCCACTGTTTTTTCTTTTCTTTACATTTTCCTTCCCTTCTCCTTCCATTTCAGTTTTTTCCCCTTTTTCCCCCTTCTATTTTTACTTGTTATATACAATGTATATAATGTATAGATGCATGTAAGTATGTAATATGCATGAATGAATGTCATATATGAATGAATCAATCAATCAAAGATATAAGTAAAATATAATGCATTGTAATAAATGTTAACATATATAATGTATAAAAGTATGTATGTAAATGTGCATGAATGTATATATCTATATAACTATGTAAATATGCATGATGTAACATATGCCTATATATATAAATATGTATGTAATGTGGATATGCATGTATGTATGAAGGTATGTATTTATATATATTATCTATTTTATATTATGCATTGTTGTGGTTCACATTATCTTGTGATTGTGTGAGTGCTAGCCTAGGCTTGGTTAGGCCTAGTGAGACTTGTTAGACTTGTTTGGGCTAGGACTTGACCTAGTTGACCTAATTTGACTAGTGTGGTTGACTAGAGTTGACCAAGTGTTGACTTTAGTCTAGTTTGACCTAGACAGCATGCAGATGCGTTGTACATTTCATTTATCATCTCTCGTATACATCTTGACCTATGTTGCTCTAAATAGGACTCTGTGGCTTCAGTTTGGACCTCTATACCTATCAGCTGTTCAGGTTATCAGGCGAGTACATTCTCTGACCGTTTCATACTTATCTGGCTTTACATTCTTGCTCTAGATTACTGTACTTGATGCTGACACGATTGTTATCACGGATTTGTACTATATGGATCTTCTTTTGAGATGTTATCCCCTTGTATTCACTAAATACATATTGTGATGTGCGTTTCACTTACATATTGTATTTATTGAATACCCATATCCTTGTATACTCATTGTGCATATTGTACTCTCATTATCACCTGAGTACCAGGGATAGACCATTGTACAACTATTGTATAATATTGTACATCTATTGTATAACATTGTACATCTATTGTATAACATTGTACACTATTGTACATGATAACGTAACTAGAGTGGATCCATGTGTATTGATTGGGGAGGGGGAGCAGAATTGGTTATGTACTCAAATCCTATTGTACAATATTGTATAACTAATGTATATGTCTATTGTACACTCACGTACAATGGAGTTACCATTGCATTGTCCTAGACCGTTTATATAACCATATTGTACTCTAAATCACACATTGCTTACAGTTCTTATGTATCATATATAGATATTTTCTATTATCAAATCTCTGCTATTTTTCGTATACATTCTCTTTCAGCGTTTTCTGTACCTTACTCTATTGCATGCTTTATATTTCCTAACTTGATATGAACTGCGTGAGATATTTTGTGCTCTCTCCTGTCCTGACTGGACCTGTTGATAAATTTTGCAGATAGCTTGGAGGTTGCCTTTTAGCCTAGAGGAGACACAGTAGAGGTTGTATAGATAGTTATTTTAGTTGTCTTGAGTTGTATTTACTTTATGGATTACTGTATTTGAGATTTGAGATTTGAGATGTTTTCTGGGTTTGTGTATCTTAAACACTTAGACTTCTATCTGCGGTATCTCTTTGTGGATTTCATATTTTATCTATCTTTTATCATGCTCTATCTTAGATGTGATTGAGACTGTATTTGCTATGTCTCCTCCATTCGGAGTGTATATACTGTACATGTACCTTTATATTGTTAGATGTTTGACCTAGGACAACGTTCTACCGCCGACACTGCGGCGTAGGCTGGACGTACCCACTTCTCGTGCCCTTACACTAGGGTGCGGGTCGTGACACGTTTTTAGTAGTGGCCCATGCAGGTCGAGTTTATGTAGTGGTATTCGAACTAGAGTATCACTACAGCCTGCAGTAGGATTATGATAGATTTTTGAAGGTACTCAATCACAGTTTGGCCTCCTTGAGAGATTCCTGGGACGACCCTTGAGAATCTTATTTTAAGTTCGATTTGAAATCTATTTTTCTCCTGATTTGATTTACCTTTACTTTCTGTTATTGAACTTGATTTTGATGGATTATTGTTGAATTTTGAATCTTGATGTTAGTGGTTGAATTTGAGTCTGTATTTATATGATTTTTGATAGATTATTGTTGAATTTTGAATCTTGATGTTAGTTGTTGAATTTGATTTTGTATATATATATATATATATATATATATATATATATATATATATAAATTTTTTATTTGGAATTAAGGTATAACCTGATAACATACTTGATAAGGACAGTGAGAAAGGTAAAAGTCTACTTTATTATGGAATTTAGAATTTATTGCAGTCATATTTGCTAGCATGACAAGGACGTAGAGCATGATATAACTATACTTATCTTAGTTAGGAAATCTAGATTTTCTTGCAGCCATACCGGGTGGCGTGGTAAGAATTCTAGATAACATGATTATAGGGTGTATGGCTTATTATGGACTCTATCGTTTATTGTAGCTATGCTTATTGGCGTGGCAGAATTCTGACAACATAATTTCAGCCTTAAAAAAAATTATTTCTTCATCACTTAACTTAGGAGTAAAAAATAGTTTTAATTGTTGATATAATCCCTTGTATAACTTTATTGGATATAATTCCTTCCTAATGTAATGAATTGACGAATTGTCTTAGGCCTTATCTTAAACTTGTTTGTATAGCTCTGATCTCAAATGGTCCCTTTTTTTTAACAGATTGAGCAAGAAAAGGATTTTATCATTATTTTCTTTTGCCATTATTACTTGTATTAGTTTAAAAAAAAAATTATTGTTTGTTTTGTTTGTTTTGCTTCTCATTATTTAACTTAGGAGTAGCTTTAGCTGTATTATAAACCTTGTGTAACTTCTTACTATGAATTTTTTCTTAATACAATGAATCAATGATTTTGCTACACCTTATCTTGGATTTGATATTATAGCTCTGCTTTCAAAATGGTTATTCTTTTAAACAGATAAGCAGAACAGATTTTATCATTATTTTCTTCTTACTATTATTCTTGTATTAAATAATAATAATAATAATAAAACTGTCTTGATTACATCAATCACCTACTTTGCAATCTTGGTAGGAATCTAAATGTTGGTCTTGATATAGAATTTGATTTTTATATTGGGATATGATAATATATATAGTGGACACAGACACTTTGCCTGACACGTATACATGCTACACTTTGATTACCAACCTATCTAAATACATATTAATATGTTGTTGATGTTTAAATTCTCAAAACCCCAATATTTCTGATACAATACAGTATCAGAGAATAGTTCTCTGTTTTTTTTTCTACTTTAAATTCGTAATTCAAATATAAATTTCATATTATTAGTTGTTGTTTACACCACTGCACATGTATGTTATATACATGGTTTCAATTATTAAAGAAATTGGTTAGGTTTTGTGTTTGAATTTGTCAAATCTGAGACCGTGTGCATATTAACCCTTAATACTGGATTCCAAATGTTTAGTTCAATTTGCCGTTTTTTTTAATGTAATATTTTGAGGTATATACATTGTTGAATGTATGGATAGTATGTTAGGATTTTATCTCTATCATGTTAGGATGTGTTGGGAGCATTGAGTTGGTTGTGATGTATCAAATCCCTAAAATCTGAAACTGCATTATGTTAATATTACACTGGTTTAAATGTTAGTTTATTTTCAGATTTTGTATGTAAATGCTGAACTAAAACTGGGTTTAACCTTTCAATACTAAAGCTATAATCCTGTACAAGGACACACACACCATAACTTAGTATACACTGCCATGTAAACCTAACCAAATGGTGAGTATATCAATATAATGCATTGCTTGTGTTGAGGTGTGCACATGAGGTGTAGTGGGGCACAAGTGTGTGCCATGTGGGAATATTTTTCTAGAAAGAAAAAGGATTAATTCCAACAAGGATGCAAGTTGATTTTTGTTGTACGGACTCGGACTCGGACACGGACTCCAGGATGTCTCGTGCATGCACGGGAGTGTTCGGGGGGTAGGCGTGGACTGGCACACTTCTATGCTGATTGTGGGATGATCTAAAATATCAAACTCTATTTTTGAGTATTAGTATTTTAGTCCCACATCGGATAGGAGAAGATGTGAAGTCTCACTCCACTCTATAAATAGAGCCCCTTGGCCTCCTTTGGAAGATGCACCAAGAAGAGAGTTAAGGGAGTCTGTAAAGTCCAGGAAGCCCGTTCAAGTCTCAAATATTGACTTACGAGCGATCCAGAAGTTTTTCGTGAACTTGCTGGTTCCTGGAAGCAGATCGTATTGGGACGAATCTTGCTTTGAGCAACGGTGATCTTAATCACCCCAGCAAGAACCTTTCTTCTTTCTTCTCCTTCATCTGAGTTGTAACTCAGTTCTGTCCGTCTGCAACTGCGATTGCAAGGAAGAACGTGAGATTTATTTTCTGAACTCAGTTCTGTCCGTCAGCAACTGCGATTGCGAGAAAGAACGTGAGATTTGTTTTCTGATTATTGTTGCTTTTGTAATCAGGTTCATATTATAGTGTTCCTCTTGGATCTCGAAAATAATCAGAAGATGAACGTTTGTTAAACCTCTAATCTCGACATCGAGTCTACCATCTTTGATCAAGCCCCGAGACTAACACTAAATAGTATCTATTATTTCTTTAGGAGAATTGCTTGGATTGCAAAACGTTATCAACGAGTACAAAATCTCATCCAACTTTAGGCATGTGTTACTTCTTCTTTTTTTTTTCAGGTAATTTCATTAGGGGGGGTGAACTTTAATATATTTATGGAAAAGAGGGCATGTTTTACGAAATTATAGGAAGGGGGATGCGGCGACATCAGAGATGTCGCCAGAGAGGAGAAGTAGTACGGCGACATCTCTGATGGCGCCAGAGGGGCCCGCCCCCCCTTGGCGCCATCTATGATGTCGCCAGACTCCCTCTCCATTTATTCTCTTCCAACGTTCTATTTTCTCTTCCAAGATTATAATTTATAGTTAATTAAAAACTAAGTAATATTTATTTAAAAATTAACTAATAGCTAATTAAAAATTAGTCATTATTATTATTATTATTATTATAAAAAAGTATAACTAAAAATTAGTTATTATTTTAATAAAAAATAACTAATAGTTAGTTATCATAAATTATCATCGGAACTAATTATTATTTTTTAATAATTTAATAATTAATATATTATTAGATGATTAATAATGATGATTAATAAAATATAAATTAAATATAATATACTAATTATAAATAATATATTCTGACGATAATTATGATTAATATATTACTAATTTAATTATAATAAAATAGTAGGTAATAATCTATGATTAAGATTATAATTAAGACTAATAAATTAATAATTAAGACTATTATTTATTTATTTATTATTTATTAATTATTAAATTATTAAAAAGGATCACTAATAATATATTAATTATTAAATTATTAAAAAGTATCACTAATAATATATTAATTATTAAATTATTAAAAAATAATAATTAGTTCCGATGATAATTTATGATAACTAACTATTAGTTATTTTTTATTAAAATAATAACTAATTTTTAGTTATATTTTTTAAATAATAATAATAATAATGACTAATTTTTAATTAGCTATTAGCTGATTTTTAGATAAATATTACTTACCTGAATTAACTATAAATTATAATCTTGGAAGAGAAAATAGAACGTTGGAAGAGAATAAATGGAGAGGGAGTCTGGCGACATCATAGATGGCGCCAAGGGGGGGCGGGCCCCTCTGGCGCCATCAGAGATGTCGCCGTACTACTTCTCCTCTCTGGCGACATCTCTGATGTCGCCGCATCCCCCTTCCTATAATTTCGTAAAACATGCCCTCTTTTCCATAAATATATTAAAGTTCACCCCCCCTAATGAAATTACCTGTTTTTTTTTTCGCTTTCTGGATTAGCATTTTCTACGAGGAAAAAGAAAAAAAAATCCCTTTATCTAATCAATTTGGTCAAGAAGTGTATTTCATGAATATATATCGAGAACTGTAATTACTATCAATAAATTTTTTATAATGTCCTAAGATTTTTAAAATATATTATTAACATTATTTTTTAATTTATAAAAAAAAGTTATAAATTTATTTTTAAAAATTATAATAAATTAAAGATAATTTTTGTAACCTATTTTAAAAATCTGGAGACATTATAAACGTCTTATTGGCAGAATTTTCTATGTATTTGTTTCTCACTTCCTAAGAATAAAAGGGCTTAAAAAAAGAGTAGATGGGACTATATAAATAAAATAGGGGGTCAATTCAAAATCATTTTAGGTCTCGTTTGTTCGCGAATAACGGGGTTAAAAAAGATATTTTTCTATATTTTGATATCAAAGAAATTGAGAAGAAAAGAAAAGTGATTTCCAATGAAAAGAAAATGAAGAGAAAAAATAATTTCATCTATCCATCCAAGCAATGAATCACTTTTTCACCTTAAAGTATTCACTTTCCTTTACAAATTCTTTAGCAGTTCTAAATATCGAAAAAATAAATAAATAATGAAATTGTAATTTTTTAAAGAAAAAAAAAGTCAAGAATTTGATTTCATTTTCCTTCCATTCTGCAAACCAACGAAGGCCTCGTTTGGTTCGCAGAATCAACGAATTGGGAAGAAAATTGATTATTTTCCTATGTTTGGGTGCCAAGGGAATTGAGGAGGAAAGAAAAGTGATTCCTAATGAAAGAAAAATTAGGAGAAAAAGTGATTCCATCCATCCAAACAAGAATCACTTTCCCACATTGAAGTATTCACTTTGTTTTCCAAATTCCTTGGCATTTTCAAACATAGGAATGGAAAATCAATGAAAATCTTAATTTTCCAAAGGATAGAAAATGTCAAGGAATTGATTTCATTTCTCTTCCATTCTGCGAGCCAAACAAGATCGAAAGAAAAGTGATTTCTAATGGAAGAAAAGTGATTTCCAATGGGTGCCAAGGAATTTGAGGAGGAATGAAAAGTGATTTCCAATAGAAGAAAAATTAGGAGGAAAAATGATTACATTCATCAAAACAAGAAATTATCTTTCCACAATGAAGTATTCACTTTTATTTCCAATTTTTTTGATATTTTCAAACATCAAAAAATAAATCAATAAAAATTATAATTTTTTAAAAGAAATGAAATGCAAAAAAAAAAATTAATTTTCTTTCCCTTTTATGAGTTTAATAGAGGGGTTTGGTCATGATTAAACCCTAGTTAGCACTAGGGAGAGAGAGGGGTAGTGTGGCCACGATGGGAATGGGCAAATTCTATTTATTATATTCCTTGGATTTAGGTAAAGGTTGGTCTATGATGCTACTTGTGGCACTCATAATTGTGTGCTTATGATTTGATGTTAATTATTATGCGGTAGGTTATTAATGTCAAAGGACCAGAAGCTTCATGACGATTGTCATACTCAAATTAATTTTTTATTATTTTTATTGTCTGTGTTAATTTATCTTGTGGTTAGGATATATTTTTTTTTTTGGCATTTTGTGACCCTAACCCTAGCCCCTAGCCTTAACCCTAACCCTAGCCCCTAGCCTTAACCCTAACCCTAGCCTAGTCTTAACCCTAAGAGGGGGGGGGGTGCCAAGTGCCCCTACAAGCATGGGGGGGGGGGGGACACCTCACACAAAAACCAAAAGACCCCATCTCTATATATACATACATTTGTATAGCCTTATCACTCAAAAAAAAAAAAAAAAACAAAAAGGAAAGAAAGAAAGAAAGAAAGAAAGAGGAGCCCCACACCCACACACACCCGAGCCCCACTGCCACCGCCACCGCACCTTGCTGCCGCTGCCGCTGCTGCTCAGCCGCCCGCCGCCGCCAGCGCCCGCCGCCGCTGCCGCCGCCCCTGCTGCCGCCGGCCAGCCTCCGGCCACCACCACAGCACCTCCACTTCCACTTCCTCTTCCCCCAACTTCATCTTCATCCTCTTCCAACTTCAAGGGAGAGCCCTAGGTAATCCCTAACCCTTTTCTTCCCCAATTTCTACAATTCCTTCTAAATTAAATCCTAGGTCAGAATTTTTTCTAACAAATTGGGTGTTATTGGGTTGTAATTAGGGTCTTGTGAAGAAACTTAGGTCAACCCTAAATCAAAGGCAAGTCCTCTCCCTCCTTCTCCATTTCTCTCACTTTTCTCTAGAGATTGCTATGACATTTAATTTTTCTTATTCATGGTTAGTTTTAATTGTCGAAAATTCTAAAGGTTATTGTCATAATCAAATATTTCGAGAATGGTATGTACTATGAGTAAAGGAATTAACCTTAACTTTTGGTCACAACAATTGTTTGCATCTAGGGAATGGACACCATGTGTAGGACACATCATAATAGGACACTTTAAATTTTTGACATATATATACATATGAATAAATTTTATGTATAAACACACCCTTGACATCTAATATTAATACGTGTATTTAGACGTACATGGACACATATATTTGCAAGAAAATTTACATGTAGATGCAAGGATACTTATTTTCACATACACATATATGTATATCTTGAAATATTTCATCTATACAACTTATGTACTTACATTCTAATGAACACTACAAGTCTGACATGACCTAGGGACTTAAACCTTTACCCGTGACACATATCTACAAACTTTATACTTCTTCGTATGATATTAGGATGGTCATCTTGAAATTATATCAATTTTGTCCAAAACATTAAATATATCAAATAACATACGTTGACTTGGTTAATTAGTTAAATTAAGCTGTTACATGTTCCTATATTTCAAGGTAACTTTACATCTATGGAATTCCAACTCTTTTGCATGCCAAGTCAATATTACAAGGAATATAATATTGTTTTACAAGTCATGCCACATAGAAGTAGACTTGACATCATTGTGTTGCTAATGACTCAATTTTGATATTTGGATAACAATTAGCAAGCCGTAATAGTCCTGAAACCTGCTGGCTCGCTAAAATTGCAAATTGCTTGCTAAGGTAAGGAAGTCAGAATCAATTACACTTCTATGTCTATATGAATGCTTGCTTGAGTGTTCCGGTGTTGAGAGTTGCTCCACCGAAGGGGTCGGCGTACCCATTTATTAACTGCGTGGTTCCGGTGTTGAGGGTTGCTCCACCGAAGGGGTCGGCGAGCCCGTATATACTTTTATCATGTTTTGTAAAATTGTCGGAGCTCCTAAATACAAAGGAGACTCTGCCGAAATTTTTGGAAAATTTAGGAGATAGACAAATTTCTGACTTTCGGAAATTTTAGAAATTTTCCTGTTCTAGGAAGCATTGGGCGGGGAGAACAACTGAATATCCCTAGATATCCCGTAACATAATAACCATAAAAAGCTGATCAGCGATTCCTGAATTTCCTGAAGAGTACTTCTATATAAGTACTAGCCCAAGAAAGGCTCCTGAATTTCCTGAAGAGTACTTCTATATAAGTACTAGCCCAAGAGAGGCTCCTGCCTGTTGCTTCTATCCCGACAGTAACATCGGATAGTTGGTTTTAGCCCAAGGGAGGCTCCGAAATTACAGCCTGATCCCAGGTTAACGGGATTGTTCACGGGAATTATTTAGGGAATTAATTCAGAGTTTTGTTCTCAAAATTGCATTGCATTTAGCCTACTAAATTTTATTTTACTCCAGAAACAACCCCACCTATCAAAGGTAGGTAGTTCTTGATTGCTCAAGGGAAGCAAATCCTGTTAAGAGCTCAAGGGAAGCTCAGAGAAATTCTTCCAAATTTATGGATGTCATTTACATTTCCTTGATTTTAGTAAAGTCAACTTATATGATAATGCTAGTCGGTATATTTCCTTCTTTTAGAAAACTGTACCTTTCTTTTGTATGCTTTACCGTCCTTGACCGAGGACTTGCTTGTCGTTTTCTAAAACGACCTAGTATTGTTCGCTAGGTGAAGAAGAAGACAACCCCGCCGAGGTACTACCACAGTACGACGAGGAATAGCCGCCTGGATAATTGCAGTTAGGACCAGTACTACCATAGCTATCTTGCTAGTTATTTTTGTAATAAATTTGTAAAAGTATTGTTGAAGAAGTCTTGTATAATAATTACCATATGTATAATAAGTTGTAATCTCTGGCATTTTCCATTTTTGCTGATGTTTTACGGGCGACAATCGCGGATTTTCGGCGCGTAGCCTGGGGATGTGTATGACGTCACCATTCCATGTGGGAAGTGGGACGTGACAACGATGGTAACAGGGATGGGAGTCGTTTGGTCAAATGGACCCATCTAATCACTTGTAAAGTTACATGTAAAAAGTAATGACCATCTATAATTGTGTTTTGCTTTGAATATTACAGCATGATCAACCATATAAATCGGTTCAGTACAAATAAAATACTTTCAAAAATTTGGTCAAATATTCGAAAAATAAAATATTGAGATTAAAAATTTACATTCTTAAATATTTTGTCAAATTTAGTTAATTAAACAAGTTCCAACCACTTTTTTTTTTTTGCCATTTTTTAATTTTACATTCTAAAATATGATTTTTGTTACTCCAATAATGCTTATTGACAATAATAAATATATATTTTCATTAAATTTTATATTGATACTTCTCTTATTAATAGAACCGTTGATTTTTTCCCCTATGGACAATGACTTAGGTGTAGTCATTTTGTTATGAATTGTTCTTCAGCCTTTTTTTTCCCCCTAAAAGTTCATTTTCATTCTTTCTATCTAATGATGGGCTTCCTAAATCGAAAAATGTTGAAGTCAAATTATTACGGTTACTATGTATTTTTGAAGAAATTAATCGTTATTTATCTGTTGAGTTAAATAGTTTGGATTTTTTTTTTTTTTTTTTGAAAAAATGTTAGTGGAGTTGAATGGTTGAACTTGTCATAAAAATACTCTTAGTCAAAAATCCAATCTTGCATTCTCCCCCCCCCCCCCCCCCCCCCCCCCCGAAAAATGTGTTAGTGCCGAGACACAATTTTCGATGAAAAATTCTGAAATTGAAACAATTGTACAGACAATGTTTCAAATGCAACACCTTAAAGAAGATGTGCAACAGAGATCCTGGAGGATTCTGAATTACGAGGATCTAAAAAGATTCTACGTAATACACAAAAATCTAAATAGACTTTGTGCAAGCAACTATCGGCAGTAGAGCTTCTAAAAAGAAGTTACTGTAAAAGGCAACAGCAGCGATGACAGGCGAGAATGAGATGCTGGGGTGAATGAACCACCGTTGCTCAAAGCTTTATTCGCCCCACACGAGCACGAACAGCTTCCAGGAACCAGCAAGTTCACGAAGAACTTCTGGAACGCTCGTAAGTCAATATTTGAGACTTGAACGGGCTTCCTGGACTTTATAGACTCCCTTAACTCTCTTCTTGGTGCATCTTTCAAAGGAGGCCAAGGGGATCTATTTATCGAGTGGAGTTGAGACTTCACCTCTTCTCCTATCCGATGTGGGACTAAAATACCAATACTCAAAAATAGAGTTTGATATTTTAGATCATCCCACAATCAGCATAGAAGTGTGCCAGTCCACGCCTACCCCCCGAACACTCCCGTGCATGCACGAGACATCCTGGAGTCCGTGTCCGAGTCCGAGTCCGCACAACAAAAATTAACTTGCATCCTTGTTGGATTTAATCATTTTTTCTTCTAGAAAAATACTTCCACATGGCACAAACTTGTGCCCCACTACACCTCATGTGCACTCCTCAACACAAACAATGCATTATATTGAGATACTCACCATTTGGTGTAGCCGATGTGGGACTATCTTTTCTAGTCCAAAGGTAAAAACACCAACAAAATGAGGTCCAAATTAAAAATAATAATAATAATAAAAAAACTTAAAATATATTGTAATAATTGGTTATTAACGTTATGAGCCTCTTTCTCTCTCAATAGATTTTGGAAGTTTCTTACAATTTGACTATCATACGAGCTAGATAGTAAGTGTGACTTAGGAGGTTCAACAGGGAGTTCACTCTTAGCCAAGTAACAACTTAAATTGCTACTTTGAGTTACTTTGATAACTCGGTCGGTCATGCAACGTTGAGGTTAATGGAGAGATTAAGAGACTATTTTGAAGTTGCCTGCCATTGCATAAATTGGTCACACAATGTGTGTGTGTGTGTGTTTTTTTTTATTGTTTTTTTTTATCAATTCATGATTCTGTTAACTAATGTCTTATCGATTCACGATTCTGTTAACTAATGTCTTATCGATTCACGATTCTGTTAACTAATGTCTTATCACTCCTTACAATCAGTATATTTATTGGTGTGAGTTTGCATATGTTCAAATAATTTGAGATGGTTATTTTTCATCTTATCACGTATTTGAGATAGTTATTTTTCATCTTATCCTGTATTGATGTCATCGTGACTTGCACATGTTCAAACAATTTGATTTTTTTTTTAAGAACTTTTGGGTGTTTTTTCTTGAAAGAACATGAAAGAAAAAAAAGCTTGATAGTGAGATACGAACCCACAACTTATCGTACAAAACAAAATCAACAATCTTAAATATTGACATATATGTGGAACGCTATCTTTTTTGAAGTTCTTCAAAGGAGAATGCCAATTGATTTGGCGTCTACGTCACTCCTCTAAAATGCCAAAAACGTCAAATTCCGTGACGTTCCATCTTTATTGCTATTCATCCAAAGTTATATATGTAATTATTGATATTCCTTTAATGAAAAAAATCTGTAAAGAAAATATAAGAGCTTGGAGTAGGTTCATGCACCAATCAATTCAGCACTTAAAATCAATTTCGTACTTTCCCTCGACAATGAATGAAAGAAAGGAATATGTCATATGGGAAAGGAACAATGAGAAGTGCTTTAAGAAGTTGCTTTGAAGAGGTTCCTTGATTTGGACCATTGGAAAAGCAGCTTATAGAAGCTTTTCCTTTTCCCATAGTGGCCTTGGCCTCAAATATCATAAAAGAGGAAAGATGGAAAATGATAAGAAAGGTAGAAGAGAACATAGAGAAGCAATCAAGATTTTTTTTAGAAGGACAAATCATATTCTTACAATTTTGAAGGGAGGATAAAATTATCCGGACAACACCTACATAAACTCGTTAGTCCAACAATCCCAAGTTTTAGAATCGGATGCGGTATGTATTTTTTTTTTTTCTTTTTTTGGGTACACGAAATGTTTTTTATAATTTATCACACCTAATTTCTACCATATCTCCATCAAGAAAAAGTCGTAGTTCAACAAAAAGGATGATTTCAACGTTCGCTAGCTAGTTATGCTATTACGATAATAGTGAGCAATCTTCCATCTTTTTAATAGAAATAACATAATTTCAACGTTCTTGACAATCATGTCGGACATATACGATTTACATAAGGACGAAAATATATAAAGTGACGGAGCCACACTTTTCGTTCATCATAAAATTTAAGTTGAATTCCAATAAACATTATATTTTACTACAATTTATACAAAATATAAAAGTCTCAAAAAATTTCTACCAACCTAAATCTGAAACTGGATCCTGATCCGGGTCCTCGGGTTTCGAATAAGGTCCCAATCAATTGTAGGCCCAATTAGAGCTAGTGGTTAAGTGATCCCAATTCCCAACATATGACCATGACAACACAAAGTTTTAAAACAAGAGGGGGAAAAAAGGAGCATGGCCTCACTATGACAACATCTTAAAACAAGTAACATTCTTCTCTTATTATTATTATTATTATTATTGTTATTATTATTGGTCACTTGACATGATTAGCTTAACAAGAGAGGTCAATTGGGATGCCATCAGCAATAGGACTTTTGTGGAGTGTGCTCACCAACCATAGAGCAAGTGGCATATGTAATGATTTCATGTTTGCCAAACATTGCCAATCATCTCTAAGAGCATCTCCAACCCTATTGTCTTGTTAAATGTTGTGACTCTTAGGTGGTTCCTATGTGGCATGAGTCACAAGACAATGTCTTATTTATGTGGCAAAATTATATCTCAAAAGACAATGAGATAGAAAAACTCTCTCTAATGCAAAAGTATTGAGAAGACAATAAAAAGTATTTTTTCCAACTTCCAAGACAACTTTTAAGACAACTACTCATCTTCTTCTTTTTTTCTAATATTTTTTATTCATAATTGATGACATGGAAGAGAAGACATTGTCAAGTGCATTGTCTAGAACAAGACAATCAACTTCACAATATCTTCTTTAATTTTTGCCACATAAGCTTCACAATGAATTGACTTGACAATTGCATTGGAGAAGAACTTTTGAATAAAATTTTGTCATTCCTATGTGGCATTAACTTTTTTCCAAAGTCACAATAGGGTTGGAGATGCTCTAACCTAAGTGGTTCATGTGGGAGGTATCTGTTCCATCTGTCCGAATTTAGATCAAAATATAAACGTATTTTTTTATATTAATAAATGGTGGAAGTGGAACAGTAAGACAAAAAACAAAATACTGTGATACAACATAAAAGTTCCAAATGTTTACGTCGGACAATAAAAAATCGCTCTACATTGCATCCAAAGATTTGATACGGCCGCATATCATAGAAACCTACACCGGTATTATTTGTGTCTGTGTAAAAGATTTGGATCCCCTAATGATAATATTTTTATAATATTCCGTAATGCCAATATAAATTATGTGGATTACATAAAAGACTTGAGATAGAACGGTAGGCGGTGTTAGTCACGAGAAATTATCACTGTCACTATTTGTTCTGGCATTATATAACAACATTACGAGATATTTACATTAAAGGATGTGAAGGAGCAATGGTCCGTTGCTATTTAGGTTCTTTCTCATTCTTCTTGGCTCTTGTGGCCATTGAAGCTTGCTAGCTCCTCTCATGAGAGTAGGGAAGAGAAGGACGCGGGTTATTAATCATGCACATATGGACCCACATAAGACTGATTGGGGAGGGGGGGGGGGGGGGGGGGGGGGGGGGGTATGACAGTCCTTGATGCGCCTTGCATGGATGATGCATACTGGATGTGTGTTTACGTTATCTAGTAATAGAGTCCCACATATATATAGAAATTAGGGCGTGAGTTTCGAAAATAAACAATATTAGAGTTTGAGTTTCAAAATCACTGTTCATATAGGCTAATGAACAGTTATTTTGAGATCCAAGTTCTAACATTGATTATTTTCGAGACCTAAATTCTAATTTCTATATATATGTGAGACCCTATTACTAAATATTCCTACATATTTTGCTATGAATTACGTCAAAGTTGAAGACTTGGAAGAGAGAGAGAGAGAGAGAGATGGACCATCCGGAGCAGTTCTCATGTCTCCTTATACTTGATTGGAAAAGATGTTGCTCCTATCAACATAGAAGTGAAGGCATCTAAGGGATGGAGGGGGCCAAACGCCAATAATACACATTTGTTTTATATGGGACCATCCAACAGTTCTCAACGCATATCTTGATCTATCATTCAAACTATATGATTGTTACTTTCGTTACCACAATTTACTATGTATAAGTGGGTTTGGATTTTCTTTGGATCATTTTGCTACTAAAGTTATTACTACAAAGTATTACTTAAGTGGGCTATAGCCTGTTTGGACATTTTCTTTGCAAGGATTGGATGGAATGGTAAGTAACCTTGGACAATGTTTATGGGTCTTTTCTATTGAGGGGCCTAGAACAGTCGTCCAGCTCGCCCACTCTCTGAGCCGACACTACTGTCACGTGTCCCGACTTGGTACAGTATATGCTGGGTCGATCATTAGTAGAACTTACAAGGAGTTTTTTTTATTCTTGTTCGAAACTTTGAGTGTAAGTTTCTTTAAAACAAGAACTTTGGCGTGCTTAAAATAAAGTAGAACTATAAGAGTGCAAAGAGGCTCTAAAAAAACACCTATACATTGAGAAGCATACCTCAGGATTTGAGTTTAGGGTTTAGAAGTATTGCGAGAGCGAGGTTCTTAGATGAGAGCACAAGACATGAGAAGCATTTTTACAAGAACAAATAAAAAGTAGGAAGATGTTGGAAATATCATAATATCCATAGTATAGAACTTTGGTAAAGATGGTTCGAGTGAAAAGACAAAAGGTGACACTTAATGGAGCTAATACACATCTTTTGAGTGAAAAGACAAAAGGTGACACTTAATGGAGCTAATACACGAAAGGATGACCCATGTAGCTAACATCAAAAGTATGAAACAAATTTTTTGTTGTTTGTTTTTGTTGTAAGAAAAACAATAAAAGACAATTTTTAGGTAACAACATCAACAAAATTTTATTCCCAAAATTCGGATCCGTCCCTTCTATTATGCTATCATAGACGTATAATATTTTACACGGTCTCAATTTAAGTTAATTTAGGCCTACACTTATTTCAATCGCTCATACGCTAAGATATGATACGTGTCCTACAGGATAATATCCTTTTATCTTATCTTCGTTAATCTTCAATATCTCTATCTTTTCACGAATCCATTGATTTTTGAAAAAAATGAAACCTCTAAGAATCAAGATAATTTTTTGCTGAAGTCCTACAAAGGATCCATTTCCTTGTCAAGATGACCAACATAATATTTAGGTCTATGTCAAGACAAAATAAACAAAAAAATGATGAAGGATAATCAATATTATCTTGACAAAGTCTTCTTCTCAACACAATGTCCAAAATTTCTAAAACATAAGAACTTCTTAAGGTCTTGCCATTTGTTCTTGCTTCTCAAATTTTAAAACCAGCAATATCATCTAACAAGTCATCCATGGTTGTTATCCTTTTTCAAAATAGTAGAAACATAATAAGCATCAAGAAATGAAGATATAGACAAAGAACTCATGGAAGCACATGCATCAACATCAACATATTGCGCTTTGCCAAAGTGAAAGTGATCTCCACCTTTATCTTCCAACATGTAATAATGACTTTTGATGTCTAAATTACACAAGGAATACTCCCCTATCTTCTTAACCTCAACATTGATTTATAGTCAAAATACACAAACATATATTCTCCAATCACTATACGACATCCATTTACTTACTTTTTTGTTTCCTTAGGAGAAAAGACATTTATGGGGAGGCTGACATTGGCTTTACCATCACTTTCTGTAGATAGAAGTTTTTTTTTTTTTTTTCCTATGGTGTCCGACGTAGCGCTCGAAACTTTTTGTGCACGTTGCATTGTATATCTTTTGGGTCCACTGTCCTCAACTTCCACCATAAATGAAAGAAATAATGCACTCCCGTGACTCGATCTACTGATCTTCCACCATCCAGCCATATTTTTTATGCCTTTTCTCGAAGACAACAAGGACCACTTGAAAAGTCGTATAACCACTTTTATACTATAATCAAACAACTCTCATCTTAATTTATCATAAGCATGACTTGCCTTCCTCAACTTTTGAAGATATTCATAAGTTACACTTTGAAATTGTGAAATTTCATATTACTTTGTCCTCCCCTAACTTATGAAACTATCCATTGGTACTATATGATTTTGTGCACACTGCATTGTATGTCTATAGATAGATTTTTTTTTTGACGGTGTCCGATGTAACGTTCGAAATATTTCGTGCACACTGCATTGTATGTTTTTTGGGTCCACTGTTCTCAATTTCCACCATAGATGTAAGGAATAATACGCTCTCGTGACTCGATCCATTGATCTTCTACCACCCAGCCAGAATTTGTATACCTCTTCTTGCTGACTACAAGGGTCAATCGAAAAGTCGTATACCCACTTTTATACTCTAATCAAACAACTCTCATCTTAATTTGGATGCGTTCCCTCTCCAATGCTAACATGGACGGATCATAAGCAATGGCTTGTCATTCTCAACTTTTGAAAATATCCCTAAGTTACACTGTAAAATTGTAAAATTTTGGATTGAGATATTGGCCTTCCCTAACTAGTGAAACTATCCATTAGTACTATATTATTTTGAGTAGTTTCGAACCTCTTATCATTGGACCCGTTTTTGAAAGCCGAGTGTCAAGGGAACTCAAGCTTTGTATATTAACGTGCATGTCTACTACTTGCATGTCACTGTTGGCACCTTTGGGCCTCTCAATAGTGACCTCACCTAAAATGGAGAGCTACTTGTGGACACTCCATGTGTCGGGCACAAAGGGGGACAGGTGGCATGCAAGAGTGGCAGAGATTGACTCAGTGTGCAATGCATGCATGGATGGCCTAGGGAAAGAGATGAGCCAGGGGGATGGTTACCATGATATCAGGGGTGGGTCCCTCGGCCCCATGTAAAAAGGAGAAAACTTTGATATCGAAGGGGGTATCAAAGTTTTGATACCCTCTATGTATGACATGTGGGCCTCTCCCTCTTTCTTCGTAAAATGTGTAAACATATATATATATACATAAATATTGAGGCGGCCCCACTTGTCATATATAGGGGGTATCAAAACTTTGATACTCCATTCGGTATCAAAGTTTTACTCATGTAAAAAAATGCAAGGCATCGTTTGGTTCGCGGAATGGAAGGGAAAGGAAATCAATTCCTTGTCATTTCCTTTCCTTTGGAAAACTTTAGGCCTCGTTTGGTTCGCGGAATGGAAGGGAAAGGAAATCAATTCCTTGTCATTTCCTTTCCTTTGAGAAATTTTATTTTCTATTGATTTTCCTTTCTGATGTTTGGAAATGCCAAGGAATGTGGAAAGGAAAGTGATTACTTCAATGTGGGAAAGTGATTCCTTACTTGGATGGATGGAATCACTTTCTCCCCTAATTTTCCTTCCATTGGGAATTACTTTCCTTTCCTCCTCAATTCCTTTGGCACCCAAACATAGGAAAGTAATCACTTTCCTTTCCCAACCCGGAGATTCCGCGAACCAAACGAGGCCTTAGTTCCTATTGATTTTCCTTTCCGATGTTTGGCAATGTCAAGAAATTTGGAAAGGAAAGTGAATACTTCAATGTGGGAAAGTGATTCCTTCCTTGGATGGATGGAATCACTTTCCCCCATAATTTTTCTTCCATTGGGAATCACTTTCATTTCCTTCAATTCCTTGGGCACCCAAACATAGAAAAATAATCACTTTCCTTTTCCAACCGGGAGATTCCGCAAACTAAACGAGGCCTAAGTGTGGATGAGAAGAAGGAAGAGATGGGGACATACATTTAAGTGCTTTCGAAAGATGCTCATCACATTGCTAATAATTGGTGTTTATACTCATGGTTTTGGAAGGGGAATTTCTTCCTTTAAACCTTCTTTTTTCAGTCTTTCTTTGAGTTCCTGCAAGGACCGGGAATGGCACTCTAGGGAGGGAGGAGTGTTTTAGAAAGATTATAAGGAAACTACTGGATTGATCAACAACCTTGTGCTGCTGATGGTTTGGTGAAGAACACCCTCTCGTTAGCAAAAATGTTTTTTGGCTCCCAAAAAATTTGGGTAATTCCATCTTCCATTATGTGACATATGACATATCTGATGACATGACAGTTGACATGACAAAATTAAACATTAAAATTAATGTTAAAATTAATATTATTATTAAAGTTAATATTAATATCAAATTAATATGAACATTAATATTAAAATTAACATTAATATCAAAATTAACATTAATATTAACATTAAAATTAATACTAACATTAAATTTAGCATTAATTAATATTAAATTAACATGAATATTAATATTAATATTAATGTTAACATTAACATTGACTAACATTAACATTAATTTTAACATTAACATTAAATTAAAATTAACATTAGCATTAACATTAACAATAAATTTTTTTGGGTAATTAATTTTTTGGTTAAAATATGACATGTTAGCTGCCATGTCAAATGCCATATAATTGAAGGTGGTATCGTCCAATAAATTTGGAAGCCAAATAGCATAATTGCTCTCGTTAGTCGCATCATTGTCAGAATGAGACTGGCTATGAAAAGAAAATCAGTGGAGGCAATATATATTGCAAAAGTAACTTCAAATGTATTAGAGAGAATTTGATCCCACAACCTAAACCATTGGCATTAAAAACTTAAACCAACTAGACTACACAATTTTTAGTGCATATGTGTATATCAAATGGCTAAAATGGGAGACATTTGGCTCTCGCATGTCAAGATCAAAATGGAAGTATATTATTAATTTCTTCTATTTAATAACTAGATGATGGGAGTAGGACAATGGACCTATAGGAGACAACATGTGTTGGGCCTTCGGGTCGGGTTGCGGGTCTACTGGTCGAGTTGTGACCTTCGGGGCTGAATTGAGGGTCATGAGAATCGAGGTGGCTGAGTGGATGTCCTTCGGGACCGCATCGATCTTAGGCCATCTCCAACCCATCCTCAAAACTTTCCTCAATTTGAGGACTCAAAAAGGAATATTCCTCAAATATGCTATCCTCAAAAGATTTCATCTCCAACCCATCAATCCTCAAATAATAAACAACCATTATTTCTTTCTACAAAAATTTATTTTTTAACAACTATTTAATATGATCGTATACATTAACGTTATATTATTAATATTATTTACCGATATAATATTTTATTATTTAATATTATTTAATATTATTTAATATTATTTAATATTTATACAACTCCAACCCACTCTTTTGGCCTATAAAAAGGATGCATACCACCTCTCATTTCATCATCCACTTCCTCATCCAATTTTCATACCATCTTTCTTCAACAATGAACTTTGGAGCCGGTCCATCCCATGTACTATCTTCATCTAGCTCATCCGATGAAGATAAGGAGTTCGATTACATTGCAAATGAACTTGCAACTATCAAGCACCAAGAGGATATGGTATTTCACTTAGCTGCTAGTAACAACCTCTTAATTGCTCAATATCTTAATTGTAGTGATGACGATGAGCCAACTCATGGAGGCTCGATTCCTGGTCATATAGTGATAAATCGCAACCGGGAGGAAGCTCATGAAAATTTATGGAATGACTACAATGTTGTTGTAACGTGTAGACTTTTAATTTGAATGTTGTTGTAACGTGTAGACTTTTAATTTGAATGTTGTTTTGGTTAGTTTCGATATTTTAATTTTCGATGCAGTTGTTTATGTTTTTTAAGTCAATCTATTTTAATTTTAAAAACTTTGATTTTATTCCATTAATTTCTGCCAAATTATTCAAATATTATTTTATTAATCAAATAAATCTAATAAAAAAATACTAATAACAAATATATTCAATATTAGATTCTATTTGAAGATCTCAACAAGAATATTTTAATAGTATTATTATTATATTATTTATAATTATAACTTAAAAAATATGTTAAGTTAATTAGGTTTAGTGTTTAACATATGTAGGATATAATAGTAATTACATACAAGTTGGAGGGCAAAATAGTCATGAATAGTGGATCCTCAAATTTGAGGATTTCCATCCTCTCTCCTCAAATTTGAAGAGAGAGACTCCTATCCTCAAAAATTTTGAGGATTCATCCTCAAAATGGGGACCGGTTGGAGCAATTTTTTGAGGATGAATCCTCAATTAGGTGTTTGAGGACACCGGTTGGAGATGGCCTTAGGAGTTTTACCAAGTTCCTAACACATACCTCTCCTGATAGGAAAGCTACCTAAAGAATTTAACAAAGTTATAACTGACTGTCGATCTATCATCAAACCCTCTACATTGGTGGTAAATTTCTAGCAAAGGTAGCTATGGACACAAAAATGTCATGCAATATAACCTAAATAGTCAATTGGCCGTAGACCTACATTTTGGTGGTAAATTTTTAGCAAAGATAGCTATGTTCATATTCATGACTGTCAAAGTTTTAGCAGTCATAAAACTGTAAAAATTATGATAATTCATATCAAAAAATGTAGCTTCTCTAGTAATCCCCTAAATGTATTTCAGTAACTATATTGAGTGACTCTAGATTGATGAGGAGTGCCAACTAAACATGTTTATCTGACATTGAAGTACCCTACTTTGGGGATAAACCAAGCAGAAATATAACTTGTTATGGGCTTTGTAATTGTCTTCAATCTTCGATTAAGTATCTTTCACACAAGGATGAGATATATACCTAAAAAATTCTTCAAGTTTCTCCTCAAGACTAAACTAAATGGACCTACACAAATTCTAGAATTGTGAGTGTGACCATTCATAACAAGTTTGTAACAAGCTAACTAGTCAGTAATGCTTGACACAATGTCATCATTTCCACCTCCGCGCTTATCTTGACTAACCACTTGACTGTGTCCCTCGGATGAAAGTCGGTCTAGAGGTAAGCCAGACAGGACTGCGGACTTGGACAACCTCCATCTGCTTAGGACAACTTCTAGACCTAGCATGACCCCAAAAGAGGTAGGGGTCGTGGGTGACCGTCCAGAATTGGTCCATAGTAAAGCTTAAGAGACAACCAAAACTAGCTCTAGATATGACAATCCAATCTTGTGGGCCAGCCCTGCTCCGATATATTAAGTCTAGTGAGGTGTTAATAAAAATAAGGTCTCAAGTAAAATAAGTAGCGTCTATGATTGGATAATTGTACACAAGCTTGTTAAACGTCAACATTGAAAGAGAGTTGTGTCGTGACATTGTACTAACCTCATATTCAACTAATTAAGGTGGCTGGTAGCTAATCTTATTCAAGTATCATGTGTAAGTGACCTCTAATTAATTAGGGGATCCAATGTAAGTTTATATCTAATCTCTGCAGAAGTACTAACACCAAGAATCCATCCACATCCAAGGAATATATATCAGGTTGAATCATAAGCTATGTGTCCGGTGGTTATCAGACTTCTCTCAAATGGATGATAATAATTAACTAGAAAGAAATCTTCGAGAGGATTAGACCGCAGACTTGAGAATATCACACACTTAACAAGGTTCCATCCATCTCACTTTCAACCTTCACTCACCCCCACGGTCCCACCCAAGGAGCAAGACGGGTTGACGGAACCCCAAAAAAAAAAAATTGCTGATACTCATACATGTGCTTCCCAGCCCCCACGAAAAAAAAAAAGATTTTCTATTGGTGATTCACCTCTTTCCATACTTCTTTAGCTGATCAGTAGGGGCCGTTTGGTAAACCGTAAGTGTAGAAAAATATGAATTTAGACTTTCACGTAGAAAAGAGTGATAGGAATCCATTTACTTTCTTGTCCTCCTAGTATGGGACAAATGTGTTTGGTTGGAATAGAAAAGTGGAAAGTGGGAAATAAAAATTAGATAAATGTGTTTGGTTGAGATAGGAAGTGAAAAGTAAAAAGTGGAAGAGTATTTTATAATAATAATAAATTATGGTTAATTCACAATACAATGTAATAAATTAAATAATTAGTTTAATAAATTAAGATAATTAATTAGTAACTAATTAAAAATTTATCAACTCAAAATTAATTACTAACCAATTAAGAGTTTATATTTAAAACTCTAACTATTTAGTATTAATTACTATAATTCTTTTGTGAGAAAGCTGACTTAAATAAACTGTTAATTACATTGATTATATTAATGATATAACTATTCTTTCCATTTTAAAAAAATTTAGTGCAGCTGTTAGCAAAAAAATTAGTGCGCCTGTTAGCAAAAAAACTATTAATTACATTAATTATACTACTATTAAACGTGTCAATAATGCGGCTGTTAGCATAAATATTAAAATTACTAATAAAAAACTATTAATTACATTAATTATATTAATTAGCAAGAAATTAGTGTGGTTATAACCAAAAAAAAATCTACAACTAATTAAAAAAAAATTTGAAAGAAAAGTAAAAAAAAAAAAATTAAAAAAAAAAAAAAACAAACTCCCACCCACATCCGGCTGCCAACTCCGGATGTGGAGGAAAACAAATAACCCTTAACTCTTCAATCCCTCTTCCCCGACAGGAACTGGCAAAGCCAGTTCCCTTCCCCACTTCCCCCACCAATCAAACAGTACCCGGACTTCATTTCCCTTCCCCACTTCACTCAAAACCAACTTTCCAAGCCAACTTCACCGTTACCAAACAGCCCCTTACATGAATGATTGTTCGGTTGCTTATATTGAAAATGATAATGTCCGAATTGTCAATAATGAAGACATTATTCAACGATTTCAGAATATATGCTAATTGTGAGATTAGTCATTTTAATTTTTACAAGACATGTGAAACTACACACACGTGTGTGTGTGTGCCCGCGCGAGCGCGCGTGTGTAGGGAGGGAGAGGGGGGAGCGGATCGGAAGCCCCACGAAGGAGCCCCACCTCTACCGTCGGATCGATCAGACAGGAGAGAGAGGGGCTCGATCCGACGCACGAGGGGAGAGCGGAACTTCACGTAGCCCGCTCGATCCAACAGTACACTAGGGAGGGGGCTTTTGGGGGGCTCCCTCTGGGGGGCGAACTTTTGATCCGGATTTTATATATATATATATATATATATATATATATATATATATATATATATATATATATATATATATATATATATATACTAGTCATAGCAAATGACCTCTAGCCTAGTGGTTAAGAGAGATGCATGCGGCCTAAGTGGTCGGGAGTTCGAGCCTCAGTGGAGGCGAGTTCGCCACAAGTATCCATTGCTTCAAAAAAAATATATATACTAGTCATAACCCGTGCCCATGCATCCCAACCACTCTTTATCTTGGCACAGTCAGCCCTAGGATTCAAAAACCTTTGTGTTTTGTATAAGATATATATATATATATATATATATATATATATATATATATATATATATATATATATAGGAAAATTCTACAATACATCCGCTGGAAATGGATGTATCGATACATCCGAAATCTGGACCGTTGGATTTTAATCCAACGGTTCAGGTTTAATTCAGATAAAATAATACATGAGACATCATTTAATGCTGATTTAGACTTCTGACCTGTTGGTAACTTGCTTTAGCAGGTCATTCTTCACTTTAATTTTTTCAATGAACACCCTAAATTAACTCATATTTACTCTCTCAAAAGTCTATCCAATTTAATCTGAACCTTTTTTTTTTGGGTTACAGGCCATGGTAGTCGTGGTGGTGCTGGTGGTGGTGGAAAGAGAAACGGAGATGAAGAAGGAAATAAGAAACGGTTCGGATCGCGTCGAACGTCGTCGAGCACCCCTAGAACAACGAGGAGTACCAGAACAATTTAATATTTTGTTAATAAAGCTACATGTCATGGTGGTGGTGGTGAACTGAGGAAACCTGCTTCTGAGGTCGGGCGGATTATTTTTTAACTTTTCTAAAGATAATATTTTCGAGGAGAATATTTTTTTGGACAAAAAATGGCCATTCTCTTTGCTTTTAACACGGAGAATGGTACATTTAGGACGGAGAATGGTACATTTAGGACGGAGAATACGGCGAATGGCCATTCTCTTTGCTTTTAATATGGCGAATGGACGGTGAATACGGCGAATGGACGGACAATGGCCATTCTCTTTGCTTTTAATATGGCGAATGGACGGTGAATACGGCCAATGGACGGAGAATGGCCATTCTCTTTGCTTTTAATACGACGAATGGACGGAGAATGGTACATTTAGGACGGAGAATACGGCGAATGGCCATTATCTTTGCTTTTAATACGGCGAATGGATGGTGAATACGGCGAATGGACGGAGAATGGCCATTCACTTTGCTTTTAACACGGAGAATGGCCATTCTCTTTGCTTTTAATACGACGAATGGACGGAGAATGGTACATTAAGGAAGCCGACAAAAGCTCGTTCTCTCAAATCTCTTCTTTGTGCAAATTAAATCCAAGGAGAACACAATCCCTAATTTTAGTTATTGCTTAGCAGAGTCTGCTTAGTTGTTGTAAAATTGTGGTGTTGCTTCTGTGGCACTTTCATCTTTAATCTCATGTTTTCTATGAATATGTGTTCTGTTTGATTTTGATTTAGTAATCTTTCCGTATTTAGTTTTTTTGTTTCATCTAACAATTTAATATTTTTGTTATAAATCTACAGGACATGTGGTGCTGGAAGGAGAAACGGAGATGAAGAAGAAAAGAAGAAGTTCCGGTTCGCGGTGGACTTCGTCGAGTTCCTCAATCAAGCGGAATTAAACCTCTTATAGAGTTCCTTAATTGGAGTTGATCACGATAACCTTTTGTAATTTTCAAACGGATAGTAGAATCTTCCTCGAGCCCTCCTCAATCAAACGGCTAGTAGAATCTTCCTCGAGCTCTCCTTAATCAAACGGCTAGTAGATTGTTTGCTAGTCTCGAAATTTATTTGTCTTTCCATCTTCCTCACTTTTTGTACTTCTCTCTTGCTATATATACAATAGTTTTCTTGTTTCATAGTACTATTATTTATTCTGAAATACATAGAATAGTTTTCTGAAATACAATAGTTTTCTTGTTCTCAAGATGTCTACTCGTGTGGGGGGAAATGTAGAAGACGTAGAAGATTGGATGCCAAATCCAAATGAAACCTTCATTCCGCGTTTGTTGTGCAAGATTGAACAACATCTGTCGACGATTTCAGCTGATGTTGCAAAGATAAAAATTGAACAAATGAAGTTATCTCGGCGTTTGGATAAGATTGAAGAATCTCAAGCTTTGAAGGAGGCATCTTCATCTAGAGCATTTAATAATGTGAAGGTGGTTTCCGTTGAATCTTCTTCCGAAGAGGAGGACGTGGAGCTGCAGTCTCGTAGTAACGCATTGGACCGATATCTCGCATTGGACGCTATAGAAGAAGAAGAAACTGACTTTAGCAGTCCTTCTAAAAGAATGCGTCGAAATTTACAGCCGGTCACACCATCCAAAAATTTAATAAGGGGTTCAACCTCGAAGCCTAGCAATTGTACTAGTGTTTCTTTGAGATATTACGACTATATTTTTGCAGATGATAGACCTGACGAGTAAGTAATATGAGTTTTGATTTAATTCCAACAGTTTTTTTCTCCTAATTTATTCGTTTCTTTTTTAGAGAAATAATATCATCTTGCAACAAAACCTATGTGTCTCGGTGGGAGATGAAGACCTTAGCTCCTTTAACGAGAATTACCAATAGGGTATGTATAGATAGTATATTTCTTCTTAGATGCCATCTATGTTTACTTCGATTCCATCGCTGACATTTTTAATGTTTTATTCAGATTGTAAGTATTGTCTCTGCTCTTCTCACCGCGGAGGAACGAAAAAGAACCTCCAATAAAGCTAATGTATGGTTTTTACCAATAAGGATGTCGGTGAGTGAGCATTTTATTCTTCAATGCATATGCATTAACAATTTTATCGTTTGTTTGTCCTTCGTAATGTATTAATTGATGTGTATGTAGAAAGCAACGTTACCTCAATCCGTCAAAAAGGCTCATGAAGTATGGAAGAAGTTTAAATACTTTGAGGATTACATGGGATCTTTAAGCACTTGTAAAGAGGTATTAATGTATTTATGTTTAATTATTAATCCTAATTTTCTGAAAATTTACTAATTTGTTTTACCTAATTATCCTGATTCAGATATACATACCCATTCATTTGGGCGAACACTATACTCTTGCAAGAGTTGTGTTTAAAAACAGGACTGTTGAAATTTGGGACTCACTTGCATCTAAAGATGATCCGATTCAAAGCAGAACAGTTATAAAAGAAATAGTAAGCTCATATTTATCAATTTTTATGAATTGGGTACAAGAATACGCATTATACCAATACATATTGTTTTCTGGTAATTGTAGCTTTCAAATTTGGATATCTTTCTCGAAGAAGAGATTTTGAAGCTGAGAGATGCTAGGTTCAGCTTTTCTACTTTTGCAATAAAACGTCCTTCTTATGTTCCCCGCCAAGGCAATTTAGTTGATTGTGGAATTTTTTTAATTGCATTCATGAAAGACCGATGTAGCCTGGACTACCGTTCTATCGATGTAAGTATGAAAATATGTCGTCAAAAACTTCAACTTTTTAGAGCAATATTTTTGATGTTTGTTTATTATATGCAGTTTGATGCGGAAAAGGAAAGACGCATAGTTGCTGAATGGATTACAACTTCAGAGCACAATGAAGAGCTAAAAAAGAAGTCCAATCTGGTTGAATATGGAAGACGATGATTTTTTTTCTTCTTCTTTTATATTTAATGTATGGAAAGCCCTAATGTATTATGTTCATTTGTTTTGTTGAGTTGTAATGACATTTTTGCCAAACGGCTTTAATTCTTTTTAATTAAGCAGAAAGGAGTATTTTGCCCTTCCATCGAATGACATTTTTGCCCTTCTAATTAATTCAAAACACCCCCGAACCCTTTTATTAAAAAAAGAAAAGGGAAAAAGAAAACCGTTTCGGAGCCTCCTCTTCTTCCATACTCCACTCTGTACTCAAACCTAGATCATTCTCCTCCAAAATCTTCAAACCTTCCTCCCTATTCGCAATATTCACACCATGTCGACATCAGCGGCAGAATCATCACCGACAGCATTACCAAATAGAGAAGATGCACCAGTTATAGAAAATCCAAAAGTGACAGACGGAGAACAACGGAAACCCTATTCTAAGAAAGTTGCAAAAAAGAAAAAGGAAAAAGTTGCTAAACAAAAAGAAGTGCAAGAAGAAGTGCAAACAGAAGGTATAACTTTGATTTTATGTTCGCAAATTCTGTATATATTTCAAGGAAAATGACATTCTCCGTCATAAAACGCATTTGAATGTTAAATTCTATTCGCCGTTTAATTTGGAACGGATAATGTCATTCTCCGTCTAACTTGAAACGGAGAATGCCGTTCCCAGTGTTAAAACCCATAAGAATGGCCATTCTCCGACCTAATTTTTGGTTTTTTTTTGTTTTGCAGAAAGAAAATCTGTCAGGAATAAGGATTCAAGACTTTTCCGTTCTACCTTCAAGCCAATGCTAAATCTTATGGAGGAGGTCAATCGAGATGTTGGCCGTTTACCTGAGCCAGTTATTGGTTCCTTGAAGAATACCGGTTTCTGGAATTTTGTCGAGATTTTCTACCAAAATAGAGTCCACGTCTCCGAAATGGCCAAGGTAACGGAAGGGCTTGAGAATTTAATTGCAAGTTACACAGAAGAAGAAGATGACGTCGGGTGCTTTGAATTGAGCACCACTGTTAAAATCGTGCCAAGCGTCAAGGATATGGCAGTCATATTCGGTCTACCGCTGAATGAAGAAAGCGTTGATGATGTTTCTTACAGAAGATTGATAAAGGAAAAACAACAGCAGCCCACACCACCAGCATCATTGAGCCTGTGCAGAGATCATTTCACAAGATTGCTGGCTAATACTAAGGGCAAACACTCAGAAGTCACGAATAAGGAAGTGAGAGACAAGTTCTTTGAATTGTTACGACGGCTTCGTGGCGGAGATAACGTTGTTAATCCAGATGATTTGGCCAAGCTAATAATCTTCCACTTGTGCCAAACTGTATTCTTCACAAAGTCTGGCGGTTCAAATTTGCCGTACAGATTCTTGGCCTTGGTAGGCAGTGTAGACGTGATCAACAGTATATGCTGGCCAAGGTTAATCCTGGCATATGTAATGGATAGCTTAAAGAGGAGTAGAAGCAAAACTGAACAGGGGGATTACTCAATGGCTTTCCACAAATTGGAAGGTTGCACAATATACTTCCTCTATTGGTTTGTAGAACATAGTAAATTTGTGGAAAGGAAGTTCGCCCCAATTCCTGATTACCCAAGATTTTTCACATGGAATGGGTACGATATCTCAAACTTCCTCAAGGCCGAATATCACAACAAAATGAGATCGAAGATGATATTGGAAGATCTGGTTATACCTGTTGGGGAAGAAGAAGGGCACAAAGAAGAGGAGCCACCTATAGAAGAAGTTGAAAAAGAGGGAGAGGAAGAACACCAAGAAGCAGGTAGGGATAATTTTGATGAACAACGGATAACACCGCATCATGAAATGGGCGCTGTGATGGACGACTCAGCAAAGGAATTGGAGGATTTGAGAAGACATCATTCTGATATTCTTGCGCAGAATGAAGAACTGAAAGAAAAGTTGAAAGAGATGGAGGCACAAGGAGCGCAGTTACGTGCAGCCAACTTTGAGAATGCCATACTCAAAGAAAAGCTGAAAGTGCTCCAGGCAGAAGAAGAGCAACAACGTGCAGTCAACGTTGTGATGGAGGGCTCTGTGCATGAACTGGAGGATTTGAGAAGACATCATTCTGATATTCTTGCGCAGAATGAAGAACTCAAAGAAAAGTTGAAAGAGCTCGAGGCACAAGAATCACAACAACGTACAGTCAACGTTCTGATGGAGGGCTCTGTGCATGAACTGGAGGATTTGAGAAAGCAGAATTCTGTTCTTAAAGCGCAGAATGAAGAACTCAAAGAAAATTTAAAAGAGATGGAGGCACAAGGAGGGCAGTTACGTGCAGCCAACCTTGAGAACGAAAAACTCAAAGAAAAGCTGAAAGAGCTCGAGGCACAAGAATCACAACAACGTGCAGTCAACGTTCTGATGGAGGGCTCTGTGCATGAACTGGAGGATTTGAGAAAGCAGAATTCTGTTCTTAAATCAGATCTACATGCACAAGGTAAAATCTTTTCTATTTCAAATTTCTGATTTGTAATCTTCCAGGAGAATGACTATTCTCCGTGTACTATAACACGGAGAATAGTCATTCTCCGTGTTATTTGGAACGGATAATTGCTATTCCCTATCATGTCGATACTGGAAAGGTTATTCTCCGTGTAATTCCAAACGGAGAATTCTATTCTCCGTATTATATTATACGGAGAATGTCATTCTCCGTGTTAGGTTCACATCATACATTTCATTGTTGTTTGTTTTATTTCAGTGCGAACAACCAAACAACTCAGAGAAACAAATGAAAGGCTCGTTGAGGAGAAAAGGGAGCTTCAAAATAAAGTTGAATCATTTAAGATTGAAGCCAATGAAAAGGATTGCAAAATTAAAGATCTCGAAGCCATGGCTAAAGTACTTCAGAATGAGGAGTTACAAGCTGCTGCTGAACCTGCTGCTCCAAGAGAAGTCAGAAGAAGAGGAGGATCGGGGGGAAAGAGGTTAATAAAAAACAATACAGTTGGAGAGGCTAATAAAAAGCGGAAGGTTAATGATGCTACGAAATCCCGAGAAGACGCCAAAATGGCTGAATTAAAGAAGAACCGCGTCATACTAAGGGAATGCGATGAACTCTTACTTTGGAAACATGCGGATGAAGAGCTGAAGAAACAATACATAGACATCGTAATTCCCAGAAAGAATTCTCCAAAGTATGTATTCTGAACCCTTTTTTTATTTCATTTTTTCTAGACTTTTTTCACAATTATGTAATGAGAATCTATCTTTATTAATTTAATCTAAACTAAATTTATGTGCAGTGATATGGTATACGAATTTTATCCGGAAAAGGGTGAAAATGAAGTTTCAGTCCAGCTGTCGGCAGTAGACATGCAAGACATACTCAACTATGACGACATGGAGGCTGGCATACTGGACATAATAATAAGGAAGCTGAAAGAAATTCAAGGCAGTAAAAGGTGTGCCCCGTCTAGTTCGAAGGAGGTGCCATTGATCCAGAAAAAAAAGCCGGCGCTCCAATCCCATAAGTGGTCTGCATTCATGACGGCCCACACATTGGTAAGAATTCAAACAGAAAAATCCATATTCATGTGTACACCGATGAAAAATGACAGAAAAAAATTACTCATGATATTGTGTATTGTTTTTGGGAAACAACAGACCGTCATTCAACGTGTCAATGAAGAAACCGCAAAACCCGGCGCCTGTGAAGACATCCAAAAAGTAGAAGACTTCGTCATGGGTTTGGAGGACGACATAGAGTTGTTATTCATCCCACTTTTTAATGCAACCATCAAACACTATACTCTGCTTACATTCAACTTTATCTCCTACGACTGGACACACTACAACTCCTTGTGGCAAACCACGTACGATACGTGCAAGGTGGATGCAGAATTAACGAAGAAAACCTTAGAGCCTATCGTTAGGAGAAAAGTTGATATGATGAGGGAGAGATGCCCGGCGAAGAAGGAGTATGAGAGCAAAGTGCTGAATTGTTCTCTAAATTGCCCACAACAACGGGCACCCAACTGCCTCTTGTACACGGCGTATTATATGAATAGGTTGACGACTCCTCCCTTCGAAATACCGGGAGGAAATGACAATGAAACTCACCAGAAGATTACAAAGATGAGGTTGTCATGGGCTAAGGAGTTGCTTTCAAGCAAATATGTAAATCGATCCTAGCAATGACATTGTAAAACAACAATGTAATTATGATGTAATTGGGCAAGGAACTTCTGTCTTTTATAAGCTCTGCTTTTATAATATAATCATTTTTGAATTACATTTACATCGTCAAAACCACGAAAAGTTTGACTTTTATTTACATATGAAACAACTCGAACTCATGCGCCAAAAGGGCAGTGGGTTCCTTAGCCTCAGGAGTCTATCTCTTCGACATGTTCCTTGTTGAAGAAGGATGGCTTTGCACAGTGCTCTCCATCAAAACAAAATTCCTTGAGGCAGTGGGTTCCTTTGCCTCAGTGAGTTCCTTTGCACGGAGGATGCACGATGAAGTGACTTGCCTCAAAGAGTCATGCTACGGTTCCTATGCTCTGACCATGCACGATCAATACCATCTACCACGCGGACACGAACTGAAAGACGACAGAGAACAACACTCCTTGACAGTTGATGCTTTCAATTGGATTCCTTGAAGCAAAACACTTCATCGTGCATCGTCAGAGGAGTGTTGTTCTCAAGGAATTCAATTGAAAGCTTCAACTGTCAAGGAGTGTTGTTCTCTGTCGTCTTTCAGTTCGTGTCCGCGTCGTATTCATCGTGCATCGTCAGAGCATAGGAACCGTTGCATGACTCCTTGAGGCAAGTCACTTCATCGTGTATCCTCCGTGCAAAGGAACTCACTGAGGCAAAGGAACCCACTGCCCCAAGGAATTTTGTTTTGAGGCAGAGCACCGTGCAAAGCCATCATTCTTCAACAAGGAACATGTAGAAGAGATAGACTCCTGAGGCAAAGGAACCCACTGTCTCAAGGAATTTTGTTAACTTGTGGTAGAGCACCGTGCAAAGCCATACTTGTTCAACAAGGAACATGTCGAAGGGATAGACTCCTGGCGGGCGATTCGACAGAGCGTGGAACGATAATAAACTCCAAACTCATGCACATCTCAGTCTTCTGAAGGACTTCACCACCGTGCATCATCGGACCAATGGAACACGTTGAAGAAATGAACTCCTGGCGGCAAAGGAACACCGTGCATAGTCCGAGCCAATCAACGTGCGGGCGCTTCGACAGAGCGTGGGTTGGCAATAATTCCAAACCCACGCACATGTCAGTCTTCTGAAGGACTTCACCACCAAAGCTTCTTCGAACGAGGAGATCGACAACCAAGAGGAAAGAGTCTTGCCAAGGTGGAGGATCGGTAGAGTCCATCGCCACAAGAAAAGCTAAGTGAGATGAGAACAAACTCTCTCTACACTACTGGCATTTATAGGCATGGAACAACTCAGACTCATGCGCCAAAAAGACAGCCACTTCGAATTCTGCCCCTGCTCAATTAAAGCTAAGTAAGACTGGAACAATTAATTTCCATCAATACCAATGCCATTAATACCAATGAATATACCCCTTCGAATTCTGCCAACTTTGATACCCCTTACTGTATCAAAGTTTTTTTCTTGATACAGTAGGGGGTATCAAAGTTTTGATACCCCCTATGTATGACATGTGGGCCCTTCCTGCTTTAAAAAATGTGTACAAATATATATATATATACATAAATTTTAATAGGGCCCACAAAACTCTTTTCTAACAAAACTCTTTTCAAAGTTTTGATACCCCGATGTATGACATGTGGTCCCCTCTTGCTTTGTAAAACGTGTAAACATATATATATACACATTATTTTTTGAGATGGCCCACATGTCATACATAGGTGCCTGTATCAAAGTTTTTTTCCTTTTAAATAGCACCCATAATTAACTTACAAAAAAAGTATAAATAAAACAAAATATTGTTATAGTCAAGATTTGAACCAATGACCTCTTGAATACAAGTCTAGCAGTGTAACCACGACACCACAATAGCATTCTCCGTGTTTTATTAAACGGAGAATAACATTCTCCGTTTTGAATTAAACGGAGAATAGCTTCACAGTGTTAAAAACAAATTAGAATGTTCATTCTCCGTTTTAAATTAAAACGGAGAATATCATTCTCCGTTTTAAATTAAAACGGAGAATGACATTTGCCACATAAGAATGACATTATAAAACAACAATGTAATTATGATGTAATTGGGCAAGGAACTTCTGTCTTTGATAAGCTCTGCTTTTATAATATAATCATTTTTGAATTACATTTACATTGTCAAAACCACGAAAAGTTTGACTTTTATTTACATATGAAACAACTCGAACTCATGCGCCAAAAGGGCAGTCATTTTTATAATAAGATCTCCCAAATTCTGCCATTTATTGGCAAAATTTAACAACTCGAACTCATGCGCCAAGCTGCAGTCACTTTTATTGTCATTAATACCAATGAATCTGCCATTTATATGCCATTAATACTAATGAATTCTTCCATTTATATGCCATTTATTCCTAATGAATCTGCCCCTTCGGATTATATTCTCCTTTTATTGGTAACGGAGAATGGAATTCTCCGTTTACTTGAAACGGAGAATAACTTTCCCGTTTAAATTAAATCGTTAGTATTCTATTCACCGTTTATGCTCTTATGTCTTTTATAATAAAATCCTTTTTGAGTTACATTTACATTGTGATAACCACGAAAAGTTTGACTTTTTGAGTTACATGTACATTATGAAAGTCTGAAATACTACATAAAATCCTACTATCAAGAAAAAAGTTGAATATGAGCTGCGTGCGGGCATCGTAGAGCAATGGAACTCCTTGAGGCAAAGGAATTCCTTGAGGCAGTGGGTTCCTTTGCCTCAGTGAGATCCTTTGCTCGGAGGATGCACGATGAAGTGACTTGCCTCAAGGAGTCATCCTACGGTTCGTATGCTCTGACGATGCACGACGAATACCATCTACCACGCAGACACGAACTGAAAGACGACAGAGAACAACACTCCTTGACAGTGGAAGCTTTCAATTGGACTCCTTAACATTCTCCGTTTTGAATTAAACGGAGAATAGCATTCAAAGTGTTAAAAACAAATTAGAATGTTCATTCTCCGTGTCATTTGAAACGGAGAATGTTATTCTCCGTTTTGAACTGCACGGAGAACATATTTTCTCCATTTTTGATGTACTACATTTTGAAATTGGAATTTAATGTTCTCCATTTTTATCTAATTGTCTTCTCAAACTTTTGCATTGGAGAACATATTTTTTTATCTAGTTGTCTCGTGTGAATGACATCTTGCCACATAATAAAGACATTATCTTAAGTCAACGACGTTTCATTTTATTCCATTTGCTCATTTTCACTATTTCGCTTTCGTACTTTACAATTACGATAATCGTGACCCGTTTTTTTTACAAAATCTACATATTCTAGCCTTCGGGATAGATTGACTTTCTGTAGGCTGGCTTGATTTTCCTTGAGAAGGCCTTCCTTTTGTTGCTACCGGATTTGGCTCTTTTAAAGCTTCATGCACTCCTTGAACTGCATCAGCTACCATTTGTTCTTCTTCGCCAATACGACACCATTTCTTTCAACTCCATCAGAACAGACGACATCAACTTCGTTCCCCTCTCTTGAACTTTGCTTGATTTTTTACAAAAGTATGTAAAAAGATTAACTTGTTCATTAATAGCACCATACCTTCTGCTCTCAATAATGTCTGGGTGATGAATCTTCTTTCTGAGCCAGTCCGAGAGATAACTCTCTTGCAATCCTGAGCCAACCAAATTTTATCAAGTTCTTTGAATATCCCAATTTGTAATCTCTTCATTGCTGCAAAAATAGCCTACAAGGAATCTCCTTGGTCTCCATCCACATGCTTCACATGTTATGATGTTGTCGGCCGGAAGAATGTACCTTACGGTTGACACTGTCTGGCGACAAATACTTTTGGACAGTGCAAACTTCTGTCCCTCTTACATTGTATGATGGTGAACAATATATGCATCAGAATGTGTGATTTTCCTTCCTTACATCTATAAACACCT